>JAQMYI010000029.1:20282-33550 GCA_030014275.1 Clariallabes melas | reverse complement strand
AATCCCACACATAACTGTTCATAACATCACTTTTACTCAACATTTAGATTCACTGATGGTGCAGATTAAACTTCAGGTAGTGCAAAAGTTTATTACATTTTAGAGTTTAGAGAGTTTTGTGTGATGATGTGACAAAATCTGACTGGATGGACAGAGAATATTTTCTGAGTCTGGTTTCAGGTCCTTCAATGTATAAAACAAAGATATAATTAAAATACATTTCTTTTATTTATATAGATAGTCTAATTTAAAATGTGCACAATTAAAGTGTAAGTATGTACGTTATAGCCCTTCACTCATTATTTCAGATATAAACATAGAGACACCAAACACCTTATATAACACTTTAAACCTTAAACATGAACAGAAACAAAATCTAACTCTATTTAATCCATAATCAATCTCTTCTTTAAAAGCTATAAAAATCTGCTGTAAAATGTGTATATGACCAATGATTTATTAGATCTGTTAAGTATAACAATTGTTTTACCTTCATTTAAAATAAAGCTGATGAGAGTAAATATGACTCGATCACCTCCTCAGGGGTTCAACTCACACTTTAACTCGGAGTTACAGATCAGAGGGTTTTATCCCTGTAGCTACAGAAAGACTTATGGAAACACACGTGTGTTTACTGCAAACACTGACGCATTGTCTCTGTTTACTGCACACTGAGGAGTGCAAAAGTTAGTACACCCTCAGGACAACATCAGATAGAGAAAGATGTATATATACATGTATATAAAATGTTTTTTATGTGAGGCTTCACGACATATAATGATATAAAAACAGAGGCAGAATCTCAAATGTTTCTCACATATTTCTCATATTCCTGGACTGAACTGTGACGTCTCAGGTACAATGTCAGGAAATAGAGGAATAACACACAAAAACTAATTTCATTGCGTTTGATTGGAGAATTTCTGATTCACAGGCAGTTCTATGAGATAGTTGAAGGCCACACCCCGTCCACCATCGAGTCGGAGTGAAGAGGAGACTTACTTCTGTTCAGATTCAGGTTATGCAGCTGATTGTGTGGAGCTCTCATGTAAGTTTAATGCTTCAGTATGTAGTCGAGGTCTGAATGTCTGAAGTAGGTCTGAGGTATGAATGTGTGTAGTTTCAGAATTAAACCCTCACTGTGAGATGAATAGAGTTTACAGGATTGTACAGTAATCCCACAATCCTTTGCTCTTGGGTGGGTTTTGTGCAGTATTGTTACGTTCGTTCCTCTCTGGAGCAGGAGGCGGTTCCATGATGATTCTCACCTCAGGGGCTCTGATGTCCATCTGCTCCAAGAACTCCGCCCTGGTCTTACTGCTGATGTATTTAATCAGTTTCTTTTTTATGTAGTAGGTTTTGTTGGGGTCAAAGTCCCTCTCGTTTATGTGTTCAGTGATGTAAACTTTATCAAAGCAGTCGTTTATAAGGCTGACTATGATGCGGTCCTTATTGCTGTCGTCATGGTGACCAGTATTAGCTTGCCGGACGTCATAGGGCAGATCTTCTGCTCCGTCTTTGTTCAGATTCCCCACCACGTAGTACGGGAAGTTTATATGCGGCAGCAGTTTATGATAGTTTTGGTCAGGTTCATTCTTAAACAGGTGAAACCCGAAATCCCCTTCATCAGGACTACAGCGTGGAACCATCATGTTATTATTAAAATAGAGGCACTCTGTACAGAACCAGTGCAGCAGATGGAGGCCATGTCGGGGTGGAGGCCGACCGAATCCAACATCTTTCAGCTGATCTGTGTGGTGCAGCTCAGACAGCATCGTCAGCTCTGATGATCCAGAGGATTCTGTAAAAGAGAGATTATAAATCACTGAGATTTCACTTCATTGTCTTGTTCTTCTGTTTGATTAGTTCACTTCACTTTCATTTATTAATGAATATAGCTGTATACAAAATGTCCATAAAGTTCATAAAGACTAAGCTAAATGATTAATCTTGTTTAAATAAGACTTCTACTTATAATTTACACAAAGGGACAAAAACTCTACATCAAACTTCTTCTAGATAACTTTATTTTGAGAATTTACTGAAATAAACCACTAACTCCAGCATTATTAGTCCTTCAATTATATTAACAAACAAACCTGCAATAAATAAAACAAGCTGCAGTGAAGTTAGTCTTATCGATTCTTGACAATTATTCCAACAATTTTAACGTTTTATTTATTTTAAAAATGACATTGCACTTTTATTCTCATCACTCATCAACTATACTGCTTTATCTTGTCGCGGGGGGCCTTTTACCCTGAGGTTACACACACATGACAACAAGTGCATTGATATAAACCTGCACTATTAGAGAGAATTAATCAAGAGCAAGAGTAAAAGGTAAAGTGAAATATCCTTTAGGTAAAGATTATTATTATTATTATTATTATTATTATTGTTGTTGGTGGTGGTGGTTTAGTGTTAAATATATACAGTGGCAAGAAAAAGTATGTAAACTTTTTGGAATTTGATGCATTAATTTGTCATTAAATGTTCATCTAAGTCAAGAGTATTGACAAATATACAGTAATGTAAAATAATAACACAAATTTTTTTTTATCTTCCATGTCTTTATAGAACACACTCATTCAACATTCAGAATCGTAGTGGAAAAAGTAAGTGACCGTTTGGAATTAATAACTGTTTGACCCCGCCCCCTTGGCAGCAATAACTTCAATCAGGTGCTTCCTGTAGCTGTAGATCAGACCTGCACATGGTTCAGGAGGGGTTTGATCTCACTCTTCCCCACAGAACTGCTTTAGCTCTGTCACATATTCTCTGGACGTCTCATCTGTGTGACTCTCTTCTGGTCACTCCACATCATCTCTACTGGGTTGAGGTCTGAACTCTGACAAAAGGAGGATTTTGTTTTTCTGAATCCGTTCTGTTGTGTCTGGTGTTTTGGGTCTTTGTCCTGTTGTCCAACTTCTACAGAGTTTCAGCTGATGTACAGACATTCTCACATCATCCAGAAGAATTTTTTATACGCTTGGGAATTCATCTTCCCCTCTACGACTGCGAGCTGGCCACGCCCTGATGTACCAAAGCAGATCCAAATCATGATGTTTCCTCCACCATACTTCATGGTTGTGATGATGTTTTCATGATGATGTGCCGAGTCCTTTCTACACCAGATGTAGAGCTGCATGGTCTTTCTAAATAGTTAAACCTTAGTTTCATCACTGTACAAAACCTTTTGCCGATACGGCTGTGGAGAGTCAATGTGCTCTTTCACAAACTCCAGGTGAGCAGTGATGGTCTTTTTAGTAAGTAGCGACTCCCTTTGTGGTGTCCTGCCATGGACTTGTTCAATGATTTACGTCCTGTAGACTCATGATCCAGGTCCAGTGATGCTCTTCGGGTCATTTTGACTGGGCGTCCACTTTTTGGTAGAGTAGACAAAGTCCCAAAGTGTCTCCATTCACCATTTACTGTAGACTGGTGAGTTTCTGAAGTCTTTGAAGTCACTTTGTAACCCTTTCCAGCTTTATGTAAATCAACAATTCTTCATCATAGATTTTTTTATTATTTTGTCATGCTATATATCTTCCTTCATTGCACTAAGTGTATATAAATTATTCAGTATAAAACCCTTTCTGTGTACAGTTTACATACGCTAGTTATTTATCATGGTACACAATATCGTCCTTATTGCATCATCTATAATCTTCTGCTCATTTGCTCTCACTGTGTTTTCCTCCATCACTGTACACTGTTTATATGTGACAATTATTCTGTACTGAGAAAAATACACGTGTGGTTGGATGCTAAGTGTATTTTTGCCTCGTACTCTACATGTGCAGTGACAATAGAGTTGAATCTAGTCTAATCTAATCTAATCTAATCTAGTCTAATCTAATCTAATCTAGTCTAATCTAATCTAGTCTAATCTAATCCAATCTAATCTAATCTAATCTAGTCTAATCTAATCTAATCTAATCCAATCTAATCTAATCTAGTCTAATCTAATCTAATCTAGTCTAGTCTAGTCTAATCTAATCTAATCTAATCTAATCTAATCTAGTCTAATCTAATCCAATCTAATCTAATCTAGTCTAATCTAATCTAATCTAATCTAATCTAGTCTAGTCTAGTCTAATCTAATCTAATCTAATCTAATCTAATCTAGTCTAATCTCTGAAAGCTCTTTAAGGCTCTTTAAGGCTCAGTCAGAGTGTCTCTAGTCCACACCTCCAAACTCATCTTCTTAACAAGACTCCAGCTACACTAACACCGGACTCCAGTTAGTTTTTCTGAGGATTCACACACTTCTCCACCAGCACTACCAGGTTTTTATGGTTGTTCTCAATAAAGATATTTTTTTCTGTTATTATATTAAGTACATTATATTTGTCAATACTCTCGACTTAAATGAAGATCGGATCACATTTTATGACAAATTAATGCAGAAAACCAGGAAACTTTTTCTTGCTACTGTAAATATTTAAATACTCTTATATGTTCATAATATTTTTATTGTAACTTTTATTTACCCCAAATTTTACATTTCCATTTCAGTGCTGATTTTCCTATTCTGCACTTCCCTTTTTCAGTCGTATAAACATTTCCCTGTATATCACACTCTGCATGGTCGTGTGTGTGACAAATACAAATTTTAATGTCTCATGATTAAATGTGGAAATCTGTGGAGTCTCTGTAATTTCAAGACCCATTAAACAGATAAATAAGTAAGTAAGTCAATAAATAAATAAGTCAATAAATAAATAAGTAAATAAATAAATAACCGGGATGTTGTTATTAACTGTGAGTCTGGATCAGGTTCGACTCTGAGCTCCTCTGTACGTTTACACTCCTGCTTCTTCCTCACTGAGCGTTTCTGGAGAAATGAAACTGAAAGTGAAGTGTGAGAGATGATCGTGATCTCCTCCACACACTCCATCTCCACTTTTTACTAAATAAGACGAGTTAAACACTTTCTGATTTCATGTTTCAGTTTTGTGAAGTTTCTCCTCACCTTCAGCAGCTTCAGTAAAATGAAACCGGGACACACAGCAGCACCGATCTGATCAAGCAGGGTAAAGAGGCAGAGCTAGTGACCTGTCAATCAGGTTACTTCTTATTCCAGAAAGCTCCGCCTCTTGTCCTCCAGCAGAATGTGTTTTTGGGGGTGTGGCCTTGTAGGGAAACCATACAGGAATTTCATGTTTGGATATTTTGCAAATAGTTTCATATAAGCCTTACATAAGGTCCGAGTGTGTTTGGTTTCGGCTCGTGTCGCTCCTGAACTCCGAGGGTTACGTTTCCAAAATATTCTGTTCATTTCCTGATCTGAAAACAGGGAGCTCAGATCTCAGATTAGGAATGTGATAGGAAAACAACACTCATGTCTCTGTCTACGTCTCCATCTCACTAACCAAACTCAAATTCATATTCACATTCTAATCGTTACATACACCGTCACACACAGTACGATATGCAGTGAAATGCTTAAACGGTGTGAATATGGAGAAAATCCCAGAAGGTCTAAAACTCTCAGTATTTTAGATTTTTAATAAGATCTACTCTCTCTGATCTTCACCAAATTCACAGGGGGGTCAAAACTTATACAGCAGCGCAGGGTTTGTTTTCATCTCACAGTCCAAAGCTGAGATCTGAACTTCTCGCCTGTCAATCGAGCTCCGTCTCTTACACTTGGATTTACAGGAACTTTGAACTAAACACTAAAGGGAAATGTATTCTTCATTAATTTATTAGTTAATTTAAATGTTTTGAGCTTTATTTACTCTTTACTGAGCTGACAATCAAAACTGCCACACACACTTTATCACACTTTCACTAAAATCTTTGAAACAGAATATATGAAATGAATGATTAGACTTTATTATAATCTGTAGTTAAGGTTTAGTCTTCGTCCTGCGTCAGTGTGAGAGTGTGAGTGAGAACGGACGGATTTAAAGAATGAAAGAGAAGCTGGATGAGTGGATTTATTTCATTTATTACAATTCAACCAAACTACAAACACTCCAGCTGTAACTGTGGTCTAATCCACTAATAATAAAGTAGAACAGTGAATATAAAGTGACTATAAAGCCTGAGAGTAGATGTAGGAGTGTTTAAGGACAGGTGATGGAGAAACAGGACTCGTGACTGGTTACAGAATCGTGCACCAGGATTGCTGCATCTGTTTGAGGAACTTCTCTCTCTCCATCCTGCTGATCTGCCAGATAACACTCCCACTGACTTCGTAAGTCTTGTCAGGGTTGAATTTTTTCTGATCCATGTGTTCGGTCACGTACACCTTCTCTACGGTCTTGTCCTTCAGGCTGATGATGATGCGATCCTTGTTGCTCTCATCCATCTGGTGTGTGTATTTCTCCTTCACATACTCGGGCAGTTCATTTCCGCGGTCATGAAGATTTCCCACCTCATAGTACGGGATGTTCTGCATGGGGAGGAGATGCTCATTGTTGTGGAAATTGCAGAACCCAAACGCTCCAGATTGAGGCTTCTACAGCTTACCTTTCATCTGTTTGTGAATGTCGATGGACGTGTATTCAGAGGAGAACCAGTACAGGAGATTCAGGCCGTGTCGGGGATCCGGCTGGCCAAAGTTAGAGTCTCGCAGATCGTCTAAAGAATTGATTATCTTCATGGCTGAGATCTGAAAAGAGAACTATATAAATTCACACCTGAAGGATCAACACTTTTTTTTTTTACCTGAAATGGGACGAGAGTGAGGGTTCGAGTGAGGGACGAGTGAGGGGTCGAGTGAGGGACGGGAGTGAGGGTTCGGTGAGGGTTCGAGTGAGGGTTCGGTGAAGGATCGAGTGAGGGTTCGAGTGAGGGTTCGAGCTTGTACACAGACGGTGCTGTAAATTCTGTACACAGGATTATTAGATCACTTCTACACTGTGTTGGTGTTTAATTAACCCTTAGTGTTCTGAGGCCTTTCTGTAGACCTACAGTGATTCAGCGCTCTTCTTAAATCTGTGTAAATTTCCAATCTTTACCAATATAGTAGCTAATACATTTCCCCTTATTTATGTAGAGAACAAACTGAGCTTTCATAATGTGGCTGATGTAAATATGTCAGATTCATGTGCAACTTTTAAACTTATGTCAAATTGTACACGCAAAAAATACAATTTCAAACTTTATCAGAAAAGCAGAGAAAAAGGAGAATAAATAAACCTGTCAGATTGTTTTGAACACAGAACTGAGTTGATGAAAGTGTTGATTTGTGTCCATAAGCAAAACAACTCAATTATAACACTCAGAAAAACCTTATGCAAAAAATACTACACAGTAGAAGTGTTCTAGTATGTTAAATAAAGACTTAGCGAGTATATATTTGTGTTCTATACTCGTCTATCTTTTGCTGAATAAACTCTGACTTTTATAAAGTGAAAGTCGATCATAGGCTGCCTTGTTCCAGCCATTCATGGTCAAATAATTATTTAACTCTGGACACAAACAGCAACAGAGCATGATGATGATTATTATTATTTTAAATATTATTATTATAAAAACCTGAAGCGCTTCGTGTGGACTCACACGCAGAGTCGTTTTCTCACAGAAAGATTCTTATGTGTATATTAGAAACATTTATGTGAAAATATTGAACTATTTAAAAAAAAAAATTTATAACTTCATTCAAGTCCTTCCTGTTCTGTTGGATAAACAACTGGTTGGACATGTCTCAAATGTGTGTTTTTTATTTTTAACATTAATTTTTAACATTTATTTGGCAATAAACCTTTTGGAAAGAAAAATGTCTAACGTTTGTGTACATGTTTTTGCTACAATATAATTTCATGTACAAAAACACTTGTAAAGAGAAATTGGCCTCGTTGACGACGTCGTCGCCCCCTAGAGGTTAAATTTAAAACAACGTACGTCTTTATAACCATCTGAGGTCTTCAGTTACACTGACATAAAACTAAACCTATAAACCGTCCAGTAATCCACATACACACCTGTTCAGGGTGAAGGATGTCCTGTGTGTCCTCTCTCTCTCTCTCTCTTTTCAGTGGTGTGTGTTACAATCACACACACACACACACACAATCATTACTTCCTCGCAGTGAAACAGGAGGCTGAACTCCACCTCAAACACCATCAATTCACCGAAATTGAAACTCATTCAGCAGGAAATATCACAATCACACACACACACACACACAGACATATGTACACAAATACACACAATAGTGATGAAATTTTAGACAGTGATTGAGCACATAATAATGTACAAACACACACACACACACACACACACACTTTACTGAATCTGGCAGAAACAGATGTTTTTTCAGCCTCTCAGTTTATTTTGTTCTTTATTGTTTTTTAAATGACTTTTAAACCCTTAAATCGATTTCATTACATTCGAAAGGGAACAACAACAACAACAACAATAGACTTTTAGATCTTCATCTTATTTATTCCTAATTTACATCACGGGGCGAAAATGAAGAAAATCACAGAAGGTCAAAAACTCTCGACTCTCTGACCTTCACCAAGTTCACACGGGGGTTAGGGGGGTCAAAACTTATACAGAGCCTAAACACTGAGCTCCCCCTGTGTGAAAAAGTAAACACATCCCAAGAAAAGTTTGTTTATTTATTTATTTATTATTATTGCTGAAATCTGTGGTTAATGCTTAATTATCTTTTCCACTTTTAATTGAATCTGGATTTTAAAAAATACACACGCTGAATAAATAAATAAATAAATAAATAACAGGAATGTGTGTGTGTGTGTTTACATAACCGGTTTGGTGTGTTTCCTGGGTGTGTTCTGTTTATCCACACCATTGTGTTTAATATCAGCTGACGATAATTTATATTCCTCATGTCTTCATTTATAAATATTTATTAATATTAGTTAATACAACCTTCGGTATATAAATATTAGTTGCAGTAATAGTGAATATAATCACGACTCATCGCTTCATCGGACAGATTTAAAGAAAGAAAGAAAGAAAGAAAGGAAGAGAAGCTGGATGAGTGGATTTATTTCATTTATTACAATTCAACCAAAAACTCCACTAATATAATAAACTCGAGGGAATAAAGTGAGTATAAATCAGTGGATGTAGGAGTGTTTGAAGACTGGTGACTGGTGACAGACGGGTGGCTGGCTACAGACTGGTTACAGACGCGTGGCTGGTTACAGACGCGTGGCTGGTTACAGACGCGTGGCTGGTTACAGACGCGTGGCTGGTTACAGACAGGTTACAGACGCGTGGCTGGTTACAGACAGGTTACAGATGTGTGGCTGGTGACAGACGGGTGACTGGTTGCTGACTGGTGACTGGTGACAGACGGGTGGCTGGTGACAGACGGGTGGCTGGTTACAGAATGGTGCACCAGGAGCCGTCACTCTGCTGGTCAGACACTCGAGCGCTCTGGTTATAGTGATAGACGTCACTCTGAGGTTTAACCTCCGGCTTCTCCATCTGTTTGAGGAACTGCCGTCTCTCCATCCTGCTGATCTGATCCAGGAGACCCAGACTGACTCGGTAGGTGCGGGCGTGGCTGAAGTTCTTCGAGTCCACGTGTTCGGTCACGTACACCCTGTCGATGCAGCCGTCGTTCAGACGCACGATGATACGATCCATGTTGCTCCTGTTGTAATTCCGCACGTGGTCGGGCAGTTTATCAGCTCCTGAGGCGTAAAGATTTCCCACCTCATAATACAGACGGTCCTGATTGGGCAGGAGCTCATCATCATCATCATCATCAATCCTGTTGTGGAACCTGTGGAACCCAAAAGCTCCGGTTTTAGGTTTGAGCTCTTCGTACCTCTGAGCAAACCAGTAGAGCAGATCGAGTCCGTGTCGAGGAGGCGGCTGGTTGAAGTCCGAGTTACGGAGATGAGAAATCTCGTTCAGGGTTCTGATCTTCACCATGACTGCTGCCTGAAAACAACAACGCAGAGAGTTTGAGCAAAAGTTCAGAGAGTTCAGATCCGTCTCTGGGCGACAGGAAGGTAAACAAGCTCACGTGTCTCATCTGACCTCAGGACGGAGACGATCAGACTCTCAGATCAAAGAAGTAAAACCTCAACTCAACAACATTATTAATCATAAACACAAGACAGAGTTTATCTCACACACACACACACTTAATCTTAGATTCATCTTCATAAAAATAACGCGCTTTATATTCACACATTTAAATAATAATCTGCTCACAATCACAACAATCTGAGGTCTTTAGTATCTAAACAATCCACATACACACCTTTACAGGGTGCTGGCTGTCCTCTGTGTTCCTTCTCCCTCACACACTCTTATACTGGTGGACGTTACACACACACACACACACTCCTCATCTCTTCAGCATGGTGAAACAGGGGGCTGGACTTTCCCAGAAAAGAAATCAACTCATGGAAACCGAAACTTATACAGATATTAGTGCAGAAAAGAAACACACACGGTTTAGTAAATATTGCAGGAATCCAAGTGTGTGTGTGTTTGAGTATCAAAAGGAGAATCAAACAGATGTTCCTTAATCAGAGTATAAAGACAGGAGTTTATCAGCTTCTTCTACTTGTTTTACACACTTCCTGTGTGTGTATTTTTCAGTGTGTGTGTGTGTAAGCAGGTAGCGCTGACAGCACTGCGCTGGAGGGCCGACGCTCAGGTGAACATCACTGTGACTCATAAACATGTTCTGTTCATTTTGTGAAGCTGCTGAGAGACGACGATGTTAAATAACCCCGTTACCTCCAGCGTACGAGTGAAATAATACAGTTTAAATCCTCAGACTTTACGTTTTGTTTTAAATATTTGACTTCCTGCTGCACAACAAACTGCTGAAAAGATGAACTCGAGTGATTTACACTACAGACAGAGAAACACAGGAATAAGGAGAACGGGAAGGTGTGTGTTTTTCCCCCCAATCCGATTTTATTCCATCCTGCAGCATTTCTACACTCGGTCTATTCCATCACAGCAGAGATCAAGAGAGACCCGAACAAAAAAACAAAAACAAAAACAAAAACAAAAAGACAAGACGAGGAAAAGAAAAGAAAAAAACAAAAAGACAGGGGCGGATATACAACAATTTACAATTTACAGCTAGAAAATTACAAGAAGGAAAATCATTTGAAAAACAAAAAGGTTACATGAAAATAACAGTAATAATTAAAAACATGAACAAATAACTCTACTGCAATTCAAAGTAAAGATGAAAGGACATAAAAAATTAGTAAGTGTTCGTGTTGGAGCAAAAAGTCAGCGCGAGTAACTTCAGAAAAACAGAAAAAAAAGGACCAGAAACGCTTTAAAGCCTGAAGTTTCCCTTCAACACCGCGAGAAAACCACTGACGGGCCCTGCTCGACCCCCCCCCCCCGGTGCATTAATAATACCACTAATGTTACTTCATTATCTGATACACACTCACACACACGCAATACACGTCAGTTTATTCGGTGTGACTCTGTTCACATGTAAGTACACTTGAAAATAAAATATGATTCGCATTCCCCCATCAACACACACACACACAGATTATTTAGAGACCTCCCTCTTGACCTTATTCGACCTCACACACACAGTTCTGTCCAATTCTTTATCTCAGTGCCTGCAGTAAAGAGCCTCTCGTCTCGATTAAGAGCGCGCACACACACACTTGTGGAGAGATGTGCTCAGTAGTGTGAAAGTGAAGGGTGTGTGTGTGTGTGACCCCACACAGGCACTAGTCGTTGTGTAACTCTGCTACACGCTTTAGTGCAAGTTGCGTTTCCGTAGCGACGGCGGGAGAGTGACAGGTGACTTAATCTGATTTATTTTTAATATTTATTTAAATTAATGATTGTGTGAGAAAAAAAAAGAAAAAGAAAAAACAGAAACATCGACCCATTAAACCTCTCAAACTCCACGTCCTTCATCATCCTCACGTTGTTTAACGCAGATGAAGAGTAATCCGTCTGATATCTGACGGGCCACGCCCATACAGGCCACGCCCCCTGTGGAAGACACGCCCGTTATCCTAGGAGTCGCTAACGCTGACGTGGGAAGTGGTGGGCGGGGGGTCAGGACCGTAACAGGAGCCTTCGGTACATCCTGTTTGAAATTAGACTAGGGGGGTGGGAGGGGTAACGGGGTGTGAATGGGCGGGGCTACAGTTAGCGAGGACGGAGAGATGAGGAAGTCCGTCCAGTGTTCCGGCAGGGGGGGAGGGGATGTGATGCATCATGTCCTGGTTGCTGATGTTGGAATAGTCCCCTCTAAAGGCGGGGTGTGGGGGAGGGGGCGGGGCCTGGTCTGCACGCCCTCAGAAGATATCGGGGCAGGCGCTCCAGTCGCCCTGGTCTTTAGCCTCCCAGTAACCCCCGCTGTAGACGTGCGTCGCCTCTCCGGTCTTCGGGTCGTCCTGTCTCTCGAACCACAGCGCCTTGTAGTTGTCCTGAGGGACGGCTGGAGACACACACACACACACACACACACACACACACACACACACACACACACACACAGACAGACAGAGGGGAAATAAACAAGGTCAACCACAAGATCAAAGTGTAAAGACCAATCTTTGTGCCCCTCCCCCCCCAGGGGGCGTGTCTTACCCTCGCTGTCCTCAGTGTTGACGTTCTGAGCCGCCTCCCTCTCCCTCTCCCTCCTCACAGTGCGCTGCTTCTCCTCCAGCCGCTGCTTCTCTCCGTTAGCCTCGTCCCACATCCCCTGCTCCATCAGTCTCTGATCTGGGCGTCGCCGGCTGTCTGTGGGGGCCACGCCCTCCTCGTGCTCGTTCAGGGTCAGCGCCAGCGATGAGAAGTAGTACATGTTCTCCGCTCCGTCTCTACACACACACACACACACGTTACAGCGCATTGTCCAGGAGGAACAGCACAGTGTGAACACACACACACAATAAGACCAATAGAGTGGGCGGGGCTTACGGAAGAGGAGTTTTCTTCCAGAGTTCTCGAGCTTTGAGCGTCTGGTAGACGGTTTTCTGGCGTCCCTCCGCCCCGTTCTCTCCTCCTCTGGTGCTCTGCATCACACGTGAACACTCCATCTTCTCATCCCACGTCCCCGAGAGGACATAGTGAGCTTTACCGTCCTTATCAGTCACCACACCCGTCACCTGGGGACACACAGAGAGAGAGAGAGTTAATAAAGTCATTAACGGGCCGAGGGCGTGTTCAGGTGTGTGTGTGTGTGTGTGTGTGTGTGTGTGTGTGTGTGTGTACAGTATATACAACAGTATATGTGCATTATATAAGTATGTGTTTGTGCGCGCGTCTCATATGTAACATTCATATAAAATGCAATTCATGATAAGTGTATGTT
>JAQMYI010000027.1:226565-241536 GCA_030014275.1 Clariallabes melas | reverse complement strand
TGTGTGTGTGTGTGTGTGTGTGTGTGTGTGTGTGTGTGTGTGTGTGTGTGTGTGTGTGTGTGTGTGTGTGTGGTGTTCACAACTTATCAGCTGAACGCTCTGATATGGTGGAATGGTAAATATTCAACATTAACCTTTGGACTTGGGTAAATAAACCTATTTTGTGTAGTTCTGGACGCAGCTGATGATGATGATGCTGAAGGTCTCAGGTGGAGAGGAGCTCTACTGTAACCAGCTGAGATTATTAGTATTATTTCCACAAATTCAGCTCCACTGGCTGTGATCATAACCTCCAGTAAACCATCTCACAATCCAGTTCATCTGATACACACAAAACACCTATAAAGAGGGAGACTGATATTTAAGGTGTCTCCGAGCTCACTGCAGTCGTTCACGTGAACCTTCAGCGAGAGGAAACGCATGATCACTGAAATATACAGATAGCTAGTCACCAACTTGTGGAATACACACATCTGTGTGTGTGAACTGCACACACACACACACATTCACCAACACCACTCGCACGTTACAGGAACTCCACATGATTGAGTCATTAAAGGAGTTCCCGGGAGGCCGGCGTTTCAGACGTGAATCAGACAGGCGGTCCGATCACGGCTCCAGCGTACTGAGAGAACTGACACAGAAATTATAATCCAACATTAGAGCCATAATTAATCATAGAACGTTTACTTTTGATACTTCAGTGAGTTTGAAGGTGAGTACTGTAGTCCCGGAGATGGAGAACTTCTACTGTTACTGGAGGCATGTTTTACAGAGGGGGATCTTTACTTTTACTCAGTACCTCTGATATTCAACTCCCCACACCGACACTTTATAAATGTGTGATATTCAGTGATTTAACTCCTTTACTAAAACCCTGAGGTTTATCTCCAGTTGAAGCGTCTGATGGATCGGATATTTAGGAGCTTCTAGTTCAGGTAATGATATTTAGAATGCAGAGTGTTAGGAGTGCAGACGTCTGGAGCCTGTGATTATAGTGTGTGTGTGTGTGTGTGTGTGTGTGTGTGTGTGTGTGTGTGTGTGTGTGTGTGTGAGAAGAGTGAGCGCTCTGGTAGTCACCTGTACTCAGCCTGCTCAGGTGCGATGTCTTTCTGCTCCTGCTTTTTCTTATAATGCTCCTCCATCAAGAGATTGTCCTCAGATAACATCTGCTCCATGAGCATGACCGCCGTCTTCCGACTAGCCGCGGGATTCAGAACACGAGCTAACGACTGGTCGGCTGAGACCACTTCCTGGACCAGTTCCTCCCACTCAGGCCGATCTACACCACACTTCCTTTCTCCTTTCTTCTTCTTTTCCTGACCTTCATCAAGCGCCGCGACTGGAACCGCCGCCAAGTGCTCACACCCGGACAGCGACTCCGCCCTGACATGTGGAGGAGGCCGTGTGTTCTGAGGAGCACGAGGAGCTGAATGTTGGGAAGTTCTGCGGTCGTCCGTCTCCGGCGGTGAAGGCCACAGACTGGGGTCGGTCGTGATCCCGTAGCCGAGGGAGACTTCATGAACATCGCACACGTCTCCGTCTGAACTTTCACTCCTCATTACGAATCGCTCTGGAGGAACCGCTATATTTTTGCTACAAGACACAAAGAAACAGTTCTTCTCCACTGAACTGCTAAAGTTCTCAAACATTAATAACACGATAAAATAAACTGTGTGGACTGATGATACCTGACATGATGGTTCTCACTGGTTCCTCTGCTGGAACTGAGAGCTGCGACTTCTTTACTCGATATAGACGATGTTCTAACCCAGGGAGTGCCCGCTGTGGATCTGTGTTCTAATAAACCCGGCTCTCTAAAGATCCTGGGGTCAGGGCTGATCCGTACGTTCTCCTCAGAGCCGAGTAGAACCGCGCAGTGCTGCTTCTCCTCCTCAGACGGAACGCGTGTTCTCTGGATCTGATTCAGCTGGTCTGAGCTTTTGCTGAGAACTTTAGGCCTGGAAACCACGGACACACCCAGCTCCTCCATCGACTTCCTTCTGGAGGACATCGCTCGGACCCTCTGCTGATCCGGAACCGACGCTGCATACTCCTTATCAACCGCTTTAATCTCTCTAAACACACAGGAGATCAAGTTTCAGGTTTACAATCTCACACACACACACACACTTTTCAGACCAAAACCACAGCCGGTTATGTTACTGAGAAACCGTAAAAAGAAAGCTTTACTGGAGACTCCTTCCACTAATGTTATAAAAACACCTCCTTACTGCTGTTATAGAGAATTAATCAACACCTTCTGACCAATCAGCATCCAGATCTCAGCAGCACTGTGGTGAAAGTCACATGGTTAAAGCTTACCGTGAGATGTCTTGGGCATGTGCAGAGGGGTCCAAGTGCTTCTGGGTCTGTTTCTTAAAAACAAGAAATACAAATGTTAATATTATGAGGCCAAATTATGCCATTTTTAGGGTAAAAGTTTTGACCCCCTGAGTCACCTGGTAAAAGAAATGAGGATTTGAGCTGCTGCGGTATCTGTAGGAGTGATGGCCCTGTCGTTCCTCCAGGAGATCCTCCGCAGAGGCAGACTTCTCTGATGGAGGTGAAGTCCGTTCCTTCCAGCCGGACCAGCGCGAGTTACCGCCGTGTTGTGCCGGGGTCAGCTGAGCGTATCTGACGGAAATGGAATCATGAATACGGCTAGCGGAGAACGGCCTGAGCGGCTTCTCCTTGGTCCTTGAGTACGGACCCCAGTCGGAATGCCTCCCTGCTGTGGGAACCTGTGAAGCCGGCTGCTGCGGCTCCGCTACCTTACAGCCGGTTTTACGTTCCATATACGCCACCAAGGCTTTGTGCTGAAGGTCCTTCAGAGAGATTTTGGAGAAGCTGCTTACGGACATCGCGCGCCCTCTCACCTCAAAAATCTTACGTCTGCTCGAGACCAGACCGTGTGGTCCAAGCTGTTCTTCTAAGAGCAGACCTTCACTCTCACTGCCGAGGGAGCGACAGGTCTTATGTGTCGGACGGTCTCCCAGACGGTGCAGCTTCTCTGGCTCGGAGTTGGACAGCTTCTTCTGGTCCAGGGTCAGACGTTTCCTATAGCCGACCCGAGGAACCTGCGGCTGAGCGATATTCTGCTGCTTCACCGTCTCTCTCTTAACCTCGTGATCAGTCGAAGGATCTGTGTTCTGAAAGGTAGGCAGAGGAGCTGGAGTGGGTTTTTCCTGTGAAGGTGCTGAAGGTTCGCTAGAGAGATTCTTATCACAGCATTGCTCAACGATCTTTTGCCAAGAGAGTCGGAGATCTTTTCTTTTAAATGAAGTCTCCCTCAAAACCTTGGTTTGTGCATCTTTAAGCTTTTCTTTATAATATTTTTTGTAGGAATCATCCATGGTGTTGCACAGATAATAAAACTGATTGGACTTTGCCTCTTTAGCCACGTCACTGTGCAGCGAGTGAGTACTAGAAGAACCCGAGACCCATCCTGCTTCCTGATGATCTTTGCCCCGGTCTGATTCTTTGCACCCTGGAGTAGAGGTTCTCTCACGTTTCACGCTCTTCGTTGCGGACGCTCTGCTGGCTCCAGTGAGGTGGTACAGTAGAGGAGTTGTCTCTTTGCTGATCTTCTCTGTGGGGACGTCAGCTAATGCTTGTCTCGTCACTTTATTCAGCGGTTCATCTTGTTTTAAATTAACATTTTGCTCGAATTCTGTATAAACAGGAGACACAGGTTTATGCTGAGAAGATGTTGAGAAGTTCTGCTCTGGGCCACAGTAGAAGATCGGGTGATCGTTGGTGTGATATCTACCTACGTCCATATCCGGGACTTCCATTTCATCTACACTTTGAGACTTTGAGAAATGAAGGCTGCTCGAGGGTTCCTCAGCTCCACTAGGTGTGGTTAGGTCTTTGCCCTGATAGAAGATCTCACCACAGCTCTGTTTCATCTGTGGAAGATGTTTAAACATGTTCTCCACAGTATTATGTGATCTCAGTATTTCAGGTTGTGTGTGAGAGTTGAGACTGTCCATCAGACATTGTGCTGGTGTTGGAGGAGGAGGAGGAGGAGGAGGAGGAGGAGGAACACTGGACTCGCACGGCTTGTACACACCAGTGACGAAATAGAAATGTCCTTTGTGCTGAATGCTTCCACTGATTGTGTTTGGTTCCACGTGCCAGGAGTTGATTGTATGCTGTTGCTCAGAGACCGTAACCCCGCGCGCTGAATGTGAGCTGCTGGGTCGGATTTCTGACTCCATGTTCTGATCTAAATGTTCCGGCTGCCATGTCTGGAGCGACAATTGATTAACGAAGGCTTCTGACCTCGACTCTGGGGTCTTCTCTACAAGGTCTTGCTTTCTCTCATAATGCTGAGGAACCCAGGGACCATAAGCGAGGTCAGACCTGTGACCCGAGACTTCAGAACTGGACGTCTGGTGCCTAAAGGAGGAAACACCGGAAAGCGGCCCCTCAGGACTCGACACTGAGGCTTCAAGATGAGAAGCAGTTATGAAATCGTCCACATGGACAGGCGGTGGAGGTAAAGGTGGAGTTAGAGGTGGTGGTGGAGGAGGTGGTGGAGGGGGAGGAAGTGGTAAATGGGTGGTAGGTACGGGAGGATCATTAACATGAGAACATCCACTCTGGCTCTGGTGTTGATGATGATGATGATGGTGATAATGATGAAGTGGTACAATGGCTTCCATGGAATCATACAGATTATTCACGTTTTTTGAGTCCGAGCGAAGGACGCCGGGACCGTACACGGCCTTCACATACTTCAGATCCGCGTAGTGCAGGTTATGTGCATGAAAATCATCCGGCAGGAACGGCGAGGGGTAATCAGGGACGGCGGATCCTCCGGAGAAGGAGCTATACGCAGAATCTCCTTTACTGTGACGGTGTGTGTACTGATCTATACTGCTAGGGGACTTGGACGAAGAATGGCGACTGAGAGGGTGAAGGTCAAAGTTGCTCATCTTCTCAAAGTGCATGTTGTAGGAATCCATTTGAATGACCTTCAGTGTCCTTTATTCAGATTGCATTTTCTTCTCCTTGGCATCTTCAGCAGCAACAACAGGAGCGAATCTAAAGGAAGAGACACACATTATGTACATTTGTTTACATATCTTATATGTTCTAAGTATATAAGTCTGCATTTCTGATTTTTGACAAAAAGAAAAGAAAGAGAAATAAAAGCATCTTGGAGATGTGAAGGTGTGAAGCTCTCTGTGAAATCACCATCGAGAGGAAATAAAACATGAGTTCACTGCTGTATACAAACTGATAGCAGTGTTAACTTCAGATACAGTAATGACGCTGGTCAAATCCCAATTTTCAGTTCAGACTTCCCAGTTCCGACTCGATAGAATCGATTATGTGTATGTTTTTATCTACTGCATACAGTGTCAAGTGAAGTGTTGTTTTGATGAACATCATGATGAATGAGTGTAGATGATGCGATCCTCAGCATCTCCTGGTGCATCAGGAATCTCCTTAGAAATTAAAACCCAAAACTGGACACACTTGACTGAACCTGGTCCGGTGCCTCATGACGTACTGTATGTGTGTGTTGGAAAGATCAGTGTGTTTGTTATGGATTCTCACTGTTGCGTGTCTACTGAAGTCAGATATTAAACAACAACTAATAATGCGTTAAACACCTGCGTTCTTCAACACCGATAAAATCCAACATTTTTCCCATCACAGAGTTGTTGAAACTGTTCCATAAACTGTTTGAAACGGGAATCAAAGTCCTAAAAGTCCTCATGTTGAGGAAATAAACACTTTCTTAGCAAAATCTAACTTTATTTATAAAACAACAAGTGACGGACTTGACATAATCTGGAAAATATACACAGCCAGGTCCATAAACTTTATAACTAAAATGACTGAAATTCCTAAATGGTTAAACATCAGATGGATAACGACCCAAAACACACAGTTAAAGCTACCCAAGGCAAAGAAATGTGATATTCTTCACTGGTCAGGTCAGTAACTGATCTCAGCCCAATAGAGCACGATTTCACCTTCTGTAGACAAGAATAAAGACAGAAAAATCACAAACAAGCAGAAGCTAAAGGAAGCTGCTGTAAAGATCCGGCAAAGTATCTAGAGGAAGGAAACTCAGCATGTGTTCATGTCCAAGGGCTCCAGCAAGGGATTTTCATCCAAGTATTAAAGACATAGTGTTTATTAGGGCCCAATTAAAACAGTGTTTATTATTATTATTATTATTATTATTAGGGCCCAAGCACAAAACATCAGGTTAAAAATGAGTGTGAGACGCGCCTCCAGAGGGTTTAGACACGGTGTGGTATCACCGTCCTTAAAATAATGACCATCAAGTCCTGACACACTGGTGCTGGTTTCAGGTGAACATTAAACAGGAAGGAGTGTGTGTGTTTATGTGCAGGTGTGTGTTTACTGCATCGAGTCTTCAGGTCACTGTCACAATGACAAACCGCTCGGGCCGTCACGCGACACTCGAGAGAGTGTGTGTGTGTGTGTGTGCAGGCATTAAAGACTAAAATAATATTTTTGGAGGTTGAGTGATCGGTGCTGCTGAGAAGGAATGTCTGGAATGCCGTTTAATCCCGAGTGAAACACTTTAACCTGATCATGTGATCCGTCTGGGCCGATTATCAGGTTTAGTTCTGAGAATCCAGAGACGTTTCTGATCAGAGGAACTTTTAGTGAAGATGAAATCAGTTAGAAGAACACTAATGATGCATGAAGGACACGCAGGTTCTTAATCATCACACACACACACACACACACACACAAACACACTCACCTATGTGCTGTGGGTCTCTACAAGCACATGACAGAAGGAACAATAATAATATATTATTATAGTGATGCAGTGCGTCCTGAACATTCAGACATAATTAACATTTCTCTCAGATCTTCCTGCTCTCTCACACACACACACTCTCTCACACACACACACACACACACACACACACACACACACACACACACACGTGTTGAATGAAAGTTATAAATATTCTGCAGTGCACATAACGCAACAAAATCCTTCCTTACCGCCGCTGAGTGAGAATGAGGGAACGCTCGAGCGTTCCACTCGGACCTGCTTCAGCAGAGTATGGAGACGAGTTCTCCCGCTCCGTCTGTCTCGGGCCTCGCTCTGCTTAAACCCCTCTGAGAGGCCGGACTTGCGTGCCTGTGACGTCCACCCCGCGAGGGTACAATAGCCCCGGCAGAGGGAATATTTCACTGATGATAATGGTGTCTGAAGAGGGAAAAAGGCCTCACATTCCAGCCCCGCTTCAGAGAAAGAGGCAGCCGGGTTGCCATTCACTGCCAGACTCCGCAGAACACGGAGCGCCGCCAGACGGGACGAGGACGGGGAACGCCGGCTCCGGTTTTAATTACTCCTTTTTCAAACTTCAGTCTGATCTCAGGCCGGTCAGGTTTAAGGGTGAACAGGTGCAGTTCAAATCCCACACGCGGCTCCGCACCACAACACAGTATTATTATGGGATGTCTACACTTTACAAGATTCATGCTAAAATTAAATAGTTCTACTCTCACTTTTAAACATATGTTTAATAATAAAATGAAAATTATAACTATATAATTACTATATTATTACTTCTTACAATTTAAATCTGTACGACTATAAACACGTCTGTGATGTTCATTTACATTTCAGTTTATCTTTCAAGCTTCATTTAAAGCATGCTAAGCTAACCTGCTAACATTAACTAACTATATTCACCTAAGTTAGCATGTTTTTGTTGCTACGCCAGGTTAGACTAGCATGGACTGCAGTAGCTAACGCAGCTAGACTTTGACTCGTTGTCCAGTTGTTAACGATACGTATCTGTTAATTACAGAGCGGCGTGGTTCGATATAAAACAATAAACAATTCACACTGTGATTATTCTCATCTGTGTTGCGACTGCGATTTAAACTACGATATGTATTAAATGCGCCATATGTAGCAAATAAGTGGAGAAATGATTTCATTAAGAAAATGTTTGCAAATATTTATTTATCTATCTCTTCAAAAGTATAAAAAAAACCTTTTTTGACAAACTCTATATAAACTGTAGAGTATAACTGTGTGAATATCACCTGTAATAAACTGCAGGCTTCTGTGATTAAATAATTGCACACGTTCGCATCACAATTTAGACTTGTTTGTACTTTTCTTGCAGCTCTAATTATTAACTGGATGTTTTACTTCTAATTAATTCATTAGCAAACCTACGTAGCGCTAATCATGTACACATGAAGGAAACCTACAGAGTGCTGATATCAAACGAAATGAAAAAAAAATCAGCATCAACAGTTTTAGTTCAATAATAAAAGTTTTTTTCCAGGAAAATAGAACAATAACTTGATATTTAATCAATTACAAAATTACAAAACCGACGTCGAGTTAAGCGGCGGATTTTCAGTCTTACACGTTACAGGAACTCGACTGGGAGTTATCGCCACGCCCCCTGTACAGTCCTGACCTCGATCCAAGACATTTCCACATGATTGGCCCGTTAAAGGAGTTCTTGGGAGGCCGGCGTTTCAGACATGAAAACTTTCTCCCTTGATGGTGTCCAAGCACTTTTTTTTTCCTTCAGTGAAACACTGGGATAAGTGCATTAGTGTATCAGGGGATTATACAGAGAAATAAAGAGAGTTTGTCCGGGTCTCCGCACTGTCTCTCTCCAGCAGCAGTGTCCCTCAGACTCTGTCTCCGCTCTACTGCACTGCGTAACACAGTGAAACTCACTGAAATCCCTGTACAGTTACAATCATGAACGCGTTCCCTTATTTTCATAAACACACAGGCGAGAGAAACCTAAACAACAGACGAGTCAGAAGAGACGTCTCATACAGGCATGACCTTAGACGAGTTTCAGTCAACAGAGAGACGGAGAGACGGGCTGGAGACGAGGGAGAGGGTTGAGAGTCCTGACCTGAGCGGCTCGTTGTCCTCCACTTCCTGTCAGTCCCACCTGCCTGCTGAAGGCGTGAGTCACAACAGCGTACGACACACACACACACACACACACACACACACACAGAGAGAGCTGCTGTTCACCGCGAGTGCTCGTCACACTCACACACCGCACGAGCGCTGAACCTTTCGATTTTTTTCTTCATGCATCATACTTTCCCTGGACTGTTTTACCCTTCCGGCGTTTCCATGATCACTGTTTCATATTTACAGAATTAATAATATTGTGTTTAAATGTTTGCAGTGGCCGTCAGTAGTGTTGTGTTGTGTTGTGTTGTGTTGTGTTGTGTTGTGTTGTGTTGTGTTGTGTTGTGTTGTGTTGTGTTGTGTTGTGTACACTTCACAGATCAGACGTGTATTAATTCTCCTGATCTTTCTGTGTTTCAGAGCCGACACGCCGGCGTTACACAAAGCCCAGGGACATGGAGAAGAACAAGCTCAGGAAATGATCCACTTCCTACAGCCAGGCCCGGACACACACACACACACACACACACACACACACACTAAAGTGAACCAAACCAAACAGTGTTTTTTAACCACTCAAAAGATCCTTCTGAGTTTTCTGAGTGATAAATCTTAGCGAGTTTAGCGTTACCGCGCGGCTAACGGAGAGCAGCAGCATGTGATGGGCGCGAGCGGGCGCTCAGGTTCGACAGAGAGAGTGTGTGTATAAAGTGCTCGAGTATCGCCGTGTGACTCATTTATTATTGTTCTCATTTCATGTTCAGGGGTTAAAGGACTAAATCTGTTTACAGTCTGACAAACACAAACAAGTTCATCAGGAAATATTCATTCAGATATACACAGTAATGAGTGGAGAGTGACAGGTGGGCGTGGCTGAGTGAGGGCGTGGCTGGAAGAGTTCAATTTTAATAATTAAAGAGTGAATATCACTAAAAAAAACAGACACCTCTTTACGACACTGAAGCTGCAAGAACACACACACACACACAAACACACACACTGTGGAATGCACTCGATAAGCTGACACAGGTAAAGCAAATAAAAGCCCAGCATGTGTGTGTGTGTGTGTGTGTTACATCACACCAGTAGCTCCAGGAGACGAGACCCAAAACCCTGCTCTATGTTTATTACCATTATACAGTATATATACATATATTTTGTACTTCTGAGATATTTAACAGTCGGAGAGCTGAACCTCCAGACCTGAGGATGAGGAAGCTGAGAGGAGACGCGCGCGCTCGTGCTCCGTCTGCAGATCCTCAGAACAAAACCTACAAAAAGTGGAACGTTTCCAAAAACCCGTCTAATTATTAACTCTGAGTGACGGACAGGGAGTCGCGGGAGTCATGTGATCATCACCTGTGAGACCTGTGATCATCACCTGAGGAGCCGAGCAGCGGGACAAACGTCTCAGGTCGTCTCAGGTCAGGAGTCTTAAAGGAGTTACAAACCTCACGCGTTTACTCACAAATAAATATCAACAGAAATACTCGCGCTTATTATTAAAGAATGTTCCTAATAAATGAAATATTTCTAGCCCTAACCGTACACACACCCCCGGATGCTCCGGCGGCTGCATAAAGTACCGATCCCTGAAAAGGTCGTGACAGGAAGGGCATAAAACCGGATCTGATGTGGCGCCTCCCTGGGATAAAACTACAAACCTCAAGAAAAAAAAAAAGACTGTCACGTCCCCAAGTCCTAACCACCTGTCAGTCAAACTCGGTGTCTTTCCATTACAAAGTAATTCCTGATTAGAGTTTGTGCCCCAAATCGTCCACCTGATCCGAATCGTTTATCTGGAACATTTTGATTTAATCCACATTTATTCGCCCGAGCGGAGAACCGAGATGTTCACTTAGACCCATTTTCCTTTCCGTGAAGTTAATAATTAAGCGGAGGCCGAGAACACACACTCTCGTGCATTATTTACTCTCTTCTGCACAGAGCTGGAACATCAGCGCACATCTGCACTCAGTGTGTAAAACATGACGCTCCTGAGCATTTAGAGATCTGTTTAATACACCGCTTATTATCAGATTATTTCTCATCTCTGTTCCTGTCGACGCTCCTCACCTTCTGTCGTACTCTGGAGGTCTTCAGACGGAGAACCCAGAGGAAACCCACCAAGCACGGGGAGAACACACACACACGAACCTGAGATGGGAATCGAACCCTGACCCTGGAGGTGCGAGACCACAGTGCTAACTGCTACACCAGTACACCATATATATATATATATAACTGTGTAAAGAGTTAAAGCCCTGACTGAAGTGAGACGAACATGATTATATATAAACACGTCTGGACAAAGCAGACTCTTCATACGTGATATCAGACTGATGTGAGTTCTATCAGACATTTGACTAACAAATGAAGGCTCCATTTCCACAGAGTACGAACACCACAGACACACACACACACACACACACACACACACACACACACACACACACACACACACTCTGTACTTTCACCGTGTGACGTGTCGAGACGTCTCTCTTATAGAGGAGAACGTTAGTGTGACACACGCTTCACACACGGCAGGAAAACCCAAACTAAACCCCTGAACTCAGACGCTTGAGTGAGATCCGCGCTGTAACGCAGGAGTTAAGTTTCTCTCATGTTCAGCCTTTTTCAGGTTTAAGTGGATTTCATTCGCACTGCAATTAGAAACCGAACTCCAGCAGCAGCGAGAGTGAAGATCACGAGCGCGTCTGAAGATCACGAGCGGGTCTGAAGATCACGAGCGGGTCTGTTCTCCTGATGATGAGGTTTCACACAAAGCCTCCTGCAGAACAATGTAAAGTCTGTAGATGATAATGTGTTCTATTAAAGTGCTGATGGTCTGCCATGTGCAGGAGCGTGTGGAGACTCATTACAGTGACAGAGCGCTCATTACAGCCGGAGAGAGAGAGAGAGAGAGAGAGAGAGAGACGTTATTAAGTCACATAATGATTAAACTGCAGCTTTAAGAACTCGTCAGGAGCGCACCACTGAACTTTGTGACTTGGCAGAGACGCAGAGGAGGACAACAGGAGAGAGGAGAGAAAAAACACAGAGACATGAGAGAGTGGAGGTGAAGAGCAGGAAGGAAAGAAAACGATGGACCTGCTGATAATGAGTGGAAATGTTGATGTAAAGGAAAACCTTTGTTCAGTCTGACTGTAAAGGAACAGGAACTCTGCTCTGGGTCTGAGCCTCACACACACACACACACACACACACACACACACACACACACACACACACACACACACACCGTAATTACACAATAAACCCCAAACTCGTCCACACAGCGGACTGTAAATACTTCTTCCATGTGATAACGTGATGACCGTATCACACTGACGGCTCGTCACACACACTTTCTCATCTCAGGCTATAACCCAGAAACCCGAGCGCGCGGCTAAGGGCTACGCTAAACCGTACGGCCGCTTCACGCTCACACTGCACCCGGCGAACGGCGAGAGGAAACCTGAGGACGCGAACCGTGAGGAACCCGACACGACTGAAACCGGACGCTCGCCGTCCCTAAACTAGACCACACACACCTGGAGGATCTCACACACACACACACACACACACACACACACACACACACACACACACACACACGTTAACATGAACAGCAGAATCAACACGTCTGGGAGATCTTCATATATATTATACATTTTCATTTTAAAGATAAATAAATGAAGGTTAAAATGTAGAGACGATGTAAACAGAGGGATCGTCTTTAATATTTAATAAACTGTCTCCAAGTCTCTCATTAAACAGAAGCTCATTAATGATATTAATGTGGAGTGAAAACCTCCGGCTTCTCTGAATCTGATTTATTATTGATTTATATCAGGAGGCGGAGTCTGGATCAGAGCGGGACTGGAGCAACCGCAATGCTGTAACGCGACAAATCCTCACGACTGTCTCGAACCAAACCGCAGGCTGATCCTGTGGCGTGTTCGTGTGTGTGTGTGTGTGTGTGTGTGTGTGTGTGTGTGTGTGTGTTCGTGTACATAGGACAGAAAGACAAAGCTGGTACAAAACCGAGTACAGAGCATGTATATGAAGCTAATACACTGCACACAGAAGCAGAGTGTGTGTGTGTAAGTGTGTGTGAGAGTGTGTGAGTGGAACAGTCAGCTGTACATTTTGGTTATGTGGATAAGTGTCAACAATAGTGTTTAATACAGACAGGACACAGACAGACAGAAATGACAGACAGGGACACAGACAGACGGGAGACACAGACAGACAGAAATGACAGACAGGGACACAGACAGACGGGAGACACAGACAGGGGACACAGACAGACAGAAATGACAGACAGGGACACAGACAGACGGGAGACACAGACAGACAGAAATGACAGACGGGAGACACAGACAGGGGACACAGACAGACAGAAATGACAGACGGGAGACACAGACGGGAGACAGACTCCAAGTGACCTGAGTGAGTGTGAGTGTGAACTCTCTAACCCTGATTTAATGACCTACACCACACACACGTTATTGACCGATCAGATAAAACCTCCTTTTACTGGTTCCTTTACAAAATGAAAAGACTGATAATGTTCTTTAATGAGAACACACACACACACACACACACACACACACACACTCCAAAACTATGCGTCAGAAAGCCTTTAACACACTTCATTGTTCTTTTAATCTCCCAGAAACCCTGGAAGGAAGCTCAGAGAGGTCAACACACACACACACACACACACACACACACACACACACACACAGACAGAGAGAGCTCAGTCTATCACATGCTTCAGGAGGTCCAGCTACCAGACAGTGTCCTGCCTCGCCAGAGTTCCTGAGGGTCCAGAAGGTGTTAAATCGCGTCTCTGCGCATTAACTCACACCATTCTGGTGGAAAACAAACAAAAGCTTTAGGATGAAATCTTATAATACCCTGGTTGCATAAGTATACACACCCTTTTCCAATGAAGCGAGTGAACGTCTTCAGAACGAATCAACCACATGTCAGCTCCAAACACCAGACGTGATGCGTAACTACACCGTACACACTGACGACAGCGCAAACACACACAGCGTCTGTGTGTAAATCAAACTACACCGTGCACCGTGGGCTGAGTGTGTTTAAGTGGATCATCACTTTATCCTGAAAGTGTCAGGTGTGTGTGTGTGTGTGTGACAGAAGAGTATCAGTGAGCATGAAAGGAAAGGTGTACAGGACCGTGGTGAGACCAGCGATGATCTACGGCTTAGAGCATCGCTAGTTCTGAGCGAGTAATCTGATTGGACGAGAGGCGTTATTCCACGAGTGCTGATAACAGACAGTAACAGCACTGTGAGGTGTATCGGTCACAGCGTGGGTGAGAGGAGGTCTGTACGGTCCGCAGTACTGAGGAGAGAGAAGCTGATAGCAGAACACACATCTGATAACGTCATGTCGTCTTAAACACGATGATTGAAGCTGATTAATTGTCCTTTTACTCAGTGATGTGACTCTGTGGGCTGATAGATGAGGAATAAAAGATGACGGTTTGTGCTGTGATGTGAAACTAATCCATGATGAAGCAGTGAGACACATGAGACACCCGAGGACGTCAACACGCTCGTCTCAGAGTGACTACAGGTTCCTCTAAAGGTTCAGCAGATAGTCGACTTACAGTCATAAGCCGGGTGTGTGAACACGTCTCCACCGTATTTAGTTGGAGGTGATGTGATCATTACCAACAACACACACACACACACACACACACACACACACTCCACGACTGTAAAAGCCTGTCTACATGCGCGCAAGAACTTCAGACTCTATTAAAGGCTCCTGGAGTGATTCAGTCGTTTCAGGTGTGTGTGTGTGAGAGATACAGTACAGGTGTGGTGTGTGTTTATGTGTGTGTAAGCCGTTGGAAATGACGTCAGGTGTGTGTACATGGCCTTCTCCAAGGAGTCCTTTTCCATGGCCGGGACTCGGAGGCGGATCGTGTTTCAGTCGCAGCGAGTCGCATCTCAACACAACGACAGAACACACACAGACTGAATTAAACAGAACCGGCAGTAACAGGGCCAG
>JAQMYI010000027.1:108161-120350 GCA_030014275.1 Clariallabes melas | reverse complement strand
CTCTCTCTCTCTCTCTCTCTATATATATATATATATATATATATGTGTGTGTGTGTGTGTGTGTGTGTATATATTTATATTAACATGAAAATCATCTTCAACAGTTAAGTAATTAAAATAATTTTTGACCCAAGACTGTACTTTTTATACTCCAGTATGTTTAAAGTTTAATCTTTTTAAAGTATATCATTAATTAAATACATTCACTTTTAACCGAGTACAACATGGATAGATTATTTACACTTTATACTTTAAGTATAATTTCTCAGTCCTTTTCTCCACACCAGGATCCAGAAGTGATTGATCGACACACACACACACACACACACACACACACCCAGGACCAACTGACTGTCAGTGTGGGCTAGCGCGTAAAGCTCAGCAGTGCCGGTTCCTTCCATCAGCATAAGGTGTGGCATCCTGTGGAGGAAGCTGCAATTGCAGTGAAGGTGCAATTTGCGAACCATCTGGGAGATGCCTGCAGGGCTTCCTCTCCGGAACGTCCCCCTCCGGAGGGATGCAGGTGCTGGAGGCGGAGCAGGAGAATGAAGTAGTGGAGAAGAGAAACGAGTTCGAGGTTTTCAGCTCTGCCTGTGCGGGTGCAAAAACACCTGGGTCAGAGTTTTAGCAGGAGGAGGGCTTTTGTCTCCTTTGACATTCTTAGAGCTTTTAGCCAATTGTGGTTGCACACCGACTAAAGGCTGGGCTTTAATTGGCAATGCCCTCAGTATGAGGCAAAGGGATTAATGTTGTTCCCTTGTGCTGTGGAAAAGAATTGTTAGGAGGGAGGGAGGGAGGGAGGGAGGGAGGGACAGCGTGTCTCTGTACAACCCCTCCTGATGGACAACAAATGTGGGAATGTAAAGGAAAGTTTTTGAAGTGACCTTTATGACCCACATGATTTTAGTTCTGAGTCCTCAGCGGACCGTGCGCTCCCACAGCGTGTGCTCCTGCAGAAACCTCATTTTCAAGGTCACAGAGGTGCCCATATTTTTTAAGCATGTTTGCTTTTCTCAGTGATAAATAATAGGAGTGTGAACTCCTCTGTCACTAGGATCGCTGAGCGAGAGGAAATTGAATTCATGTTGTGTCATGTGCAGCAGATCCCTGAATCGTCTTCACTCTCCCTCCAGTATCTCCAGTTTGCAGAACAGACGAACCTCTCTGTGTGCGTCGCCACAAACAGAAAATGATCTGAAACACAGCTTTTGGGTTTATTTTTGTGAGAAACAGGATTTGGGGATCGGGGACGCTTCTCTCCAGCAGAAAGTTAGTGAGCGATATGAGTTAGTTTCACGTGCGCTGCCGTGCGAGTACGTCTGTGACTCTGAGGTTTTGAAAGTGGTGTAGTTTACACTCAGCTGTAATGACAGGTAATGAGAGAACTGACGAGGAGGGAGAGAGAGTGTTGACCTCAGCAGAGCTGTGTGTGTGTGTGTGTGTGTGTTTTTATAGCACTCTTGGACAGGTCAGCCACTTCCCCTGTGCACGTGTTGAGTTTTGGCCCGCACTGCGAGTGGGGCCCCGAGATGTGATCCTGGAGATTGACGTCCTTGACGAGTCTGAGTGTGTGGGCCTCAGCTGGATACACAGCATTAAGTAGTTGCTCCCTTTCAGTGTGGCTGAATGAATGTAATTCCTCCATGTGCACAGCGCACACCTGAAACGGTGCAGAATGTGTTGGAGGAACAGAGGAACAGACTGTTTAATACATAACGCTGGAGCCGTTCCGATTACGATAGACATTCCCGGTTCCTGCACTGGTTTTAATATTCGAATGTTCTCTGACTGCTTCGTATCTATCGGTGAAGTCAGGTGTAAGAAAACATGCTGCTGGTGGTAATGCCTGTTATTTAATCCATTCATCGCTCTCTCTCTCTCTCTCTCTCTCCTGAATGGGCAAGGCTGAATCTCCTTCCTGCTTTGAAACGCTCTAGTCAAGCGTGCTGGCTCTCACGCCTGTAATGGGTTTACGAGACAGAGGAGCAGAAACAACAAGGACTAAGCGAGTCTCCTGAGCCGGCGTGGCTTCCTGCAGAAATGGCTCCTTCCGCTGACTCGATCCTTGTCGGAGAATGTGGCAGGTGGCTGAGCTGTGCCTACTTCTTTGTCTCCCCCTCCTTCCGTCTACCCTGCCTTTCTTCTTGAATGAAAGAATGAATAATGGATTTAACCCTTTCAGCCTGGGCAGTGTCGGCAGTCGTCCCTGCTGACTCTGTGACATTCAGGTCACCGGACTGAAGATCTGTAGAAAAAAGGATGAGGATTATTAACACATCATTCCCGTAGTGCATTTCAACAAAACAACACCAAGGGCCGATTAGCATCCAGTTCAACAATTAGGCAACAACAGGAGGTGATGATAAATGGGGACGAGCTTCCTCACAGGCTGCAGGACCTTCTAGTGTAAAGGGTTTTATATTGGTGTGAACGTTCGTCAGAGTTCTCTGCAGCTTGTTCATTCTTGGGAAAAACGACACAGTTCATTGGAGGGGCAGGAGATCTCCTCTAATCTGGCATGCAGAACATTCCCAATTTCCCACACTCAAATGAGACCTTTCCGTTGGACTCGTCTCAGCTCCGGACGAGATCTCACGGCTCTTTCACAGACACACTGTATTAGTGTTTAGACTAAAAAACACACGTGTGGTGGAAATAGAAATAAATTGATATTTGTCTGCCAGGCCTTGAAGGGAAAAAAAAGCCTTTTAAGGAAGACGGGGAGAAAGAAATCAGTTGTAGAATAATACATTAAGAAGATTTCCTTGAACCTGAACAGCTGGATACAATAAACTTGTCCAACAGGTTTAACCTTTCCTGATTGCTAATAAGCTAAGTACTAATGTCTGTGCAAAATCTTCCTGGTCCATCAAAGGTTCATCGAATTCTTTAAAGGTTGATGAGAACAGTGCAGGATCATCGCCATTGGTTTCGGCGAGTGCGGCGGGAGACAAAGACTCGCTCTCTGCTCCTCTCTGCTGTGAAACCAGCCGTGTTGTTGATGTTTTGTGCCTCTTCTTCTTCATGCCTTGGTCGTCACGCACCAGCGAGGACGGATGGAATGTGGAAGAATGGAAGTCCATGGTGATGGAGGTGCTGGTGGTTCTTTGTGAAGAACAGCACTCTGTCTCTGTTCATTTAGAAAGATATTCCTGTCTACTGTTGTTTCAGTCTTGTTAGTTACTGAGAGTTTGATTATTTTGTGAAGATGGAAATTCTTATTAATGATGAGCAACAAGCTTTTGGCTCTGCTGAGGATTCAGGGGAAAATCTAAAGGTCTAGAGGAGATGTTAAAGACGGAATGAAGACACGGCTGTCATCCTCATCTCTTTCCACAATCCACAAGGTGTAAAGCGACTGACTGTAATGTGGAATTTTGGATAGATAGAGGACGGCTTCCTCCCTTGAGTGAAGTAACTCAATCCCTGAATGAGGCCTCTGTCTGTGTCTGTCCATCTCTCTCTCTCTCTCTCTCTCTCTCCCTGTCTGTCTCTCTCTGTCTCTCTCTCTCTCTCTCTGTCTCTCCCTGTCTCTCTCTGTCTCTCTCTCTCTCTCCCTGTCTCTCGACTCTATATCTACCTCTTCGGATGTGTCCAGTAATTCTTATTCAGTGGAGGCCCAGCATTTCACATTTCATCCCAAGACACTAAATTAACTTTTCCTGTGTGATGTTTGGGCAGCAGATGCAGGATCGGTGGTCACGATGCTGATTGATGGTCCCATTAGATGTGGAACGTCTCCTCTTCAAGCGATGTTTTAAGTAGAAAAAGTAGAAAAAGGGAGGGCACGAATGTCACAGTTTGACTCTCGGTGTGCTCTTTGATGTGTATTCTACAATACTTTCCCTTCAGGTTAGGGCAGGCCCCAGCCTCAGTCTGTAAAGTTTCTGGGGACTCGTGTACACACACACACACACACACACACACCACCCTCTCAGCTACCCACACCACTTATAACCCACTTGTTCAGATGGCAAATATGCCGTACCGGAAGCCCAGGAACACTCTATCAGTGTGCTATCTCAGCTCCTGTTTGCTCTGCTTGCCTTTATCTGTCACATGAGGGCTGCGCAGCCACATAAACATCGCCCTGGGATAGAGCCAGCTGCCACATGAATGGAGCTGCATTGTCCCCCAACTGAAAAAACAACTCCATAATATGTCATGTGAAGTTAAAGTTTATATTTGTTGAATGTGAATCCAGGACTTAATTTTTTATTTATTTTTTATTATCAGGTTCTGATTGATTCTGCCTGATGTCTATCTAACAGTCTGCTACACCCTCACAGGCTAATGAAATAATAAAGATATCACTGATTGTGGAATGAGCACGTACCACACAACTTGCTAAGGATTTCAGCGCCGCTTACATCCTCTCGTTTCCAAACTGCAATCAAAACCAGACCTCGGCAGAAGCACATATGGCAGGAATAAACAAAATGCTCCTTAAGCTGAAGGAGTGCTTGCTGCCTGGGCCTACCATGCAGCCTGAGTGCAGTGATAACATCGTACAGGAACGGGGGTCTCGGCTCTCGTTGTCGACAGAAAACTAGAGGACAAGGGCTTTGAAGGAATGCAGAGAACGGGGTGGGGGGGTGGGGTGTTTGGGGTGCGGCTATAACGAGCTCAGACCCCGCTTGTTTGCTTGTGAATGACAAGGGCCCCGACATAACCATCAGTAAATAAAATGTGGCTGTAAAGTTAACTACAAGACAGGTCCAACAGGAATCCCTAGCGGCACTTCCTGCATTTCAGAGGCCATAAACAAGCCCTAAACAAGCCAAGCTGGCTCCAGCTCATATCCCACGGCAACAAGCCAGGGTCACGGTGGCCTCTGCTGCCGGCTAGCTCCACTGGAGGCCTGGACACGGTGACGACATGGAAGAACCCACCGGAATGAATTAGAGGGTCTGTTTATGTTTAGCCATCAAATGGAATGCCAAGGATTCGCCGCAAGAACTCGGATGCAAACGGGTTCAGGGTGTTGTGGTCTGCTCTTTGATTTCATTTGATGGATTAAATTTAGAATGAGAAATCATGTGCAAAGTGTCATGTGAGGAAACGACGGCGAGGTTGTTATTCTTTCTTACTTTTCATCATCATGCTGTGAATAGTGTGAATGTTAAACATTTTATGCATTTTAATAAAACGACAGTATAGATGGTAATAACAGTAACGATGTGCACAGATGTGCTACTGTTACGACGAGGATCTCATCATGAGACTTGCAGGCTTTGGCGGAGGTGATTGTAAAACAATTTCCATTAAGCCATAAAAGCCATTTCTTGCTTTCTAGCCTTTGCCTGTGTGTCATGGTTCTGCCCTCAGTAGGAAATGCCACTTGAGTCTCCCTTGGGAACACATGAACTCTGAGAAGGGCAGCGACGTGCTTTTTTGGCTGCATGGAGACAGACGGCCGGTGGAGGAAGGCTGGAGGGGGGGGTGGGGGGGGGGCAGACGATTATAGTTTGATCTGGAGTTTCTCCCACTTTAACCTTATCGAGTGATAACGCCATCTTCTCAGTCTGAGAGCAATTGCTGAGATGAACCATGTGGTGTGAGCTGCTCTGTGACCTGCAGTGAAGAACAGCGCTGAGAAACATTAGATTCCTCAGTTATCACGTGCAGAAGATTCCAGAATCCAGTTGATCATCCAGCTGTTTGTGTAAGAGAGTGAGGGCAAAATGTAAACGCAATAATAATAATAATAATAATAGCAGCAAATTAAATGACAACCAAAATAAAAATAGGAAGTCAAATGATCGAGAGCTTTCAAGTTTATTTGGAGAATACTTTAGGTTTTGGGGAAAACTGCAGCTTCTCCTGACTGTGATTAAAGATCTGTGTGTGTGTGTGTGTGTGTGTGTGTAATGTGCACGGCATTACAGCCACCAGACAGACAACAGCAGGTGATGAAATTCACGTAGCACGTTGGCGTAACTAGCACTAACTGCCCCTCGCTCTCCCCCGGCCTCGCTCCTCCAGGACGCTGCAGTTTGGATCCCAGGCACAGATATGTTTAAGCAATAGATGCACGAGGTTGTTGCGCCACACAGCAAATCGAATTTCCACAGAGCTGTTCCCGAGTTGTTTATATGTGGAAGCATCTGGGATATTAATGCTCTTTTGAAACTATTTCCTGGCAGGATTCGCTCGGTGACCACAGTGTTTTTTTCTTTACTCGTGGCTCTACTCACAGTTTGTGACAATGGCTCTGACTGAACAGCGCACAATCTTGCTGAAGTGAAAAAATTCCGGCTGTAAACCCCCCCCAGTCCCCCCCCTTTACCCCTCTCTGTTGTTTTGCCAAACACCGGATTTTCATTTGGTACTTGGGAGGGAGCAGTGCTGACAGTATTTATAGCTCGGTGTTCTAACCAAAATTATCAGTGTACCACAAAATAACTTCCTCAGTCCTGGCCACAAAATAACAGGATGCCTTCAATTGTGCATATTTATTAATTTTAGCCAGGGATTGCTAGTTTTATAAATAGTCATGCTCCTGCAGCAGTGCTTTAAAGTTGGCTGCGTAAACTTCCTCCCTCTATTTTCCCTAAACTGACACGGCTGGAGCGCGAGCTGGTGACTGATTGCTAACACTGACATCATTCCAGTGGGTCACACTCCCGTCGTCATTCTGAGTCTGTCCTCTAATAAAACTTTAATTCTTCAATTCTGGAGGTCGAAGTCAGAGGTACATTCCTCTTTCTACAGGACTTCTCCAGGACCCTAAATATGGACGTTACACCAAAAGTCAGTGGCCAATGATTCAGTCATCATCCCAATCAGTCATTAGGTATAAATCACAATGTTCCAGTAATAAAGCACAGTTACAGGTTGCACGCACACAGCGCTGTCTTATAGGATGCCGTCTATATATCATGTGCTCTGCTTTTGAGTACAGTGGCATCTGTGTATTCTGCATCTTCATAACCTTTTCATGGGTTCGGAATCCTTCCACCTTCTGTGCAGCTCCACACAGGGACTCCGGGTCAATAAATCTCAGAGAGGATGTTTCAGCACAGACCGGCATGCGTCCATGCTACGCAAATGGAATAAATACTTGGTGAAGATGTTACCATCTGTGCTGCAGACCAAACAGCAGAGACAGGAGGAATATATTGAGTACGGAAGATGTCAAAGCCGAATGAAATTCTCCTTAGATGGGATTTGATTCCATAAATTGATCGGCTTAGTGTCCAAGAAAGTCGCAGCCCATCTCTAGGATAGCAACCTAGCTAAATATGGATATTTTATTTGAATTTATATTTTCTTATTCCTGAAGGAGACCTACTACGAAACTTCACATTTTTAGTCTTGTTTAGATTTTCAGATGGTCTCCAGTGTGAGAGTACAAAAAAAAGGAGAGAAAAAACATTCCTGGCTTTTTCTTTTGTCCTTTTTTTCAGTTTTGCACTGCTGAGACTTAAATAAGCCAATTACATTTCCCTCCTAATGTGACCTCATATAAGAAAAGCCCCTCCCCCAGCTTGTGCTCAGCCAGTAGCTCATTTGCATAGACACTGAATGAAATGGACCATTTAGAGGAGGAAAGAGAGATCGAGGGATGAAAAGTGCATTTTCTGGGATGTATTTCAGCTGGAGTATTAACACACACACACACACACACACACACACACACTTTCGGAGACCTGTGTTAACATAAATGGTAAAATATCGAATCTTTAATTATGAAATTGGAATATCTCCAAAGTAGCGTGGTTCATTTCCCCCTCTGTTTATTTCAGAGGCACAAGCTAATTAACATTACCGACTGGAAGAGTGCCGGACCGATGCACGGCTATTTACCACAACAATCCTGCCCTTAATTCTGCATTCCATCAAAGTTTAAGTGATTAGAGGCCTGAGCATGACTGTATGGATATAATCCATGTAAGCGTGTCCTCTAAGGAGAAAAAACACCGGAGGCAGGAGGGCCTGCGTGTGTAATTTGGAGAAAAGGGGCAACAACATGCTGAATTTAACTAACTAGCTCATGCTTGAACTCCAGTAATGTACTTAACTCATACAGTGGGCTCCATAAGTCTGAGAGCAGGAGGGGAAATGTTCTCTTTGGCATTCCTCTAACACAAGGTTTTCATTACAAACACTACTATCACAGCAATATGTTGAGTGGAGAAGAGAATCTTAGGAATATTTACATGAATTACAGAAGTTCTAAGTATCTGCAATGCTGCAATTTTGCTGCAATGCACTCGAGCTGTCACACACCCAAGACCTGTCTATCTGTTCCAATACTTTTGCACAACTCAATAGTTGTGTGGTTTGCCATAAAGGAGGGTGTTTGTCCTAAGTTGTTCAACACATTTAGACGTAAATATCATGCGATTAAAGCTGAAATTCTGATCTATCCTCACATAAAAATAAATAACCCTAACCCTAACCCTGCAGATGACTTCTTCATACGGCAAAGACAAACAAAAAAAATGCTCTTCTGTTCCAATAGTTTTGGAGGGGACCGTATCAGTATTCCATGCTACATAACCCAGATGGAAAGCGCAGAAAGAAACAAACCTGTCAAGATAACAGAACTTATCTGGAGCTTGCTGAGGTTTTCATTAAAAACAAAATTGACTGGCTTCCTGGAACCTCATCCAACTTTGTAAAGTCCATCCATCAGCCGCTGCAACACAGGACATGGAAGAATACGCAAAGGAGGAATTCATTATGTATTACATTCATTCCTCTCCTCCTTGGGTTTCTCTTTTTATTTTTAAATAAAGGCCTCAAATCCCAGTCCTACATTGACTACAGAGGATTGAAATGTCACCTTAAAGAGCAGAGATCCTTTACCCCGGTCTCCTCAGCCCTTATACTACAGGAACAACACACACACATCTTTAACAACCTGGATTTACAAAGCACCTACAACCTCACACATCTCGGAGGGTATTTAATTCCTTTAATTCCACTTCTGAGCATTAGGAATATCTGGACTCCTCAATGCCTTTGCTTCTCGAGCTTTGTGTGATTATTTATACAGATGATGATCCATCCTGGTAGAAATGGACAAGATAAAAACTGTAACCTCATGACCTGAACCTCAAACTGTGAAAGAACTGCCGAGCTTTCTGTAAACTCATGAACATCACCAGGGCTCAGAATAACAGACCTACACGAGTTCCAGGCATCAGGGAACCCGGAGTACCATCAACCTGGTTAACAATAAGGTTCATTCACCTTCACTGAATAAATGCATTATGCAGCGAGCAGGATCTTCTTAAGTATGCTTACATTCCAGAACAAACTTAGTGTTCTTTGGGTTCTCTAGAGGACGTTCCCATATCTGTCTACCTCTGGTCACAGGTTGCAATAGATTTTTATTACATAGTGGTCTATGGCCAGATGTTTTCATGCAAGATATCTCCTACAATCAAACGGTCAGGAAATCAGAAGATGTTTTCCCAGGGTCTGTATCTGCAGTGTTCTCATGGTCTGGAGGACTGCCTTAGATCCCTGCCTGTAAGTGAGTGGATGAGAAAGAGAGAAAAAAGGGAAGCAGCTTGCGGTTAGATGACCAGGGTTTTAACTTCACCTCATCCTCAGGTCAAATGTGTGTTCTGTGTCATTCCGTTCTGCTGATTATTATCATGCTCAGACCCTCATTTTTAGTCCTCCTGGGTTTGGAGACATCTCTTTGATTGCCTTTTGGATTATTCTCACAGTCGGTTGAGTCATGCCTTATTGTGTTTGATCGCTGTCTGCTCTACTTTAAGATTTAGGTTTGGCGTATTTGGCCTGTATGACTGGATTTTGTTATTAAATAAATGCAACATTCTGCACACGGATCCTCAGCCTGCTCCTGAGTCGTAACACACTGCAGAGTTGTATTGTACAATCTGAGACGCCTGAAGCCTGGAATAAGGGCGACCTTTAGGCTGATCTAATTTGCATTGTAAATCGTGGTTTGAAATGTGATACTGCGTCTCTCTCTCTCTCTCTCTCTCTCTCTCTCTCTCTCTGTGAAAATCCAGGCTGGTTCCTATATTCGGAGCATTATTGGAATTATACAGAAGTGTGTTAGTGTTACAGGAGGGGTCTGTATAAGACGAGCAGTTGTTCGACTGTGCTGCCATTCCTACACTGCCTGCTTTCGTGTGTGTGTGTGTGTGTGTGTGTGTGTGTGGCTCTCCTTAATCCTGAACCTGTCCTGTCAAGCAACGCACAACAAGCAGAGCATTTATTGGTGTAAGGTCTGACGGCAGGAGGTCTGAACATCATGGCAGCCTCACCATGACTAAAAAGGTTTAATTTCTATCTTTAATGTCAAGAGCCATTTCCTGTCTGGAGTCTAATACGATGTCAGTGAGGATGTTCTCTCTTCCCAATCTTTCCAGGTTGTTGCTCTTGTTGTAAGGCCCGACGAGCCGTGCTCGGGGTTTTGAACTGATCTGAGATCCTCCATGCTACACCAGGTGCTGCTGTGCGGCTCAGGTCAGGCCACAGCCACATGTTCCCCTGTGTGTAATTTTAGGTTTTAAATCTGAATTCTCATGAAGGAGCCACATGATGACACAGGGCATTAGACTTACATATTCATTTGTCCACCAGTCAAATGATGTTTATGAAAAAACATGATTTGTGGTGGTGAAGTAGTTATTTAACTGTACTTTATAAGTGCACTTAAGTATTTAGGAGATTTATTTTTATTTATTTTATTTGGATGTAACTGAAAGTTTGTATTTGTACTCTTAATTACATTTTTATGGAAATACTTTTAGTCCTCGCAATGATTAAAGTTAAAGACCAATTCTTAGACTCTAGCTCAGCTGCATTTTTATGGATGTAACATTATTTAAAACCTTCAATCAAAACCAAAATCATAAACTTTGTAAGGATCCCACAACGAATAATATTTGCACGAGGACGCAATGCACATGATTAAAGAATTACGCTTTATTTTTAGTCTCAACTTAAATTATACCCTTCTTACTTTTCAATAATTGTACAATTTGAGTTGTAAGTATTCCTCCATTCTCCTGTTGTTTCCTTCACCCTTAATGAGTGCGAGAGCTCAGATTCTTGTCTTCTGCTAAGTGGGCTCTCCTGGGCCCGTATTCACAAAGAGTCTTAAGCCTAAAAGTTGCTCCTAGTGATGAAATTCTAAAACTTTTTTAAGAATTATAACATTTTCTTAGAATTTCCCCTTAAATTTAGGACTAAATCTTAGATAAAAATGATTCACGAAACATCTTATCCCTAAAAACAGCTCCTAAGGTAAAAACTGTTAAGAGTAGAGAGGAGGACTTTTAAGAGGCTTAAGAGTTTCTATAGCAGAGGACAAAATGGTGGAAAGAAGAAATATTCTCCAAACACTGAACGTAAAGCTAAAAGTAAACACTGCTCTTCTGTCCAGTCTGGTTTTCTTGTTCTTTTACTTCCTTCCATCTCGATTGGATTGTTGGCTACATACCATCTAAAAGTGCAACTTAAACAGACTGTCCTGCAATCATGGAAACTGGTAAAACCTGAGACATTTTGCCCCCATCAATCTAAAATTGATTACAAGTAATAAAATCAGTATGATAAATAAATGTAAGAACTTATAGTAACATAGAACATTAATATAGTAACTACTGTGTGGAAATCGGTTGCTTCAAAAGTAGACACATTTTCAACATCTGGCTGGTTTAATTAACTTTAAGATATTTAGTCTATAACAGAAACGTTGCATAAAGTAGCCTATATTCATGATTATACAATTTATTTATATACAAACATTATGATTTTACTGTCTGTTTAATTATCATGTATTCTATTTTCACAAAGAGCGCATTTTAAGATCTTTACAGATTTTGTTTCGACCAATCACAGTCCTTGAATGGATGCATCACCCCTAGCAACGGGGTCGACCACGCCCCCTCACTAAGATAAAGGGCTTTAGTACTTTCCTAAATCACTTTTAGTCTAGGACCCCAGATAGGACTTTTTAAGCTAAGATAGGAGCTCTCTGAGAATTTTAAGAAGGTTTGTGAATACGGACCCTGGTTAACAATCTTAAGAGCGAAATGAGTTTTACACTTTACAGACAACTAACAAGAGTCTTCAGAAACACCAACATTTCTTACCACATGACTTGCATAAGCCTAAGCAGGGGCGTCGTAAAGGGGGGGTAAAGGATGACGATTCTCGGGGCCCATGACTGAGAGGGGGCCCAGAGAAGCCCTC
>JAQMYI010000027.1:68127-79947 GCA_030014275.1 Clariallabes melas | reverse complement strand
CGCCCCCCCCCCCCCCCCCCGCCCTTTCCTACCCCTGCCCCCGCGGATCAGCGCTCAGCTCGCGCCTGGACTAAAGCTGTCACGCGTTAATTGACGGCCTCCGCGTTCGCGCTCGTCTCCATGACAACGCGCGGCTCGGTTTCCTGACTAAGGCGGAATTCATTCACAAAATTCACTTGCTTCGTATCCACGTTCCCTCCTGCGCCGGTCAGGAATCCATTATCACCACGTGACCTGCCTGTACTGTATGTACACTCCTGTCATTTACATATCTAACCGCTCGATTAATACAACACGTGTTTGAACATTTCCACTAATATCGTGCATTATATATGTAATAAACCCTGCTGTGTCCTCATCTGTCTCTGTCCTACAGCTCAGACTCTCAGAGCAGCTAGAACCTGCTGTTTCTGTTAAACACACAGAATACATGACTCTGATGGGTTAATCCTGTTGTTGTTGTTGTTGTTTCTATGAAACACTTTCATTAAACAAACAAACAAACAGCAAAAGAGGAGTTAATTTAATATCTGCTAAATCACTCAATCACAATACAAAACTTGGTTTTGTAACCTGTTATGACCATCATTAGAAACAGATTTAGAGAGAAACTGCTGCCTAAAACACATTAAAATATATTAGTTATATTTAACCCAACATAACCACATGTACAGTGACAAATATGTCATTTCATTTCAGCCACAGTCTGTATAACATTCATTTTCGGTTCTGAGTCTAGACAGATGATACTGAGGTGCAAACTGCCCCCTTGGCTACTCTTTAAACGTGATGCTTTTCATTCAGTGCTAATGAGAGCAAACTGGAAATGCGATTATCACAGAGGAAATAAGGGCGCTTTTCACAGCTCCAATACACAGCAGGTCACACTTTACTATGGAAATCACCCTCAGCAGGCTCTCACACATATTAACAGGTCAAACTGGTGAAAGGATTCATGTAATGCTTTTCTGTCAGCATGATCATTTAAGTGCTTACAAGCTTGGGCATGACATCTTTCCTCTTTCTCTCACTTCTTTCCTCTTCTAGACATTTCTTTAAAGATTTAAAGATCACTTTAAAGATAATCACAGAAATTATTATGCGAGTAGAATCGATGTACCACCATTAGAATTGTCTCTTTCGCCTAATCTACAGAGTCACACATGCAGACACAGCGTTCTTTAAATATGCACTAAAATCTTGTACCATCCACCTTGTGGCTCCAGAGAATGCAAATCTCTAGTTCTCTGAGTTTGTGTGGGAAGAAGAAGACACCGCCATCAGCATCACTGAAGGGAAAGCAGAGCTCTTGCTGAGATGGTGACCCCTGACCCTTCTTCAGAGACCTGACAGGAATGCCCCTGAACTCTCACCCATGGGACAAACTAGATATAAAGCATGACCTGTTGTTGGGTCGTGGACCCAGCATTCACACGGCTGGCGTTCTGGGCATTCCACACACCGCTCGTCACATTCCGCCGTGACCTCACCGATGAGACCCTGAAAGACCTCAATCTTCTGTACATCTTTGCTTAGATTGTAAAATTATGTCTTACCATGTCTACATAAAATAGATAATTTTTCAAAAACTGTATCCTTTTTTTAAAGAATAATTATGTCATACTAGTCGATTAATGAAAGGATGTTTGTTGAGATGACACACATGGCACTTTTACTATTTCATTACTGTTCAGGGAATCCTTGTGAGGAAGTTTTTATTTTCATCTTCCACCTGTCCTCTTATTCAGCCTGGCCATAATGTCATAAAGGAGCGACAGGGAGAACAGCTCTTTGTTAGCAGTGATTCCCAGAGTTGCTACCAAGCAGGGGTTTAATTCAATCCCTGAATCAGCGTTGCTGTTTGAGGGTCATTTGAGATCAGCAATATCTAACTCTCTGTTGAAAAGCTAACACCTAAAATAGGCTACAGTTAGGAAGAGGCGTACATCACCACCAAGTCGACCGCTTCCTGCGATACAGCAATTTTCCTATTGATGACGGAGTGTCTGCCTCCGGACATGACTCAGGGCATTTCGTTGCCTGCCATTAATGATTAATGAACACAAGGCCTGAGCGTGTCAGTCAATGGAGAGGAAATTAAGAAAGGAAGCAGGAGTGCAGAGGATGCTCGGTGGATGTGATCCTGATATCCTCACCATTTGGTCATTTGTCTGCTAATTTTAGTTTATGATTATTGCATTGATAAGAACTCCCTGGTGCGCTCAGGAGCCAAGCTGTCTAATTCTGAGACTCCTATTTTGTTAATTGCCCATATTGTCTGTGTATCAATCAGATTAGCGCTGGGGGATCTAGGTGGAGAGTGCAGCGTAAAGCAAGTTTACCCAGGAGGAAGTGCAGGCCTTTGATCTGGGCTAATGAGCTGCCAATACTGCCCTCAAGGGCCACTTCCTGGGCCAGCTGGGGGCCTGTGAGTTAGGCCACCTGAAACAACATGTAGTCTCCCTCTTTCTAAGTGCCCCTCCTCCTCCGGACACCCTTCCCCCATTCTTCCTTAATGCTAAGTCCCTGTCTCTCCCCATTCAATGATAATTGGAGATAGAGGTGGGCTGAAATCACCCAGCGTCCTTTTGTCCTCAGTGCATTTATTCACTCTCTGCTCTGACACTGTCAGAGTTCTGTGTTTGATAGATGTTCTCCCTGACATGGCGTTCTGTTTCAATTGAATTCTTTTTCTTTGGGAATCTGCCTTCAGTTAATTCGTCTGTTAATTTTGTCCCAAAATGATTGGAGTAATGTACTTTTGCAGGTTGGGTGTAAAAAAAAAAGAAAAGAAAGAAACTGGTACAAATCTGCTTGTTTTTAAAAATCAGGAAGGAGGACGGCCACGATATGAAGAAAGATCTTGTGTGAAAATAGTTTTATATTAAATATGCAGCATTCGTCAATGAAAAAAATGTACAATTAAATGCTGAAACACAGTCTGTTCCTACAGGTAGCCTTTTAAAAGTTCGAGATTTCCGATACGACGTTCCAAATCCACAATGCGCTCCTCAGCTCCAATCCCAGATGGGTGTCCTTCTCACTCCTTTTGTAAATGTGAGAGGGAGAGAAGGTTGAAATAGAAGCTCCATCAATCCTCAGAAGCTCTATTTCACATTAAATTCTCTTTGACCCAGTCCAGTTCAGATACACACAGTCCTGGGAAAAGAATTAACAGACTGCGTTTTTTTCCTCCACCAATCATCATCTGAACACCAGGCCTTGTGGAGGTTGATGGCGAGCACACAGCAGCCCCTTTGATGGATCTGGGGACAGTGCGACATGGAACACTTCCTGGGCTGAATAGCGCCCCGATACTCGACACCTGGGACAGTGGCGCTGCGGTGTTGGCACGAGGCCAAGCCCGAAGAGGCACCTTTGTGTACCCGGGCATAGAAAACGAAAACCTATCCGGAAAGATCTCTCCGTGCAGGTTCCCATGCGTCGCTCCACTCTAGCCTGCATCCCCTTTGTGCCAAACTGACCTGGGACTCACTACATTTTGTTTCAATCTGAACTTTACTTCCTCTCTCTGTAAAAAAAAAAAAGAAAGAAAAGAAAGAAAAAGCATGCATGCACTTGGCTCCTTTGCCATGCCCCGGGGCACTCAGGCACTGCACATGCTTTGTTGTAGATGTAAAAACATTTTCTGGGATTAATTTGCTGGCATTGTTCATGTTGTCGAACAAGAGGTGTCTAGTTTCGTGCTTTATTTACTGTTGCTTGTCATGTCCTTATGTACACTGAGGTTAAAAAGCTTCAGCAGAAAAAGACAGGTCTGTCGTAGCAGAAAGTCAATAAAACAGAGGAAGCACTGCTGCTTTGTTCATTCCTCGTAGTGAAAAGCATATGCACTAACCTTATTAAAATTGATATGATAACCATGAAAAACTCTGCCCATTAATAGAAAACAGGAGAGAGGAGTAAGAAATCGCTAAACCACAACAAGGCATGCAATGACTAGCATGTGTGTAGGGGCCACTATGTGTCCATTAGTGCTAAGGCTCTGCCTCGGGAGTCCCTGTCGGTTTGGGCCGAACCCACCGGCTTGTCTGGCTCCTCCGATGCACAAGGCCGTCTCACAGTGAAGGTTCAGTGCATCGAACAACGTGACATCCCCATCAAAGCAGCCGGGCTTGAATAAAAGACCTTTTTATGACTTTCCTTCAAAGAGCAACTGGAAGTTCAAAGCACACTCAGAGAGAACGAGTCGATGGAAAGTTCAGAATCATATGGAGAGAGGAAGAGTGAGAGAGAGAGAGAGATGGATGGATGGGGAGGAAGGCCTTAAAGGTGATTCAATATTGCTCATGAAAAGCCGTTTCCAATCTGCTGCTGCTCTCACGAGCACGAAATCTTCAGCATGATGGGAACTGCATAAGGTTCCCCATTACCTTGTTGTTTTATTAAATGTACACATCTTAGACTCTTCACGTGTAACGTTTTATACCTTTTAACAAGTGGCCGTTCCTCTTAAATTTAAAAATCATATCAGAAATATGGTTATAAATTTCCCAGAATAGTTGCAGTAAATTTGTAAGAGAGATCATGGGGTCGGTGTGCTGCTGCAGCAGGTAGCGCTGCTCCACAGATCTCCTGAGTTCCCGGTTCGATCCTGAGCTCAGGTTATGTCTGTGCATGTTTTTTGTCGTGTCATATGAGTTTCTTCCACACTCTCAGATTTCTTCCATCCTCCTAAATACACATCAGTAGGTAGAAGATAAATTGACCTTAGGTGTGAATGTGTGTGAGAATCGACTCAGTAATAGACTGGTGTCCCATCTGTGGTGTGTTTCTGCTTCATGTCAACATTACACTCCAGATCCACTGAGACCCGGTCCGGGATAAAGTGCGTACTGGAAGTGTGTTAGGATGTAAACTGAGTGAGTTCAGATATCAGGGACACAATCACTGTGTCTAAAGTCTTTTTTTAAGGAGGTCATAAATTATTAAATTAATTTGATTCTGTTATGAGAGATCTGATCAACTGCTGATTGTATAGTGGATCAGGGGACTGAAAACTTTTGCTAAATCTTCTGGAAAAAAAAAAAAACAGAAGCACAGTAGGGAGATGTGTCTCTGAGTTTGTGTTGATTTTGCTGTGCAGATTTATAGGGTTTACTGTAAGGAAATCATTCTTTAATAGATGTGACTGACTTTTTTGTTTGATGTGTCACATTTTGTGCAGAAACATGGACCAATGGAATAATATGCAAGTAAGTTCACCATATTAGTTGTGACCAAAATAGAAATACCAGTAAATGGGACAGCTGCGTATTTTTCTGGATAAGAAACTGTAAATTTCACATTTTAGTTCTGTGCAAAAGTCTTAGGCACATGCATATAACTGCTGGAGAGCAAGGATGTCTTCATAAAAGTTTCTACATAAAAAAAACTATATTAAGCAGTAAACTGTAATTAATGAAACAAAGTCAAATGAGCTGCTTAGTTTTACTGAACATCCTGCAGAACCAGAAACAGTCAACTGCTTCCTTATTCCTTTATCATGCAGCAAAACTTTCTTTTTTGTCTGAAACGTGCTCTTGTACATAATATGTGCTTTATTTTCCAGTCTATATTTTGCTGGAACACTCATGGTTGGAAATCTGATTTTTTGTACTGGTCATAAAATACACATGCATAACAAAGTTTGTACAAAAAAAAAAAAAGGTGCTTAAGACTTCTGCACAGCACTGTATATGTGGCATTATATAAGGATGTCTCCAGAAGTATTAACTCTGTACAATAAGCCAAATCCGTGCTTTACAGATATGAGTTTCTATAATTGCTTATGACAATGAATGATTTTCCACCACGGAATCATTTCAGTTATTGTAAGCCAAACGCTGATACACACTTCCTCTCTTAATTGACTAGCAGAGATTACGGCCTAACAATCAAGATCCTAAGTAACCGTAGAGAAAACAGTTTACTCGTATTTGTTTACGGCGGACGGTAATATGCCGGATGGGCTGACGTTCGATTCAGCAGCCAACATGGTGTCTGGGTAGATTATGTCCATAGTTTTGCTAAGTGCGATCAGTAACTATCACATTTTGCCAAAAACCCGTAAGTTTGGTAAGCTTTTTGATATATATATATATACCAGATAAATTAGTTTTAACATAAATACATATTATATGAACATTTAATGTTGAATGTTAATGTAATGTTACCACTACAAATGTGTTTGTAGCTGAATAAAAGATTTTTTAGAAAGATGTTGTTTAGGAGTCAACAAAGTACAATAGATTAAAACATGCATTCAAATAATTTTCTCATATTGCGTTTTAAAATCCGACTATATAGGAGGTCTGCAGATTCGTAACTGACACGACGCAACGCACTAAATGCAGCTCCTGTGTTGAAAATACAGTCACTGATGGGCCACGGCGAGGCATCGCTGATATACAAACTGCACACGGCCATAAAAAAGCATGAAATCTATTATTTAATGCTGAGAGAAGGGAACAGGGTCGAGTCCTGAGTCGTCCTCTTCATCTCTACACAGCTGCTGTGGTCCGATCCACTAAACAGCTGATGCAACGGCCGTCCTAAACCTCAGCCCAAACCCTATCGAGTCACCTGTAACCTTATATAAATAGAAAGGTCCAATTTCCGCCCGGTGATATATAATGCAGGTATCTCCTTACAAAGAGCCCTCCCTCCGGGGGCGGCTGTGCGCCTCTGCAGTGCCTCCTGAAATCCCTCAACCCTTAATCCCCTTAGCAACAAGGGTCTGTTTCTCTGCTTAGACTGAAGTAGGCCTCTGAGGCCGAGTGTACGCCTCAGCCTGTAGGCCAAGAGCCTCCTGTTTACAATTTCCCTATTCCTGTTTTTAATGTTGCTCTGAGAGCAGCCACAAAGGGCCAGTTTTGTCTAGCAGGAACAAGGGAGCTATTAGAGGAGAGATGGAGGGAGGAAGGAAGGAAGGGGAGATTCAGCGAGGGTAGGAGGAGGAGGAGGGAAATGGGTGCCCCAGGGGGGATTAGCTAGTGCAGCTGCTCCCTTTGGGGCAAGATATGAGAGGCATTTTTATATCAGGAAATATTACAATGAAGGACCCTGAGGGTGCGTGCATGTCCGTGTGGAAAGAGGGGCAGGTTGTGAGGTTTTTTTTTGTTTTTGCACTTCGTGCCGTGCCAGTGTAAATGCAGGATTAGCGTTCTGTGCTCGTAAACAGGAGGCCATCGGCTCCGAATTGTTTCCTGAAGATATGACTGAGTGGATCAATAAGGCAGCACACAAAGCGCATCTGTCGAAACCCACACAAGTGATAGTATTCATCAGAAGGTCCAGAGAGGAAGTGTGTGTGTGTGTGTGTGTGTGTGTGTGTGTTTTCAGTGTATAAGTTTTACTGTATTGCCTTTAAGGATTTTGTTTTTGCTGTAATAATGTTTAACCTAACTTGGGTAACTTAATTATAAATCAGTTATACAAAATATTTAGGTAGTTTAAACTTTAACATTATATTCCAAGTACACAAAAATGTAATTCTTCTTCTTCTTCTTATTATTATTATTACTATTATTATTTGAAGGTACTCCTGTCATTTTTTTTTTTAAAATCCCTAACGCACCAATTATCTGACACATTTACATTTAACTTGTTGTTATTTTCAGAGCCGTGGACCGGCATCTTATCTTTACTCCATTAACAAAAGCTGCTGTGCCAAATTTTTGTTGTTTTTTGAAATAGAAAAGAATGGAAGGTGTTATCTCCTGGGTTTGTCCCTGGGGAAGCTCGGAGCGGGCGGATCATGCAGCAGGCTCGATGGTGGAAAAGCACCATGAGTTTTTTCCTCTCTCCATATGGCAGCCATTTGTCTCAAGCAGTTCTGCAGGATGTAATATGCAAAAAAAAAGGAGCAGAACGCACTGGCATGGGATCTCTAGAGGCCTGGTGTCCTTCACATTCAAGAGGAGAGAGAGAGAGAGAGAGAGAGTAAATGGTGACATACATGTCTGGAGAACTCATGTAGGGTTTAATAAAAACAGGCCCAGGAAACTAATTCCATCTGTTTGTTTGGAGCTCATACTGGACTGGAATCATCAGCAAATCACAAGGAAAAAAATCTAATGATTTATATGTAAAGTCAAGGAGATATCGGAGCATCAATCCAGCTTAATGTTCCAGGCACCGTTCAGGTGAAGGTCTCTGCTAAAACCCAGAAGGTTGTGAGTTCAAATCCACTGTTAAGCCCTTGATCAGAGGTTTTAACCCCCAAAGGCTCGGCTATGTGCTCGGAAAGTGTTCTGTTGCTTTGGATGAAAAATGTTTGCCAAGCCCATAAACGTAAACTTTCAGCCAGAAGCGCTGATTCAAGGAAGAAAATACTGAATAATGGACCATTCCTTTTATCTAATTTTTTTTCTTTATCCCCCTCTGTTTGGACTTTCTCTCCCCAGTCTGTTCCATGTGTGCAAAAAGGATCATAATTAACATTTGCCCAATTCACTAAGGGACACGCATTCTAAGCCCTTCCTTCCTGCTGCAAGTGGAATTCTCATTAAGTCGTAACTACTTTTCAAGAGCAGCATTCCTCCTCAGAATGCCAGGTCTTTCCAGCAGACCAGCGAGAAACGAATTTCTTATCCATGATTTAATTGCAAAATGCTTTGATCTGTCGTGAAATCACTTCATAGAATAATTCGGAGGGTCGTGTCCCTTTAAGGTGTTTTTGCGTGGCTGATTTCGGACACATGCGCTCTAAATAAATGAATTTAAAATTTTCAAATTTGCACCGTACACGCCTTTTTTTAATTTTAAAATCAGTTTTTTTTTCCAGGGAGAGAAGAGAGATTCGATCAGTTAAGAGCCTGGGGAATTTTTGCGTGTTTGTTATTGTGATTGTGATTAAAACGGAGGCCAGGGGTCTGTTGGAGCAACCTGATGCCCTGATTTTCGTGCTCCTGGCTGCAGTCTCTCTCCTCTTACCTGGACTGAATAGAGGAGACGGGGCTAATTAGGATTCAGCACTTCCCTACTTGGCTGGCTCATTTAGTAATTTGTCTGGCTCCTTTCCTTCTTCCCTTCGGCCTGTAAAATGATCCGTCTACATAATTTGCCCCAATACCCCCCCCCCCCCACCTCCACTTCCCCCGAAAGGTGAATGCTAATCCTGTAAGAACCACAGAGAGGAAAGCTGGAGGCACAAAATCTAAACACTGAAGGGTGAAGGGTACAAACATACCCACGTGCACACGGTCACAGCGAGCGAGCTGAAGATCTAAACATTAGATATGCGTCATGTGACCCTGAGCTCATGTTAAACTGTAATTAAATCACTGGTCACAGAAATAAAGCCTGAATCTTTTCTACAGTGTGATTCGCTTGAAAATGTGGCACAAGAAGCCACCGACATGTCGTTTCTCTTTTTCTCCCGTTGGCTCTCGTCCCGTGCTGACCGGCGGCTCACTGGTGTGTGGGGACGGGCGAGGGGCCAAACGGGGACCGGAGGCACGCTTCTAGACTTGTGGATGAGGCAGAAAATGCATTATGGACTGTAATGGTTGGCTGATCGCTCCCATTCATGCCATGAGCTGCTCACAAAAGAAGCAGGGCTGAGTTCAAATAATACATCTGCTCCTCCCCACTGACCCTGACCCCCTCCTGGGCCTGTTTAGATGTTCATGAGGCACTATTGGTGGCAGGACAGAATGTGTGCCTGCTCCTCTGGGCCTGGGGTTATGGTACCAGCGGTGAACAGCAGGCGGACTTCCTGTCTTCTATAGAACATGCTGCTTGCTGTCAGGAAGTGAAGCCTGAAAAGAGGGAAGGAGATGCAGCGTTTATCTTCCAGACATGAGCAGATCTTTAGGAAACATTTAACTGCTGATTAATTAGATCTGATTAATACCATTTGATCGGCAGCGACCCTGAAACAAGATTTCTGGAAGTTAATTTTCCTGAGAACATCTAGGACACGTCAGGAAATTTAAACACAGAAAAACAGAATTTTTTCCCTCTCTGGTTTCAAAAAACACTGAGTTCTTACAGAATGTGGACTGGAGGTCACCACCATCACCCCGGTCCTGTCTCATGTTCCCGATCTCTCTCTGACTCCCGAGTCGCCGCTCGTTCCGTCCAGCCCTTCCTTACAGAGAAATCAGACCGTTTCAAATCTTTGACGTAAAAGAAGTCGACGTGATGTAAAAGTGATCTAACGGCGCTGCTTTAATGTGAAACTCCGTCTGTTCTTGTAAAAATGTCTCATTGTGCGTCCGACTCCAGGTTCCTCCTCCAGTTTCCTCTGATTGTTTCGTTGTAGACAGATGCAGTGCGTCTCTCAAAAGAAGTGACCTCACGAGTTCAGACTTTATTAGTGAATCACCTTCGGCTATTCTTAAACCCTTCGTTTGCCGAATGCAGGTGTGCGCTGAGATTTGTTTTAATGATTTGGGATCAAGTGTTCTTTCTGCCTAAGTGTTTTATGTGTAATGCAACAACAGCAACCACAACAACATTGTTTCAGTCTGTTATAAAAAACCATTACAGACTAATACACACTGAACCACCTCTCCTCTCCTCTTTTATTCCTACACATGTACGTTTTCTAATCACAAGACATTGGCAGCAAAAATATGTTGATGCACTCTGGCTTACCTTTCTCTTTCCCCCTAAGCGTCTCTCTCTCTCTCTCTCTCTCTCTCTCTCTGTATGAGACTGCTATCAGCACTTGGAAACTAAATGGAGCTGTACTTCATCCTGGCTGTTCACTAGGCCCAGCTGGAAGACAGCGCTCACGGCCCAACTTCAAATTCTCATTTGGAAAACAGATAATGCAGAGCTTCAGCTGGACACAATGGCTAATATAACACACATGTGTGAACCAGACCCCCCCCCCTCCATGGTACACCACTTCAACATCTCTTTAGTATGTAGTATGAGGACACACAGGTCAGTCACTATGATGTAAAATATCCAGGAGAGCCGTTCTTGCCCCTCATCATGTCCTAAAGTCATTTTAATTTTTTACGATTATGTTTCTGAATGTTAATATATTTGTCTCATTTCATGACATTTACATGCAGTGATGAAACACGTGATCAATGCTGGATTGTACGGCTCACAGGTCCACTGTCTCATGTGCAAGCGCACTTCGTTTTAGTTTGTGTGATTCGTCTGATGCTCGCTAACCTTTAACATGTTACCTAATTCAAAACAACATTCCGAGTTTTTCTTCCTTCCTCACATGTGTGCAACCCCCCCTCCCCCCCTCCCCCCTCCCCATCAGGCTCTGCAGATTGAGGGTCCAGGGGGAGATGAGGGGTTCGAGGCTGATAAGGCTGATGTCATTCCTAAACTTCCTGTGGATGTGAGTAACTGTACACGATGTGCTCAGGGGCACGGTAGGGGAGCAACTATAAAAAGTCTGACACACACACACACACACACACCACCTCATCCACAACCACAGTTAATTAAAGAATAAGGTTTATAATGTCTGATACACCCAAGTCTTACAGCTCTTACTTCAATAAACATGGAGTCTTATAGGTGTACAGAATGACTGCTTAATATCTAATATTTGTTCTTTAATTAATTCCAGGATATGATTTTGCTGAACACACATGCACATTTCTTTGCACTTCCACTTTAGCAGTGATTGAAGCTCCACATAGACGAAATCCTCCACGTCCCTTTCATCCTGTTCTCAGATCAGACACAGACTGATCATTTTTAAATATACAACAAGTCAGTTCTGAGCGAGTAATCTGATTGGACGAGAGACGTTATTCCCCGAGTGCTGATAACAGACAGTAACAGCACTGTGAGGTGTAACTGTATGTATGAGTGGGCGTGTCCCAGGTGTTGTCC
>JAQMYI010000027.1:26882-40162 GCA_030014275.1 Clariallabes melas | reverse complement strand
CCGCAGCGCAAGAGAGAGAAAAACCGTTGGCTCAGTTGTGATGACGCGACGCTCGGCGTCAAAACAAGAAGCGCATGCGTGATACATGATACTCGGTGCTCGTAAACCAAGACAACGCTCGTATTTCAAGTCAAAATTTATTCAAAATCTTTGCTCGTCTTGCGGAACACTCGCAAACCGCGTTACTCGTAATCTGAGGTTCCACTGTCTGTGTGGTTGAAACAAATACGCTATATATGTAACACCAAAAACATTAGCCCCCATGCACAATATCACAAAAAGCATGCTTCACCCGCAATTTTATTAATTTCTGCCAGTTTCCAGACATCTTCTGTGCAAACAAACACATCATACTACTCCTCAGATAAAGCTGTACCCTTGCTATGGGAGAACATAAAGTCGTTAATGGTTATGATTGAGCTTTTTAATACTAATTGTCTTCATCTTACATGGTTTTATGAGACATTTCAATGATATTTCAGACATTTTTTTTTTTATTATTATGCACGGCTCGGTTGCACGGTCTGTCTTTTGTCTGGGAATTTCTATTAGAAACCCATTATAGTTAAATCTTTGTAGAACCAACTACACTTACACATTAATTATCAAATACTTTAATTCAATCTCTTTTTTCAATCTCCTTACCATCAAAAGTCACATCAAGCCTAAAAATAGCGCAGCATTAACCTATTTAAGCTTCAGTGAACATTATGATGTAAACCGACTGGGATGATGCACATTTGAAGCTAAAACAACAAATCTTTTTAGACACCGGCTACAGTAAACTCCACATATATATTATAAAGACTCTTCAAGGCAACGAACCAGGGTTTAGTAAGTGAAACAGAACGTAACTGACTATTTTACTGTTTCTCTATAAAATAAAACTATAGGTATACATTCAAACTGCCCCATTATTTTTAAACTGGATCATTTTAGCATGAACTGCGTACAGTAATACAGAATACAGAGTATTACACATGGAATCAGAGGGTGCCAGTGAAGCTTTAGAAAGACTTTTGTGTCTGTCAGTGGGCAGGACGCTGCTGCTCGATTCCTCATTCACATAAAACCATCTGAGGATAACTCTGAAGTATTTGGGGGAAATACATTATGAGCTATTTCTGAACAGTGAGACATGTGTGACACGGTTGTTGGTGCCAGATGGGCCGATTGGAGTATTTCACAAAAATAAAAGCTGGGATTTTCTCTCGCAACAACCTCTAGGGTCTATACAGAATGGAGCAAGAACAAAAAAAAAAACACAAAAACAACATGCAGAACTTACAAGCTCAGTCTCAATGATGTAAATAGCCAGAACTGACAGGAAAGCTACGAAAATTCATATAACCACTCTTTACGGCCATGATGAGCGGAAAAGCATTTCGACACGTGTGGTGTCTGCGCTTTAAAGGCAGGACGCCGTATCAGATCGCTCCTCCGTCATTCAGGAACAGGAATCTGTCCTACAGTTGTACTCATTTCTACCAGTTTCTAGACATCTTCTGTGCTAACAAACACGTCACATTATTCCTCAGGTAAAGCTGTACCCCTGCAGTAGGAGTTGTAAATGGTTACGAGTGTGAGCTGTGCAATACTAACCTTACAAGGTTTTATGAGACATTTCAATGACATTTTTTATCTGCATGGTCTTGAGGCAAATGAATCCGTGAACTCAACCTGCCTGGCGTTGACAATGCAGGCTGATGGTGGTGGTGTGGTGTTGTGGTGGATGTTTTTGTTTTTCACACAGCGACCCTTTTACACCTATCGAGCATCGTTTGATCTCCACAATATACAGGGTGTCCCAAAAAATTGTACCTTATTTGAAATATGAATATCTGAGTGTCCTAGGCAAGTGAAATTAAATATGCTGAAAGGCCTCACGCTTTTTTCGAACTCCTCATCTTCATGTTTCTGTTGCATAGCAACACGGAATTAAAGGTAAAACATTAAACCTAATTAGTTTTTACACATCTCGTTAAAATTTGGGATCATTTGAGCGAGAACTGGCTTTGTTGTTAGACCATGAAATGATGTAAAAAAATTTTGGGACACCCTGAACTGTATAGTATCGTTGCTGTCCACATGCACTCACGTTATGGCTGCAGTTACAGTAAGCATCGTTTAACAGCTACTTCAAAGACATGAGCTCCAGACATTTCATCCTCCTCCTCCCCACAGTCACCAGACCTGAATCCTGTAGAATATCTTTGATATGGAGCACTTATGTAATTCATCTGGAGCGCTTATGTAATGCAATAATGTTATCATGGAGCAGAATCTTAAATTCCAGGTTCCGTCACCCTGTGGAATTCCTGCCATGAAGAACTGACGCTGTTCTGAGAAGAAAGAGCGTCCTACACGTTATCAGTTCATCGTGCTCGTAATAAAGAAACAGACTGAGAGCCTCCACAAATATTATATGTACGTCCTTAGTTCTGTTTTTTAAGGCTTTTTGTCATATTTTCATATTTATAATCAGTGACAAATTGTTTTAATGAATCAAATGGTACTTACGTTTTCCCTGTAGACCTTAACATATTGGCTCGTCTGCCTTCACATGCATACGAACTTGAGTAACATCCGATTCTTAATCCATAGGGTTTAATATGATGTTGGCCCCGCCCCCTTTTCAGCTATAACAGCTTCAGCCACAAGGGTTAGGAGTGTGTTTATAGGACCAGCCTTCCAGAATCACATTTGTGAGGGCACAGGACGATGATGTTGGGACGAGCAGGCCTGGTTCTCTGTCTCCGCTCTAATTCATCCCAAAGGTGCTCTACCTGGTTGAGGTTGCAGGCCAGAGCGAATTCTTATGGTACGACTTAGCTGTAAACATATGCGTATGCCCAAACACAGCTTACAAACCGAATCGCTCCTCTATCCTGAGAACCCGCAAGGATATTGAGCATTTTTGCATAAACACTGAAAAATGCCCGGTATCTATTTCGACTTGGGATATAATTAATACTCGAACTCCACTTTCATTTCAGATTCGGTGGCAATAAAAATAAAAATGTGCTCTTTCGAACGGCTCCCACAGGCGACATGCTGAAGACTGATGTGTACCTTCGGTGACATAAACGCTGTTCTCAGCATCGCCGTTCTGTCTGTTACGGCATCTCGCTTTTGTGTGTCGATTATCAAACACTTTTGTGTAGCCGGGCTCAAAGCTAAACCTCAAAGCTTCACGCGAGTCTTCTGAGCCGCTGAGGGGAAAATAGCTAAAAAGTCCAAAAAGCACAAGAGAAAGAAGTACTTTCTGCCTTACCAGAGTCTGTTTAGTATTTCCTCGCGATCAAAGACACGGAATGGGAGCAAGCTTTTGTAGAAGTTTGTGTCGTTATGCAAATGTTCATTTCCAGCTATTTCCTTGCTAACTGCAAAAAAAAAAAAAAAAAAAATTTTATAGTTTCTGTACATTCTGTTTGTTCTTCCTTTTAAAATTACTTTGAACTTTTAAACAACTTAATTATGGCTCATATAATTAACAAAGTGCATTTTATATATAAAACTGCCTTAAGGGCAAACATTTTCCATAGCTTATAATACATTCCAAGTTTCTTCATTTAATCTAAAAAAAAAAAAAAAAACCTTTTTTAGGTTAAAGTTATCTTAATCGTTCAATTTGTCATTTCTAATCAATATTCCAGATAATAAAGCTCTCCTAAAGCTGGGTGACGCACGGTGCTACACCAACCATGAGTCGGCTTACTAGCTGTTTTCAATTAAACATTCTTAGTGAGTAATATCTTCCCCTATATTCTTCACCCCAGTGACATTTCTTTTCTTTTCTTTTTTTTTTCCAGCCCCACTTCCAAAGAATCAATTCCAAGCAGCGAGTCTGACAGCCAATGGCTATTCTGTTCTTTCTCTTCCTTTAATAGGAAAGCATGCGAGCTATGGTTTGTTACATGAAAGCTGTCAAATGAATGCAGCCTCGAACTGGGATTAATTTAAAGATCAAAAGCAATGCGCATCAGCTAATTCATGCGTGACCAAGTGGACTTTGCTTCTAATTGTGCACTGTGAACTTTGCTTCGCTAATTTATGAGGAAAAATGCAAACAGGACGAAGGAGGGATGTTGCTCAGGGTTTTCCCTCGTCTCCTGCCTTTATGGAGCGATGACCTAATTCCTCAGGAGTGTGTGGTGTTCAGATGGAGGAAGGGCAGAACCTCAGTGTGTTCTGATAAACCCGGTGACTCCTCCTTCTTCTGCTCATCAAAACGGTCTAAGAAGAAAGGGCTTGATTTAATGGCTTCAGATGATAAAACTGATGTTGCCGAGGTGATACAGGGTTTCGTTTAATTTATTCATTTGAGTCACTTGAGTTTAGAAAGCTGGGAGAATCCTTATGTAAGTTTTAAACGTAATAATTAAATAAAATCAGATAAAATTTTCCTATTAACGCGTGTTTCTAATACACTATACTCTCAAAAGTATTGGCTCGCCTGCCTTCACATGCATACGAACTTGAGTAACATCCAATTCTTAATCCATAGGGTTTAATATGATGTTGGCCCCGCCCCCTTTGCGGCTATAACAGCTTCAACTCTTCTGTGAAGGCTTTCCACAAGGTTTAGGAGTGTGTTTATGGGAATTTTTGACCGTTCTTCCAGAAGCGCACTGATGTACAGTCATGTTGGAACTGGTGTGGGGTTGTTTAGAAACACAGTGTTTGGTTTGTCCCCTTACTTCCAGTGAAAGGAACTCTTAACAATTCAGCATCCTCAGACATTTTGTACAATTTCATGTTCTCAACTTTGTGGGAACAGTTTGGGGACGGCCCCTTCCTGTTCCAACATGACTGTTCCAAAAGCGAGTTCCATAAAGACAGAGATGAGCGAGTTTGGTGTGGAAGAACTTGACTGTCCTGAACAGAGTCCTGACCTCAACTCGATAGAACACCTTCGGGATGAATTAGGGGTGGAGACTGTGAGCCACGCCTTCTCGTCCAACATCAGTGTCTGACCTCACAAATGTGCTTCTGGAAGAACGGTTAAAAATTCCCATAAACACACTCCTAAACCTTTTGGAAAGCCTTCACAGAGGAGCTGAAGCTGTTATAGCTGCAAAGGGGGCGGGGCCAACATCATATTAAACCCTATGGATTAAGAATGGGGTGTTACTAAAGGTCATATGCATGTGAAGGCAGGTGGGCCAATACTTTTGTTAATATAGTGTATATCACATGACTTCATGTATCATGATGTCCAGGAGAGAGAAGTGATCAGTGATACAGTGATGGTGGAGAGCGTTGTCTCCTCACAGCTCCAATGTTCTCCATGGAGAGGGTTCCTCCAGCGTCCTCAGGGTTTCTTCGTGTCTCCTGAAGTTATATTGGGTGTGTTTTCTTTTCTCCTGTAGAATAGTGTTTGTTCTTTTGTTCGGGATTCATTAATATGTCCATCATGTCCCCCCTCTCAGTTGTCCCCTCGTCTGTTCATTGAAATTCAAAAGCCGTGAACTGCAGCTATTAAAGCCTGGCATGAACTCACATCATTTCTCCACAGTGGAAATTTTCCCAGCAAGGAATTTCTAGAGGATTTTAATGTCAGCTTTTAAAGGTCAAGCACTTTCGTTTAGGCGTCCCGGCAGAGGCACACACTCGATCTTAATAAGATAATGAAGGAGGCGTGAGAGAGAGAGAGGGAGAGAGACGGGGACGGGGACAGCGGGGAGACGGTCGGCTGCGTCTGTAGTCGCCTCCATCTGGAAGAAAATCTACACCAAGTCCATGGTTTTTAAAACCTCTGCTGCTTAACCAGGAAAAAGGAAGTGAGGTTCACTCGCTCGCAGGAATCTTCTGCCAGCCGGCGACAGGAAAATGTTGGAAGTAGTATTTTCTGATTTCCGTCCTCCTCCGTGGTGATGAGTGTGATGGGTTTGTGTGGAGGAGACGACTCGGTGTCGAGCGTGACGGAGCAGCGCCGCGCTCTCTGAGATGTTCTGGGTAAAATATTTATCTAAGATGGTAATGGGGAAGGAGTGTAAGAAACCATTCTCACTGAAACACACACACACACACACACACACACACACACACACACACACACACTCATAAAATGTCATTTAACTTGGTCAGGACTTCCTGTTTTTTTCCCTCCACACTCTTATTGGGTGGCCGGTCTTATAAAAACACACTCTCCGCGGTCACACCACTGCTGGCCTCATGTCCAGCCTGGTTTGCAGTGCTGATGAAGAAACACTCTGACGTCAGCTTCCTGAATAATGAGGAATCTCCGAGTAGACACCAGCTCGTGTGTTTTGCATTTACAGCATCCTGAAAAAGACGTCCATCGTGTTCACGGTCAGAGTTAAAGCTGCAGGTGCCTTTGTCTGATTTTCTGTCTTTCTGACTGACTGGATTTTCAGGCTTTGCCTGATACACACACACACACACACACACACACACACACAGGCCTGAACATGAAACCCGCTGACTCTTGTGAATCTGACTCTGACAGGACGTTTTAATCATGCAGCCGCGACTGCAGGTTCTGAATTGCGTCCCGAAACCGTCTCACGACACGTGCAGCTTTAACAGCTTCTGATTTTAGTGCCCAGTGAGATCTGAACCATTTCTATATGAATTAGACGGTGTGTTTTATCTGTAAAGGACAGAACAGATCATGTGAGAGCAGAAACTGCACTCTGAGACCTGACTCGGGTTCCTCAGCGTGTTCTCACTGTCCTGCTTGAATAACGTCCTTCTAGAATAAACGCTTCGATCGGAACAGGAAGTGGATCGGGCGGCTCGTCGGGATTAAAAGCGTAGAAGCCCAGGACCCTTTTAGAGCCGGACGCTTTATGAAAGTTGAAGTGATGCCACTTAGATCCTCTTTGAGAGTTATTGAATCCTGGAAGTGGGAGTAGATTTGTTGGAGTGACGTCTCATTACTCTTTGACACACATGTGCTTTAGAACTAGTCAGTTAGTCAATGTTCAACTTCAAGTGTTTAGTCTAAACACCACACATCTATTTACATTAGACTCTTATGTGTGTGTGTGTGTGTGTGTGTGTGTATTAGTTTTAATCTAGTTAATCGCAGCCATAGTCAGTGATTAATCGCAATTTTAAAATACTCAGATTAACTTGTTTTATAAGTGTACAGTGTTGAAATAAAGAAATACAGGACAAGCAGGTTAGAGGAAACAGATCATACATATCAATATCAATATATCAAACATTAACATCTAACAAACATCAGTTAAAATCTGTGGATTGGGACCGGCGCTGCGTGCTGTGACGGGGTTATATAAGGGGTGTGGCTACACACTGGTGGGCGGAGCTCGAACCCAGGTCTGAAAATCAACAACCTGGAGCCTCAGCCGCCTGAGCCACCGCTCACACATCTTACAGTTAATGTGTTCTGGTAAAAATGGTTCCCCTTAAAGGTCACTCGAGGACACACCTCTGGTTTAATCCAAACTTCCATCTAGAAACTTTTTATAATGAAACTTGTGGTTCAGCACCTGGTGATGTTTCCTCAGTTCATCTTATTATCCGCGTTAAACGTGCCGTTATCACACGCAGCCAGGTTTCATGTGCATTATAGAAATATATTATTACAGATTATTATAGATTAAATAAAGTTGTATCTACAGCACGCTTTTGCAGATTGAAATTTCTGACATGAATCAAGTTTTACTCCAGATGTTCCAAGGGTACGATGAGAGAAAACCTGTTTTAGGAAGTGAAGAAGAGTTCTGCGGTGTCTTTCATTAAACAAACGTCTCTACTATTTCCTTTTTTTGTCTGTTGTTCTGTTTAGTCTGTTGTTTGGAAGATTGAGTTCGGTGTTGTCAGGTGTGTGTATTTAGTGTATCTCCTGATACACTAATGCGCGTATCCCAGTGTGTCACTAGAGCTCGGACACCATCAGGGTGGAACGTTCTCTCGGTACGCCGGAGCCGTGACCGGACTGTCTCCATCATTCAGGTCTGAAACGCCGGCCTCCCAGGAACTCCTTTAATGACCCAAACATGTGGAAATGTCTGGGAGTGAGGTGATCAGTGTTAATGAGGAGTGTGTGATCGCTCACTAGCTGTAAATCCGGCTTATAAACAGCTGTTTCCTTTTTCGAGCAGTGTGCAGATGTTCCTGTTCGATATAAACCTGCTCCGGAGAGACGACTGGATTTAATATTTACTCAATACAGAAAGTATGCGATCCGATCCAAGCACAAAGATCAGTGTTGTCTAGAGGAAAGCAAATACGCCTGCAGTCCTCACGTCAGCCCGAGCCGACCCTTTATTACTCTTGGTGTGCGGGGTGTGAGACGCGTGCGGAGTGTGAGACGCGTGCGGAGTGTGAGACGCGTGCGGAGTGTGAGACGCGTGCGGAGTGTGAGACGTGTCAGGGAAGTGCTTAGTGTTTATGGTCTAGTAGACGATTCGTCTCTCGCTACACTTCTTATCTCTAGATACCGCTTTGGCATAACGGTGTGTCTCTGAGTGTGTGTGTGTGTGTGTGTTACTGAGACGTGCTGCTTGTTGTCTCTTCTTCATTATCATTATACTGAAAATAGACTTGACCTTGGTGTGTAGGACGGGAGGCGTCACTGGGAGTTATTGGAGCGATTGAGGAGGCGCGTTAACATTCCCGGATTCATCACTGCTCTATTGAAGGCAGTTTTCTGACGGGAAGTGTGTGTGTGTGTGTGTGTGTGTGTGTGTGCTGTTAGAGTGATATTCAGGATCACTCGTACACCCACTGCTTTGTGATTAGTGTGTATAATGCCTTAAAGGACACGTGTTAAAAAGACCTTTTATTAATGTCCTAATTTAAAGGTGTTGATTAATTTCCTAAAGCTGCAGCCTGCAGTGTTACTGTAACCCACAGGTGCGCTGGGTTTAGAGCCGTACTGTCTCAGTAGCAGCGTCTCGCTCAGAGCGACGCCTTAAACACCGCTTACATCAGTGTCACACGTCGTGTTAATGGAAGGAGTCTCCAGTGTCAGCACATGTCTACATTTATGCTTATATAAATAATAATAATAATGTGATTAATGAAGAGGAGGAAGGTGGTCACTCTAAAATAAAACACTTCTGTTTTCATACATTACAGCTGTAGAACATTTATTATTATTTTTTTTTTGTGAGCTGTCTGTAATTTGATCTTTTTACGCCTTTTGTTCATGCTATTGTCGTCATCATTAGGAGCCGCGTTAGCGTCGTGTCTTTCTTCTCTCGAGCTGAATGCGCGCCTTTGTGTCCTCGCGCTGCTCTTTGCTCCTTCCAGCGAGTCTTCATGAGCAGTGTGCTGGAAGTGGCTGGACAATAGTGCAGTGTTTCCGAGACGGAGAATAGACGGGGCGTGTCTGTGACCTGCCGGGTTACACGGCACCGACCCGCCGGGTGGAACCTGCTTTCTGTTCCGCTGGTTTTAGAAAAAGAAAGAAAAAAGAAAGAAAAAAAAAACCCCAGGCCGTCTCTCTCAGGAGTGTTGATAAGTTCTTCGAGACGTGGCAGGTGTAATAAGTGTGGAGAGGAGAGACTGCGCTGGAATAGAGTCTCGACTTTAAACCAGGATGGACGTACAGTACGCGAGGCCAAAATAAACAGCAAAAAAAGTGTGGGATTATTGCGTTATATAAGCGCGTGAAATAATAATGAGGAATGTTTTTGTGGAAACGATGATCCTGCGTTTTATCCCGTTAAGAGAGAGTGGAGATGTTTTTCCTGGACGTGAGTGAAGACATTCAGACTCTCGGTCCTGCAGCTTTGGCAGCCACATGGTTACTTAATCAATTACACTTTTATTGTGTTTAAATGGAATCTTTATTATTCTTTTATCACTCAGTAGCTGCGTACAAGCTTCCACTATGTGTGTGTGTGTGTGTGTGTGTGTGTGTGCTCGGGGTGGAGGCAGTACACGTGGTGGACCTCACGCTGCAGGTGACTTTGTGAGGATAAAGTGAGAATGATTAGCCAGGGTCAGGGACGTGTCCTTTAGGAGACATCCGCCTTTTAGCTTTTTATCAGACGCTCGTGTGTGAGAGTCACATGCTGGGCCGGATACACACCTGAGCGTCACACACCTGAGCGTCACACACCTTCACTTCTCAGTACCGATAAACATGATAGAGGTCGGACTGGGTACCGAAAATCAGTACCTGGAAGCGTTCTGGTCTAACAGGTTCCTTCACACACACTCATCTGACATCATAAAGGAATAAAACCCAGGAGAAAACAGGAACCCTGTAGAGTCCAGCCCTTTAATCAGCGTCACTCTGCTCACTGTCACAATTAGAACAAAGTTATTAATAATATTGTTTTGGTTGAAACAATGAGATTGTAATAAATTCTGTTTAATTATTCGTGTCCTGGGTATCATGATATTTTATAATAATATTCTTAACATTTAAAATGATGTATTCGATTTGTCTTACACACTTCAGTTTATAGTGAGTCTTTTTTTTAAACATAGAAGTTTTTAATATAATAAAAAAATGCAATGATGATGTTTTCCAGGCGTTTTGTTATCAAACCGAAGAGTCACTGTGATGTGTATCGTGTATCGTAGAAACACTTTTAATTGTAGTGAGATGATACGTTTATCGTGTCGATCAGCTCTGCCTGCAGCTACACGTGTTTACAGTGTGTGTGTGTGTGTGTGTGTGTGAGAATATGACTTACAGGAATTAATTCAATTGCAATTAAACATTGATAAATAATAATAATAATAATAATAATTATTATTATTTTTTATGAAACAGAATTTTTATTACAGTGCATCCCAGATATTTATGAAAGGAAGATTAAAACAAATAAACACAATAATTTATAGAGATTGGGATAAAATCGGATCAATGAAGTGGCGACTCGCGTATCCCCACACGTAAATGAGCTTTTAAGATGGTTGAAATGTTACAGTTCCTCTACAATCCTATAGGTGGCGTGCTCCAAACTGTTAACACATTGACAGCTAGCACTACGAATGTACCACAGAATCACGATACGAATCGAATCGACGGCGAGGAATTACGATATTATGGTATCAGCCGGCCCCCTGGGGATTCCCCAAAAAATACAGTTATAAAAATATCTGCCTATAAAAGCCGATTAAAATGTGTGTGTTGTCCTGATTGATCATGTTTTGATGTTTTTAATGGAGTTTTGTCCTCACACACGGACCGATGAAGAAAGACACAATGCGAACAAAATATGAGTGTGAACTAATTCCGCTGTGTTTTGCTCACACTTCCTGCTTTTGTGGTTGAAGCTTCTTAAAAAGCACATTAACCGCGGAGTCCACAGTCAGTTCTGGTCAGATGTTCTTCCGCAGTCAGAATCAATACCGTTTTGTTCTTCTCCTCTAAAGACTCGAGTGAGACGACCGGATGCAGCAGATGGACCACCGACGCCCGCGTGATGAATCGCCTCTGTTCTCTGCTCCCTGTCTGTGATGAGGTCCAGATTAGCGCTGTGTGTGTGTGTGTGTGTGTGTGTGTGTGAGAGCGAGAGATAGCTTGTCGCTTGTGAAGACTTGGCCAAGCCAAACACACCTCCTGGCTCTGATCTGGAGTGAGACCTCCAGTGAGACCTCACTGTTACCCGTCTCTCCTCCGGAAGCGTTTCACTCTGTGTATCACATTAGATTTCGTGTCAGAACTCAAGCGTGTGACGCTTCATTTGAGGTGAAACACGAGCCGGGTTCGAGTTGAGGAGCTGATGACTTTTGGCAGGCTGGAGTGAAACCCAAGTGTGTGATGAAGCAGCTCCTCATCCTCATCATCTTCATCATGGTGTTTGAGTGAATCGCGGAGCTCCTGAGTCGAGCGCGTGGAGGAAACGCTCGGACTCTGTTCCCCCGCCGCTCTTTAACGTTCCACATGAGGGTGAAAGGTCAGAGCTGCTCTTTTCACTCCCTTTGTCTTTTCGTTCACTTCTGTTCTCCTCTGACCTCTGACCTCTGACCTCTGGCATCCACAAGACATTTTCACCCAGAGAACTGGCCGCACTGGGGATTTCCTCTTCAAATCCCAGTAGATCAGCAGTTTGGGAGAAACTCAGACCAACAACCGCGCCACGCCCAGAGTCACTTTAATCACAGTTCTTCTCCGTTCTGATGCTCGGTTTGACCTTCAGCAGATCTTCTTGGTCTACAGGGTTTAACTGCGGTGCGATGCTGCCATGTGATTGTCTGATTAGATATTTGAGATATGAAGGTCACCTGATGAAGTGGCCTGTGAGTGTGTGTGTCTTATAGAAGTCTCGATACCGTGTTCCGCGCGCTTTCATGCTAATGAAGACCGCCTCTGTTTGTCTGTTTGCCACGACTCGTATCTCCACACCACATCCCCTGAACATCACCATCGTGGTTAGATGTGAAGTGGCGCTTGGTTTGTGCAGCGTCGGTCCCGGCACGAGGACGTCAATCACCATCATGTGATATGAAGGTCGAATTTAACATTCCGGGATAGAAAAGTCCCAAAGTGTCCTCGGAGATCAGACTCATCCTTCACTCCGTGTTCTGAGAAGGGGAAAGAGGAACTTACAGAACTCTGAAACTGTCAGTGTTACACATTGGAGTCACTTCCTCAGACAGGACAGAGATGTTTCCATATTTATATCATGTTGCGGTGACGCAGCCTTGGGTTTGGGTTCCTCACCACCTCAGAGCCGCTGCAGCTGCAGGCCGATACACACCCCTCTAATCCCTCTGCAGCCTCCAGAACAATGAGAGACACCTGCTACTGAACACACACACACACACACACACACACACAGTGCTGTGACTTTGACAGATGTGATGCGTGCAGGTTGTACTCATTACACTCGGTGAACAGAAATATCACTCATGAGCAGTGTGTGTGTGTGTGTGTGTGTAGGTCGGAGCTCAGACTCAGTGTCACAGTAGAATACTGTAACTGACGCCACTTTCAGATCAGTGTATGTGTGTGTGTGTGTGTGTGTGTGTGTGTGTAAAGGTGAACTGGTGAGATGAAAAACACAAAAATGAAAAACGAAAGCACTGATCTGAGCGTGTGATCTTCTCCTAAAGCAGTTCTGTAGATGCGTAAATGAAAGCTTATCACTTTAACAGCGCGCGGCTGTGGTCTGGTGGACGTAGCGGTGTTCACTAGCGGTGTTCACTAGCTATCAGATCTTTGTTTTTGGTCACAGATTGTATTATTTTTTTGGATTAAAAAACGGAACTAAAGAGAAACGTATATAATTTTTTATTTCATTTATTGTAGTGATGCTCCGATTGATCGGCCACCGATCATGATCGGCCGATATTGGCTAAAAACAGCTTGATCGGCGAAC
>JAQMYI010000026.1:93401-103816 GCA_030014275.1 Clariallabes melas | reverse complement strand
GCACCGTCACACTCGACTCGTTCATCAGGGACGATCTGATCATTCTGATTCACACACACTCACATCTCATACACACTGAAATAATTATTGATTGCTGCTTTTGAATTTAATTGCTTTTGAATTTAATTCTGTGAAAATTAAGACACGATGAATGCAGTATTACTTGTAGTGTGTAACATTAATTGTGCTGCTTGGTGTTGTTCGGTTCTACTTGCTACAAAGAAATATGTACACTAGATGTCAGTATAATGATGCCTTAAATTAGAAGCCTGTAGGTTTGGAATCTTCGTCACCGGAATAACAACATAAATCAAACTGGAAGAGGAGAGCAGGAGTAAACTAGACTGGAAAAGCACAATCCACTGCGATAAACACCTGGTGTATTTATACACAAACTAATCAGAATAAATTAGATTCTGGTGACTGCAAACTAAATGGCGTGACTAGTGAAAAGCATTCTGGGAAATGAAGTGAAAATAATATAACATAATATAGTAATAATACAGTACTCACTACACTACAGTGTTATATATGCAGCTTTATATTGTTGATTTAGCTACATACAGTTTATATGTCTAGAAAGATTTTCTTGTCTGTACTAATGCCTTGTCTCAATTATTAGAATCATTTCTATTTATCAATTCTTAAATAACTGTAACAGAAGCAGCAATAAAGGAAGAAAAGTTGTTTCTGAAATGATTAAAAGTTATACTGAAATATAAGTTTTTCATCTAATTTACTAAAAACCTAATGAACCGTAAAGACTTTATATAATGTTATAAAGCCCAGTATTTGATTGCTCGAGCAGAGGTTGTGTTTACAGAGGACCTGTTGTGTCTTGGGGAATGGAGAAAACATGGTTCCAACTGTGCTTAGTGCTTCTTTTGTTTTACATAACACACAAAATGAAACCAAAAGAGAACAAAACAAATCGATCACACCTTTGACCGCAGGGTCACACTCAAATTCAAGGTGAGCATTTTATGTTTTCTGCTCAGTAAACTCAGCAAACACAGGGTTACAGGAACAACTGCACCGAGATCGGAACCAGGAGAACCTTCAGCGTTGTTACAAATGGGTTCCAATTTCAGGTAAGTGGTTCAAATTACTCAGAAATCTGTTTAACAGAACAGAAGATGTCACGAAGTTGTTTATATTGCAACCAATTCAGAATCTCAGGCAGGAATTAACATGTGATTCTCTTTCCTGGAACTTTTCCACGTTGAATGTGCCATAGCTTCCAATTGATTCAATAAGTGTTTTGGGTGAAAAAAAAAATTCATAAAAGGATAAAATACAATAAAAGGATTAACATGAAAGTAAAACAGAGCTGACCTGTCTTAAAATAAAGCCTCACATGATTTCATTAGACAGTAAATAAACTTGTTTTTGCTCTCTAATCAATAAGACTGGCACAAAGTCCATTACATTTCAGTAATGAAAAGTGAATTGATTTAAGGAAATATGCTCAAATATCGGGTGTTTGAAACCTACGGAATACTGTATGTAGAATTTAAGATGTTCGTAACAAAGAAAACAAATAAAAAGCAGCTCAGAACCTGTGTATTCATTAATAAAGACCACAGACTAAGCAGCTAAGAATATGCATAAATATAGCAATTTATATGATTGTTTGTTTGTTTGTTTCAGACAACAAATATTTCAGTTGAACAAATATTTCTCCATGCAATACACTGCCTGGTTAAAAAAAAATGCATATCAGAAAAGTTAAATTATTGTCTTTTATCAAGCAAAGACAACAACTAGTGACAATGGGATGACATGAATGGAATTGGAGCTGTTAAGAGCTGTGCAAGATTTAAACCCTGGAAGGAAAGAGCTGAACCCTCAACATCCTGAATGAGTGTGATAAGAGAAAAAACTGTATTTGTACAAATACAAATGAAAACGTGTAGATTTGTATTGCTCCACAAAAACATACACATGAACAACATTACACACACAACACCGGGATCAGCTTCAGGGTGGACCCAGGCCAAAATAATAAACAAAACTTATCTTCATTAAAAGCTGACTTAACCATAAAACAAAAGCAGAAACAAAAGTACAGGTACCTTCCCTGAAGCCAAAAACAGTGAGGAAAACTTCTCTTCCCAAAATCAATGGCAGCCACACTCCTACTACCGGACTACAAACATATAGTGAAGTTATCTACAATGGGATTATCTACAAATATATATTAGCAAACAGCCCAGCAACCAAACCAAAGGGCAATCCAATAATCAAAGTCAGTGGGAGGCAAAAGTCACAACCAGAATACACAGTCCAATATCAAAGGTCAAAATCACAATAAAAAACTTTCTCTCTCGCTCTCAAAATATTCTCTTTGTGAATAGGCGCTGATTGATGACGTACATCATCAATATGGAGTATGAAGCGGCACGCGACCTGGGCACAATACATACATGTGACAAAGCACAACAACATACACACACAAAACACGCGCAGCGACCAACATCTTACGGGTCATAACAGAGGTATTATACTGTATATTGTTTGGCCAGGCAGTGTAACTTACAAATGTAATCACATTTTGTCAATTTGTACTTTTTAAATTAATTAATTAATTATTTTATTTTATTTTTTAGCAAAAAGAAGCTAGAAAAGGAACTGGGAGAGTACATCATACTCACTGTCACATATATTGAAACAGTGCAGGGGTTTTGTGACAAAGAACCCCAATGGACCTTACAGAGAAAATGTGAGCTTGAGATGATGAGAAGCATTAAAGACCGAGCTGATCAAAGGCTGAAGCTCGAGACTGAGCTAGGAGAAGTTCTGACAAAGACTTTAGCCGCCCTCAAGGAACTCCATCACTTCCTGGATGCAGTGGAGAAGCTAGCCGTCACCTCACTGTTAGTGTTTAATAGCAACAAATTAATGCCAGAAGGGTTTAGTAGTAATAATGTGTGTTCAGCTATCATAGCAGCCAGAAATGTGTCCCCACTCCTCATCCTCTTCAAGAGAGACGCAGAAGCTTTCTTCAAGCCAAGCTTCTGCAACGTGGACGTCTTGGTCTTAGTGCTGGACAAATACATCCACATCACTCAGCAAATCTGTAGGAAGATGAATAGTTTATGTTATGAAGTTGCACCAAACTGTTGTAAACCCAGCAAGTAAGTATCAATCAGGTAAATACATTTTCACCCCCAGTGTCCTGGTCAAAGTCCACAACAGGCTATTGAGTGCAGTTCAATTTTGCACCTCTGACTGCTGCATCAGTGACCAACATACAAAGCACCATGGGAAATGCTTTTTTGCAAGGTGTAGTTTGCCACTGGATGATTTAATTGCAGGAAACACTTCCCCAGGTATTCTGCTCCATAAGCCTCTTGAAAGTGGCCAAGAGACCAAGGAGAGACCCAGAGACTAAATACTGTAATCCTGAAATGCCATAACCCTTTATAGCCAAAACTGTCTTGTCATTCAACCCCAAGCACTTTGTGTTGACCTCCAAGGTTGCTGAGTTCTGAATACAGGGGGGCGAGAGTGGAGTTGTTTACTCGACCCAGTGTTAAGCACAGCATAGCAGGTAACTGTTTAGACTGTGGCTGGCATCCAAAGACTATGTTGACGCCTAAGTTGGTTGACTGGTTCCAGAATAGCAGGCTGAGATGTTACACTACTATACTCTCATGTCCAAGCTGCTCACAGTTTAGGGCACTGTCTTTTGTTTTCTGTGGGTTAAACATCCCCACACATATAGGCTCCTCATGTTATCTAGTGTAATAATTTCAATTCTATTTCAATCTAGTTTTCACAGCACTTTTATCAGTAGGCATTGTCACAAATAGCTTAATGGATGGAAAAATTCCAAATAAGTTAAAGCATTTTTAAAGTATAAGTTGATAGCTTTAGCAATTTATTTATAATGAGCAAGCTGGGGGCAACAGTGGCAATGAAAACACTCTTAAGAAGAACAAACCTCAAAAGGGAACTCATTTGGGTGATACCGAATAGTATAACCATAAATAAATCCCTTTCACTGTAAAAACTGTGTGCTTTGAGGTCAAAACATGGAGTCCACTTTGTTGAGGTTACCAACTGTTCACTGATGGAGAGATGGGTCCCAAAATTGTAAGAAAAAAAAAAAAATAATAATAATAAGTTCAGTCCAAAGCATCGTAATGGTCTTCAAGTTGAAAGGTCTTTAGGTATAACATGTATCCTTAAACATCTGGGGTGCACTTCGGCAACAGTGATTGTCTCCGTGTAATGAGAACTTTAATCAGAATTAGGGCACCAGGATGGATCCTCCTGCTATTGCTGTATGGAGAGACCTCAGAGAGCCACTTTTGTTGGCTTTTCACCTCCTGCAATTGCTGCATCTGGCAGCACATTCAACAAAAAAACAGGTCTATAGATCCATTTTGAACATAATTGTGTCTTTGCAGATGCCTGGATAGAGACAATTGAGCAAGTGTCACACGAGCGTAGACTATTCATGACAGTACTTCAGGTGTTTGACTACATTACATCTATTTGGGGAACTGCTGGCAACTCCTGCTGAAAGAGGACGGCCAATCATGCTCTCTGGACTCCATGTTGAGATGATAGGGCAAATGAAAACGTTACCACCACTCAGAAGACACCGGTGTGAAATGTTTTACAGCCAACAGCCCCAACTTCTGATCTTTTTCTCTGCGTTAACAAAGCAGTAGCTTATATTGAGCTGTACAGGCTTTGTCATAGCCAAAGTGTGGATTCTACTGATGCAGGGCATGATTGATTAGTTTATCTTGCAAACGACCAGTGTGACCTGCACAGGTGTAATACTCGATCCTCAGATCCTGAGAAGCTCAAAAGCTGTTTATTTTTAATGATGCGGCAAACGTCCCACTTCGAAGATTTAGTGTGCAATTATAATATTGCATATTTTTTACAAATGTTTTGATTGGCCAGGATAAGCATTGATTATAAACCTACTGTATGTCTTATTAAGATGCAGTACTTGCAGGAAAACTAAATAACTAAAACTGTAGACTGTCACACAGCGGAGTTGATGTAATACTGCTCCTTGCTGATACTGAGCAAAATAAAGAGAAGTTTAGAATAACAGAACTGTGACACATCTCTGTTTTTGTCAAACATCCACCTTATGTATGCAAATCCAATGAACAGTTTTAATTCTGTAGTAATATCTGAGAAAATTCATTGTGTGCAATTTTCATATTAACTTCACATCACATGTCTTATCTCAACTTAGAGGGTAGCTTTTGGCCAAATTGCTAATGTTTAGGTACAGTATTCCCATTTCTTACGTCACATATGTTTCAGGTGGAAAAATGGCAAGTTATCATTGAAGTTTGATTGGAGAATAAGGAATAAACTTCACCATTTGAGCCAACTAATTAACATCAGGTACATTTTACTCCACAAATATATTTTTATTGTGGAATATGCTGTATGTACCACATATACTGTATTTGCAGTTTTAGTGTTTTGCTTGTTTGTTTATGTTATTTAATAGGGATTATTTTAATAATGTACTATTGATTGTAAATAAGTATGGAAGATGTTTGATTATATGTAACCTTTTCTTTACAGGATGGATGAGTCGTTCAGGCTGACTTTCCTCTTTGGTGTGAAGGCACATGACTTCATTAATATATTTAGTGAGCGTCGCTCCAGGATGTTTCAGTTCCTGTCTGATTTAGAGAAAGCTGCAACTAAGCTGGACAAGATGAAGAAGGGCTCCAACATGTCCAGTGTTGCTGAAAGTTCACTCGGTATTGCTGGAGGTATTTGCTCAATCATAGGTTTAGCTCTCGCTCCCGTCAGTGCAGGTGCATCTCTGGGACTTACACTCACAGGTGCTGGTCTTGGCGTCACCAGTGGCATCACCGGCCTCGTTACAAGCATCACTGAAACGGCAGTCAACATGCATCAAGGTAGAAAAGCAAACAACATCTTCATCAGGTTTATGAAAGATATTGAGGAGCTTTTGGATGTCATGGGACAGGTGGGCAGCAGTGAGCGCCCAGCAGAATTTACTTTTGGGGTTAATCTAGTACATGAAGCTGGGAAACTGGGTGTTCTTGGTGAATCAGTAGCCCAAGATATTGTTGACTTTGTAGATGTAACATCACGATTACAAACTCTCAAAAATGAGGAAGCAATTGCAAGGACAGCTAAGATTGGACTGAAAAGGATTAAAACAGCTCAGAACTTCCCTGCACACACTGTAAATCTCCCTGACGTTAGGCAGATGGCTAAAGGAGGCCTTTCAAAGTCAGGCAGGGTGAGCTTCATCACCGTAAATGCCTTATTCATTGGTGTAGATGTTTTTTTCCTTTATAGAGATATTCAAAACCTGTTTGAAGGAAGTAACAGTAATGAAGCTCAGCTCATTCGCTCTAGATCAGCTCTGTGGCGCTCAGAGGTGGAGGCGTGGGAGAAGATCTTTAAACATCTGTGTGAAGGAATCGCAACATTTGACAAGAACTGGGGAGTTCTACAGCAGCCTTTCCACATGTAATTAATTATTCTGATGTCAGATGGAGCACAAGTCTATATTTTAAGCAAAATCTTTTTAAATTCCGGTCTACCTTAAATTATGCGTAACAACGACAAGTTTAAAGAAAAATAGATAGATACTTTATTGACTTCGGAGGATATTTTCCGAAGGATGGCGTCGAAACTTCTGAAGAAATCAAAGAACATGTTCCTCACAGCACTCTTTCCTTTGTCGAGGTGGGAGGAGGCATGATACAGCAGGTATAGGGTGGCATCGGCAGCACCAACCTTCTCCTGGTGGGCAAACTGCAGTGCATGACTGACCTGAGGTCTGAGGAGAATAAGAATCAGTTGCTCAAAGATCTTAAAAATGTGTGAAGTCAACGCCACTGTCCTGAAATCATTGAGCTCCTTAGGGCAGCTTTTCTTAGGGACTGGGATGAGTCAAGATGTTTTCCAGAGGTCAGAGGTACTATATAGCTGCAAACTCAGGTTGAAATTGTGCTGAAGGGGCTTAGCTAATTCTTCAGCACAAGCTTTCAGCTTTCTTGGGCAGACTTTATCCGGGGCAGCTGCCTTACTGGGACAGACCTTTTTTAAACTGATCAGCAGTAATTGTGGGGGGACGGGGGTCCAAGGTGCATAATGTGGGGGATACAGGAGGAGGGGAAGTGAGAAGTGGACAGGCAGTAATAACAACAGGGGCAGAACAATCAAACCTGTTGAAGAACCGGTTAAACTCATTAGCCCTCACAACATCACCATCAATTATGTTACTGTCCTTCTTCTTACAGCCCGTAATGGTTCCCAGACCTCGCTCATGTTATTGTCCTGAAGTTTATTCTCCACTTTCCACGGTTCGGCTTCTTTACCTGCCTCTGGCTGATTTTAAGTTCAGCCTGTTCACCATCCTTAAAGGCCTTCTTTTTCAGGTTAAGGTGGTGCTTAACTTCACTGGTGATCCAGGGCTTGTTATTTGGGCACAGATTTAACAGGAACAGTAATGTCTAGTTATTATTGACCTGTTATGTTTATTATAAATATAAGACCATATGTACGTAACTCCATGTTCAGTGTGAACAGGATGATTATGTAAACAACCTTCCGGAATGCTGAAGCACATGAAATATTTTTTTCTTGTACATATTTGTAAATATAGTGAACTGCTGTGTTTTGTAAATGTTTGGGCAATCATTTCAACCCCTGTAGCAGATTTAACCCTGTCTTTAGCACACTGACACAGAGAGAAAGTTAATGAAATAAAGTAGTAAAACTGGAAACCCAGCAAATAACAACAGTGACAGAAAAAAATCTTAAAAGAAGTGGAAAAATAAAAATAATATAGGCCAATGAAAACACCTAATGTAAACATTAATTTTGTTGAACGGCACCACAATATGCACTCTAAAGATTTATTTCAAAGCTACTGTATTTATTAATTAATACATTTTAATAAGAGATAATAAGTAAATAACCCAAGTCCAGGTTTTAAGTGTGGTATATCTGTTTTGTTTGAGGGCTTTTTTATTTGTATAATGGACTCGTTCACATTTGAATGCACATTTATAATGTTCTTTGGTTTCTCTCTGTGACTTCAAATTATAATGACTGAAGCTGAATAATGTCTAAGACCCTTTTAATTAATGACATTTTTCATTTTGTAATGATGTTATTATAACTAGCATGCAGTTTTGTAATGGTTAAAGCAGGTAACACTAGATTTCAAAAATAAACATGACAAAAGTCACAAATTGGTTTATACATTTCAGAAATGTAATAAAGGTGATAAACAAATATTTTTTTCTTCTCCAGTTTATAGAGTGTATGTGTGAGATATCTACATCCCCTATTGGTTTCTTCCTGTCTTGCAGCGAGTTCTACTCTTCCACTACACTTTGTCTCCTAGTCTATTTAAACTAGACTCACTTCCAGATTGTTTGAGCTCTCAAGTCATCTTTGGTCCACTATCTACCTGTTGCTGCTTGACTCTCCCTGTTTTTGGTTTGTTCCCACCAGGCTCTGACACCTGTCTGTCTGTCAGTCTGTCTGTCTGTCTTTCTGTCTGTGTCTTCTAGATTAATTTCCAGGTTAAGCGAGGTCTGACTCTGTCTCTGCCCAGCTAGACCTGCCTACTAAATGCCAGATTTTTCTTTTGAGAAATAAAGAACTACATTAAATAAAAATTAAATCCTGTATATCCTATATGTCTTCCACATCTTCCCTCGTCACTCCGTCCTCCCATATCAGATCTATAAACCTCCTCTTTGTCCTTCTTCTCCTCCTGCCTCCAGCTCCATCTCTAACATTCTCCTCCTGATAAACCCCTCATCCCTCCTCTGCTTATGTCTAAACCATCTTAATCTGGCCTCTCTAACTTTGTCCCCAAACCGTCCTACCTGAACTGTCCCTCTAATATAATCATTCCTAATCCTGTCCATTCTTGCCACCTTCAGCTCTGCTTCCTGTCTTTTTTTTTTTGTCAGTAGCAATCTTACAACATTGCTGGTCTCACTACCGTCCTGTAAACCTTTTTCTTTCATTCTTGCTGCTACATTTCTGTCACAGATCACTTCTGCTACTCTTCTTCATCCATTCCTCCACCCTGCCTGCACGCTCTTCTTCACTTCTCCACCACTCTCCCCATTGCTTTGTACAGCTGACCCTAAATATTTAAACTCCTCTACCTTCCCTACCTCTTCATGCCTCTTCTCTCCAGTGCATCCCTCCACCTCTCCACAATCATCTCATCCTGCTCCCCACTCTCACTGCTGATCACAACATCATTTGCAAACAGGAGTTAGTATAGCCTACAGTTTCCAAAACTTTATTATACACAAGTTAAAGGGATACACATTTGAGCAATATCACTTTTATCATGTTATCATGTTCCAAAATTTGGACCTGTAGAGGAAATGAGGACTGAAATGGATTGCACTATCAGGTTGGTGTTTTAGGTTCCAATAATTATTCTTTAAGAACAATTTTCTCTGTATTGGAACTGATAGTAGCAGCGCAGATAATTAAATGTTTAAGGTTAAAATGAGGGACAGGAGTAAAATGTTTTATGTCTGTTTTACAATATACTGTAACTTTAAATTCAATTTAATCATTTAAATGTGTGGTGGGTATTAGCATGAATGAACGAGGCGGCAAAATGGAAGCAGCGGAATGGAGTGTGAAAAGAAGTCGCGGGAGATCACGGCTTGTCTCGAGAAATGGGCATTACCTGGCATACCGTTACTCCCACAGCAAACGTTTGGGCACCCTGCATAATTAGTACCTAGTAGCAGCCCCTTTAGCAAGTATCACTCCTTGTAAATGCTTTTTGGATCCAGCCACTTTCAGTTTTTGTTTAAGAGATTTTCGTCCGTTCTTCCTTACAGCAGTCTTCTAGTTCTGTGAGATTCCTGGGCCGTCTTGCACGCACGGCTCTTTTGAGATTTTTAATGATATTTAGGTCAGGAGGCTGTGAGGGCCATGGCAAGACCTTCAGCTTTGACCCCTTGAGGTAGTCCATTGTGGATTTAGGTGTGTTTAGGATCATTATCCATTTGTAGAAGCCATCCTCTTTTCAACTTCAGCTTTTTTACAGATGGTGTTATGTTTTCTTTCAGATTTGTTGGAATTTAATTGAATCCATTCTTCCCTCTACCTCTGTGCAATTGGCTGCAATTCAACACCAAAACATGATCGATCCACCCCCATTGCTTAACAGTTGGACTAGTGTTCTTTTCATGAAGTTGTTTACCCTTTTTTTCTCCAAATATACCTTTGATTGCAGCCAAAGAGTTATATTTTAACCTCATCAGTCTGTAACGCTTGGATTTAATTAAACCGCTAGTTACTTTGCTACGGGGTCGTGAATCAAAATATGGGCTTGTAAACAATACTTCCGGTATTGCGCAACCGAGGCGGGACAATATAAGACGCGACACAAA
>JAQMYI010000025.1:627158-638460 GCA_030014275.1 Clariallabes melas | reverse complement strand
GGTCGAGACTCAGTAACGTTATGGGGCAATAAAATGAAGTCAGCTGACCACCTGAATGTACTGAATCACCAGGTTATGAAAGAGCAGTTCTGGGAGCAAGAGGAATCATTTTCACACATGAACTTAAAAGATGTGCTTGAGGAGGCTTTACAGAGTAGTTTGACTCCCGTCACTAATTCTGTGAATTAGTGAACATTTTGGTCAGATAGTGTATCATACAGCTGCACAACTTCATATCTGACCATTCACTTACGCTAAAATAATCTCCTCCACCTTGTATAGTTTTTTAGTTGTGTCTTGCAGGATCTCGGTCCTGATGTACACCTGAGAATTCCTCTGATCCGCAGGCATTATGTTTGCACCTTATGGTCCAATCTGGAGAAAGCAGCGCAAGTTCTGCCACATGACTCTTCGAAACTTCGGCCTGGGCAAGCTGAGCCTGGAGCCCTGCATCCATGAGGGATTCGCTACGGTCAAGGCTGAGCTGCTGAAGCTAAACCAGGAGGCGGGAGGACGAGGAGTGGACCTGACGCCTTTGATCAGTAACGCCGTGTCCAACGTGATCTCCTCGATCGGCCTGGGCCAGCGCTTCCACCACCAGGACGAGGAGTTCCGAACGCAGCTGAACCACATGGCTCACGGGCTGGAGATCAGCATGAACAGCGCCGCCATGCTCATCAACATCTTCCCCTGGCTCTACTACGTCCCTTTTGGCGTCTTCAAGCAGCTCCGCCAGGTGGAGAGAGACATCACGAAGTTCCTGAAGAAGATTATAGCCAGGCACAGGGCCACGCTGGACCCAGAGAACCCCAGGGACTTCATCGATATGTATCTGGTGGAGATGTTGTCTCTGCAAAAAACAGGAGGAGCGGAGGAGGACGGGTTCTCTGAAGATTACATGTTCTACATAATAGGGGACCTGTTTATTGCAGGGACGGATACGACCACTAACAGCATCCTGTGGATGGTGCTGTACATGTGTTTACATCCAGATGTCCAAGGTAAAAATACATTTAGATTATATAGCTGACAAACACTACAGTAACAATTTTTTAATGAAATGTACTGTATGAGAAAATGCTCGCTCCAGATTGGCTGGAAGCTGGAAAATAGATTAGATCAAATATCAGAATTCTTAATGAATACAGTGTTGTGCTGTTACCATGACAACAAGCCTTACTGATGATTTGGGTTTAGCCATGCCATTATATTTGCAATGATGTCACCTTTCCCATTATAGTGTACTGAAAATATACTTTAAAAACATGCAGAAAGGATTTTAAGCTGTTGTGCATGTCCGTGTTTTAATTAAGTAAATTAAAACTTAAGAAATGCATGCTGCAATATTTCCATAGAAACAGTTGTATGTAGTAGAGCTTTTTGAGATGTCTGTGATTAGCCATGTTTGCTCAAATTAATTGACATAAAGTTTGGTAATTTCAGTTCTAAGTTAGCAAAATCGTTATGTTTTGTAAATGGCTTCCAATGAGATATTGGATCATCTGATGTTTATTTCTTGAAATGTAGTGTAAGAATTAAGCAACATCACATGGGAGAGAGAGAGAGTGTATTTTTAAACTCTGTAGCCAAAATGTGAGGAGAATAAACCATGGAGGTGGTGGACAGTCCTGAGAAACTCACCAGGTTTACTTTATATTTCCACTTATTCCACTTTAGAATATCTAAATCTAAACCTTTAGAATATCTATTTAGAAACTAGTGTACAGTACTATGTAGGGAGTACAATCCCTTGTTCCACACACCAAGTAGTGCCCTTGATCAGGGGTTAGAGAGAGATTTGGGATTCAGTGGATTTCATACTGTTGTATGAAAATAATCAATAATAATAATAATAATAATAATAATGCAATAAAATGCACATAAAAACTTCTTCCTTTGACGTCTCAGGGAACGTCCAGCGTGAGATCGATGCAGTAGTGGGACGTGGAAGGCTGCCGTCGTTGACTGATAAGGGCACGCTGCCCTACACCGAGGCCACCATCATGGAGGTGCAGAGAATGTCTGTGGTGGTGCCTCTGGCTGTTCCTCATATGACTTCCAGGACCACAGGTTAGGAAGTAAATCCAAACAGCGTAGCTGTCTAGCTAAAGTTAAGTCCAGAGTTTAGTAATTCAGACATCACATGTCATTCTTATATGTAATTTTTTTTCCTACAGAATTCCAAGGCTACACCATTCCTAAGGGCACAGTCATCCTGCCTAATCTCTGGTCCGTCCATAGAGATCCCACCGTCTGGGAAAATCCAGATGACTTCAACCCTTCGCGGTTTCTTGACGAACAAGGCCAGCTCCTCAGGAAGGAATGCTTCATACCATTTGGAATAGGTACGGTTCATGCTTGTTGCGTACAGCTAAAGCTCATTTAAAAACCATAAGCAGGATTCCATTCTTCGATTCTGTCTGTGTTTTGTCACCTCTGTAAGGTGAAGTGTGATCCTCATGCCTGCAGGTCGGAGGGTGTGTATGGGAGAACAGCTGGCGAAGATGGAGCTCTTCCTGATGTTCTCCAGCCTGATGCAGGCTTTCACATTCCGTCTCCCTGAGGGACATCAGCCTCTGTCCATGCACGGCCGCTTCGGCCTCACGCTGGCCCCCTGTCGCTTCAGTGTGTGTGTGACGCCACGCTAACCTGAAACACGAACAGCATCCGAACGTCATGGAGGTCGATTATGGTGTAACGGTCATGTTTTCTTTTCTAACTAAAATGACCTATGGCCAGTAATTCATTTACAAGAGCTGTAGTAGTCGAGCTGTTCCAGCTGATTTTGATAAAGTGATGCTGTGAATCTGGTTCAAATCGTAAAAGCGTTGTTCTATTCCAAATTATTTACCTGACTTATTTCACAACATCAGTATACTAGAATTATATCTAGTTTTTTTGTATTATTATTTAAGTCACTTCCAGCCTTTGCACTTTAATAGTTCTACCTTGAATGTGTGTGCCTGAGCATTTCAGAATCATGGTTTTAATATTTCATATTTTAAAGGTTCATTTACTGTATACTTCCGACCTTTTTTTCAGCTTTGGCACTTTCTTGAGGTATGTGACTGTACGCTCTTTTATGATCTAATTTGTCATTAATTAATCAAATGCACTTTATGAAACATTAATTATGTAAAATGCTGTAATTTGATAATTCTTCTAAACATTAAATAATTTCTATAAAATGAGGGCAACTGACAGTGACATAGTAGAATATATATATATATATATTTATTTTGCTGACTGAACAATTCATCAAACTCTAAAAAGAAAAATAATAATGCATTTTGATTAATGTTATCTGGTCCGTTCTTCGAGCTGCTGTAAGATAACGTTGAGGTACAAGTGCCCTTAAGAGCAATCAGGATTAATTATGGATCTCAGATTTGTATAGAGAAGAAATATGAAAGCACTAATGTATTACAGATACAGGTTAATGTACGAATACTATTACTAGTATTTAAAGTAAATAAAGTTAGTATTAGTTTACAGTTTAAACATTTTTAAATACTTCCTGACACGGTTTATCATTGTATAGTTTGTTATACATTAGAAAAAATTATAATTATGATTTGAAAATAAAAATATTCATGAATTAATAATTCATGTTTAGGAAGTTGAATTGTTTACAATTAGTTTATTATGCGAGTGGCGTTCAACCCAAACCGGGACTGGAATTTCGACATTTATGAAAGAGTTCATGTGCAGTATGGCGATGAGACGCCCGTTGTTTTATATTCAGTTACTGTGTATCTTTAGTGGCTCATAGGATCTCATATATATACAGACATTTATTGTGTTCTTTTATGTTTCATGCCTTGGGAGCTTAATTTTATTTGAGCACTGAAATACATTGCAAATACATAAATAAAAAAAATTATTAAAGTACATATGAAATGAGTTTCACTACAATTTTATTACCACTACACAAACATTTGATTCATAGATATATAGATAGAAAATAATTAACTTATTATAGACTTTATTTGCAATCAATCTGAATTTTGCATGTTACAATATAAATTGCATACTACAGTACTAATCATATAGTTTGTTAGTAATAAATAGTAATAAGCTTTATAGTTTTGATTCAGTAATAACTAGGGGCAGATGATATGATTTAAAATGTTTAACCCTATTTTGAAGATGTTTTTACAATGAATGATGTGTATTATAATATACACCTTAATTTACTGTAACCTGCACTACAAGCAAATAAACTTGCAGCTAAACAACTTAAAATGTTTTTAAGTATAGCTTTAAAAGTTCAGAAAAAAAAGTCTTCAACAAATAAATGCCATTACAATATTCTCCACAGTGCTCATACTGTACAACTGCTGTTTAGTCCTGCAGTCCTGAGTTACATACTCGTGTACTAATAAGTACGCAGCACCACAGCTCCCTGACAGACTTTTAGCTCACACTAACTAGTAGAGTAGTGTAGTGTAGAAGTACTTAGGTCACGTGGGTTAGGAGTGTATCTGTGTGAAAGGTTATGATAGAGGCCCGATCACGTGACCAGACTGACCTTCTCCCCAGTTTAGAGGAGATCCGCTGTCACACACAGTCATGGCGTTCTTCTCTCACCACTTCACCCGAGCTCTGAGCTCCTCCACCGTCCGACACGCCGCCATTAAACACGTTACTGTTATCGGAGGAGGATTAATGGGCTCGGGGATCGCCCAGGTAGGCTAATGAGCGGACAAGCTACCGCGAGCCGAGTTAGCTACGCAGCTAGCCTCTCTGACTAGCCTTACCGCTGCAGGTCACCTGTGAGCACGCGCGGGTTTATTTTTGCCTTATATTTCATCTAAATCTAAAAACAAAAATACACTTTCACACAGAATTCTGATTATGATTGCAGTAGGAAATGGAAAACGTGACGCGTATATATTTTTACGTTTTTAAGACTGAACCATAAACAACTCCATATTGTACATGTAGTGCACTAGGTAGTGTGTAGTGATTAAGGATGTGTTTGGGATTCAGCCTACTGGATTCTGGAAATCTAATTTAATTGTAAAGAGATCATTACTTTGCAGTTTATATATATACATACATACACACACACACACACACTATATAGACAAAAAGTCTTGTACCAAACCTGTTAATGACATTGTATACAAATACATCTATTTGTTTGTTTGTTTGTTTGACAGGGACAATTTACACATTCACATACTGTATCTTTAAATGTACCAAATTAGCCAAATGGCTATTTTTCATCTGCAGTCCCTGAAACAGACCCTAAAACAATTAACAATAACAATGCATAGCAATACCACCACATTATAATCATCAAATCATAAAAAAAAAATAAAAAAAACTACAAAATTTATACGTACACTTCATTGTGAAGTCGGTCTCCCAGTTGGTTTAGCAGCTCTAACAGTAACAGCTTCCACTCTTCCTAGAAGGCCGTCCACAAGATGTTTCTTTGTGAATTTGTTCCCGTTCATTCTGTAGAGCGTTTATGAGGTCAGGCACTGATGTTGGACGAGAAGGCCTGGCTCACCATCTCCGCTCCAGTTCATCCCGAAGGTGCTCGATGGGGTTGAGGTCAGGGCTCTGTGTTCGGGCCGCTCGAGTTCTTCCACACCAAACTCATCAAACCATGTCTTTATAGTCCTTACTTTGTGCACTGTGTAAACTGTTGCCACAAAGTTGCTTAGAAGCATAGCATTGTCTAAGATGTCCTGGTACGCTGAATACTTAAGATTGCCCTTCACTGGGGATAAGGGGCCTGACTGATTGAAACAGCTGAATTCAATAATTAACAGGTTTGGACAAATCCTTTTGTCCATAGAGTGCACGTATAGAACACCAGGTCTTGTGAGGTGTTCCTAGTATACAGTGGATAGTACCTACTCAAAGTGAATCAGAGAACAGCATCATGTGCGACCAAAGTAATTTTTGTTATGATAGAAACATGTAAGAACACACAGTGTGTTACAGCATGCCATATGGCTGTGTAGCTGCAGTCTGCTCTCATGTCCATTTCCAAAAGCACCTTCAGTCACCATGTGAGCATCAGAACTGGACCACGGAGAAAGTAAAGAAGATCACCTGGTCTGATAAATCACATTTTCTTTTACATTATCTGGACGGCCACTAAGGCCGGGAATCACTGATCACCTCCCGATATGATGCGATGTTTTTACGATACTTCAGTGCCGATTCAATTACAATTGTGATTCTATAAGGATTACGATTTTATAAATATCCTGATTTTGTATTAGATTTTTTGTTATGATTATTAACCTGTTAAAAAAGTTTAATGAGGAATTAAATGTAGCATGTTCCTTACAACGTTTTAAGTTTAAGTTTTCTCACTTAAAAACAAAGCACAGCGTTGAAACACTACAAACTAACTTCAAATACAAGAGTTTAACATTTAACTTCAAATTAAATTAAACACAAAGCTACATTGTTACTGAGCAGCGCGTATCTCTGTTACATCATCCGCCATCATTATTATTTCCAAACAAACTTTGCAATGATTCACTCCAACCACATGAGATGAGCATGTGTAAATAGTTCAGAGTGCGCCACCTGCAGGATTATAAAGAAGCAGCGATGTTTTACCACCTCAAGCTTATTTTTTTCATTGGGAACGGTGAAAGTGAAATTATTCTCCAAATTTTGCTACAGTATTCTCAGGCCAATCGAGTATCTACAGGATTTCCTGAAGAAATATGTTTAATCCATAAGGGGTCTAATTTGCAGCTTACATGACATGTCCCTTTTTTATAGTTAATTATTTAGGCCATTTTTTAAACCATTGAAAAATTACCGCTGGTTGAAATGTGTACGCTCATCTTTACCATGTGTACTTTACCTATATAAAACAAGAATTCTGCCTTTATCCTACTTGTTGTCATCATCTAGGTTGCGGCGACGACCGGACATTCAGTCGTGCTGGTGGACACGTCCGAGGACATCCTGAAGAAATCCACCAAGGGCATTGAGGGCAGCCTGAAGAGAGTAGTGAAGAAGAAGTTTGCAGACAAACCTGAGGTCAGGTTTAGTCTGTCCTCTGTGTGTGAATGAAAATCCCCCAGAGCGTTGTCCTGATCAGACTTTTGTGTGTGTGTGTGTGTGTGTGTGTGTGTGTGTGTGTGTGTGTGCTCGCGCTTTCTCTCCACAGGCCGGAGAGGAGTTTTTTCAGAAGGTGCTGAAGAACATTTCCACGAGCACAGATGCTGCTTCCGTGGTGAAGAGCACCGACTTGGTGGTGGAGGCCATCGTGGAGAACCTCAAAGTGAAGCAGAGTCTCTTTTCTGAACTGGATAAAGCGGCACCACAGTGAGGGAGTCGATCTCTTTGTCCTCTTAACGACAGTTTGTCAATTTCTGTTTTGCGATAATGAAACGATAATGTTCCCCGTCAGACACACCATCTTCGCCAGTAACACGTCCTCTCTTCCGATTGCGGATATCGCCGTGTCGACAGCTCGCTTAGACCGGTTTGGTGGGCTCCACTTCTTCAACCCTGTCCCTATGATGAAGCTGGTGGAGGTAAACAGTAACAGTAAAATTCTTTACTTCGCATACTATAGTAGGGTCAGTCATGATATTGCTTGAACTAGAGACACATTACATCCTGTTTGTACTTTTCTGATACCAGAAAATGGTTATGTTTGTAGAGATATAAAACCAGACTTTTATAGCACTGAATCATGTACAAAGTTAATTTTATAAGGTGAGAGCGCAGTGAAAAAGGTGCGTATACTGCACGCAAACAAACATGAGTTCAAGGGTTTTGCCTGCATTCTTGCACTATGACATGCCCTGCATGAACAATAATTTCCTCCATGCTTCACTGTTCACGCCACAGGATTGTAATATTAAGGAAGAAAAAAACAACAGCAAGTCCCTCAAGTCAGTCTTTATTTATATAGCACTTTTCTTGATATGACGTCACAAAGTGCTTTACAAAAACCCCAAACAGATCTAAAAAAAACAGAGAGCACTTCTAAAAATATTACATTCTTAATATTATACGGAGAGCTAATTACATAAAACTTTAAGTTAATATGGCGTCCAGCTCGTTATTGGAGGCTCCGGTCGATCAGACCGACTAATCTAATCATTTTGATTCATACACTTTTTTTCTCACATTTCATACACATTTCCATAATTTTCTTTTGATTCTGTAAAGCTGCTTTTGCGACAGTGACCACTGCTATACAAATGAAATTGGATTGATTAAAACTTTATATAAAATAAAGTCTAAATAGACAGATGCTATTTGAAAGAGTCGCATTTATTTTGCACAGTTGATTTGAGCCTGTTTTACACCGTGTGATTCCAGCCACCTTTTACAATTATTACTTGACACTTTACCAAATAAATCCAGTGAAATCTTTACAGATTTCTGTACAAGGCGTTCATGACCGAGTTAATCACTGGATCGGACCACACTGGGTGCACATCGATGCATGAAATAGTTTAATGATGTCATAACTGGACAAACTGAGATTTTGCAAAACCGAAAACTTTTCCCATTCGGTGTTCTTTGGCATTTTTTTTCAATCACATATATAATTTATGGTATATTGTGTGATGAGACATTATGGAGACATTCTCTCTGCAACCGCAGTTTAATAGCCCGCCCCTAACTAAAGATTATTGTTCAAAATGTATGATTGTACCTGCGGCAGGAAAACCAGACCTTAAATCATACGGTGTAGGGATCCAAACACCAGTAATCCCAGTTTGTCTTTGTCCTAGAAATTTCTCACACCAAAGAGCTAAATTTTCAACTAGTTCTTGATAAACAGATATTAACAGGAATGCATGCACTGTTTTTGTCTAGTACCTTCTTGGCAATAGTTTTTTTTTCCTGCACTGCGTTGTGACTCGCTCACAAAAATGTCCAAACTGTTAAACAAAAATTTCAGGGTGGTCTTCTTGGGTGAAAACAGCTAAATAAAAATGTTAACATTGTTCTTATGAGGTTTTATGCAATACAGTGTTATTGATTAATTACTGTAGCATGTCAGGAGTACGACACAATATGATATTAATGTACTCGACTGCTTTGGAATCTGAAACGATCTCAGTCTCTGAATATTTTCTGCTTTGTAGGTCGTCCAGGCTCCAGGAACAAGTCAGGAAACATTTAACTCCCTTCTGGATTTCACCAAAGCATTAGGAAAGCATCCAGTCTCATGCAAAGTCAGTGTGAAAACAGTATTTCAGATGTGGTTTAATACAAATGTGATATAGTGTGATTTATTATTTGAGATGATTAACAGAGGAAAAAAATTATTCACAGAAAATCAGTTTATTTTAAATATACAGAAATCATACAGACTTCAGTTTAAGATCAGAGATAGAATCAAGCAAATCTTTCCATCTTTAACGCGGTGTTGTTCTTGTGTAAGGACACTCCAGGCTTTATTGTAAACCGTCTGCTCGTGCCGTACCTAATGGAGGCTGTGCGACTACACGAGCGAGGTACACTTGCCTACCTATGCTCCAGCTCACACTTACACACCTGGGTATATTCGTTAAGGACATGATCCTGTTCGTTTCTGTGTGTCTTCAGGTCACGGTTCCAAAGAGGACATCGACGTAGCCATGAAGCTGGGAGCCGGTTATCCCATGGGTCCGTTTGAGCTTTTGGACTACGTCGGATTGGACACGTCTAAATTCATCCTTCACGGTAAACATTTGTGTCATCTGAGTTCACGTTATTATTTCTGTAACATAATTAACTGGATCATCGTTTCATAATCTGTTTTGAATGCTTTGGTTCAGGTTGGTACGAGGCGGACCCAGAAAACCCCTTGTTCGCTCCGAGTCCGCTCCTCAACAAGCTCGTGTCCGAGGGCAAGCTGGGGAAGAAAACCGGAGAGGGTTTCTACAAGCACAAATAAACAGAACCGGGATGAAGCTGAACTTTCAGAGAGGAAAATTATTAATTAACACATAGAATGTGAATCTGGAATCAGAATAACAGATCAATAAACAGCAGTTGTGCAATAGAGACAAAAAAGAAAAATAGACAGTAAACACTAGTGCCTTGCTGCAGTGCCATGAAGAGAACAAAACAGATTATTATGATTTGTGATTGTTGGTTTTGTATGTCAGTAATGAAATAAATAAAGAGTAAAATCTTCACATTTGCTGTACTGACTGACTTGAAAATGTTTTAATTATTATTATTTAATTATTTATTTATTTATTTATTAATTATAGACTGTTTTGAAGCTTCATCACATCCATTAATGTTCATCACATATCCATTTAAATCAGCAAACATGCAGAAACACACCTGCCCATTGTGTCCTACAACATCCAAGACCTTCTGTAAATGCTGAAGGTGAACATGTACAGTAACATGTTGTGTGTGTGATTGTGGCCTGCCTCTTCTCTTTGCACATTCTCATGGTTACTGATGTTTATCTCTGCAATACAAGCAAACCAAAATTCAGTTGTTTTCCCTGCATGAGGCTGATGATCTTAAATATATCAATCTGACCTTGATTAAATGTTTATCGCCTAAAATAAGCAACACTGGGCAGAAAAAAAAACAACACCAGGGACCTCGGCATGCTTGTGGTCTGCACGTAGTCACGTCCTGTTCAGTATTAGACAGGCTTAGGCTCTATGTAATGGTTCAGCTGTCATGCAGTTGTCCAGTAGCAGCAACTGACTAGTTCCAGACAGTCCAATCACGGCGCCGGCGTACTGAGAGAACTTTCTACCTTGATGGTGTCCAAGCTCTATAGAGAAATAAAGGGAGTGTTTACTCTCAGAACTGTGTTCTGTTATGCTGTTCAATCAAAAAAGTGCTACATTTTCATGTTAACAGAATAAAATAAACAGGTGATTCACACACAGACATTCTGCTAAGAAAGCCAAAACCTCGATTTTACTTAAATATTCAGGTCTGAGGTTTTTATTAACATTTCAGATTGTCTGAAAACACCGTAGTTGTTCAATAAAGAAATTAATAATCAAAAATACAACTTGCCTGAACACAGTAACGAGCTTCCAGATGTGTAGTACAAGTTTGAGGAAAAACGCAGAGTGTTTCCAAACAATTGTTTATTAATTCACTTTCCACAATCTAACGTGAAATGCAGAGATTAATCCTAACGAGCCTAATTTTATTTTGTGCAGATTATTTTCCTTCTCCATGAAGATTGAATGGACTACACTGAGATCACTTGTCCAATAGATGGCAGCATTTTATTAGTGGTGCTTGCGAAGCAGCACTACTATTGTTATCTTGCAACTTCTTCCGTACACAAAAGTTCGGCGCGTAACTAGTCCCGCACCGTTTG
>JAQMYI010000025.1:587672-601373 GCA_030014275.1 Clariallabes melas | reverse complement strand
GGGGGGGGGAGACTCTAAACTATTCACACATTAGCAGGTGGGGCAGCGTCCAGTGTGGTAGGAGCGAATTATTTGCCAAAGTTGCTTAGGACTGTAACAAAATCTAGAATAAATAAAAATGTAATATGGAATCATGATACTAAACAGAATCGCGCCTGGGTATTGTGATATCGTATCGGGACGTCCCTGGTGATTCCCCTTCCTATATATAAATAAAGCGCGGTGAAGTTTTTTACGGTGACATTTATTTTAATTTATGGAAATATCAAGTCGCGATTTGCTTCTTTATGAAACGACTTATAAACTCATACGACAGAGTGCAGTCTGGGATTTGGTCCAGCTTCACTAGCTTTTAACACTGTTTTTTTTATTTTTTTTTATCATGTGACAATCCTGGTCATGTAGGATAACATTCTGATCAATTACAACGGAACAGGAAAAAAAAATATATATAAATAAATAAATAAATAAATAAATAAATAGACCTCAAATCTACATTCAAGTTTATTACAGCGGCACCAAACTAAAGTCTCGCGTACGTCTGAGCGCCGTCCAAAACATGTTTGCATCAGTGAAAAGCCAAATGAAGCGAGTTTACATAATTATTTGTGGGTTTTTCTTACATTTTGTGTAAGATTTTGTGAAGACGGAGCGCCACGAGTCCAAGGATGTTATTAATGACGGCAGCAAGAAGAAAAGGGAGCCGCTTTCAGTTTGATTCTTAAAAGAGGAATCATAAATTAAGGTTTAATGTCTATTTATTTTATGTTTTGCTTCATTTACGCGTATTTTCCAAATGTTTAGATTTTTTATATATTTGTTTGTTTTGATATTTAATGTTAACGTTGTGTTCTCTGTAACGTCCGCAATGAAAACAATGGAACTTGACCAGCGTACGGACATTTCTGTTCTCTCTGTAATAACTGTGCGTCTCTATTGTATCCGTTAGAGAAGCTCAATGAATGGCTCACTGATCACGAGAATCAAGTGTGTGTGTGTGTGTGTGTGTGTGTGTGTGTGTGTGTGTGTGTGTGTTTTCATATGGTGTGGGACTCCATGGAGGATATTTATAGCTCACTCGACTTCCACGACATCACCACATCCTCTCCATCTTTCCTTCTATCTTTTTCCTCCCTCGTATTAAGTTTCTGCAGAGACAAACGACTGCCGGAAAGAGCACATATGGAGTCGAGCTCGTGTGCAGTTGTCTGCCAGACCCCCTGCCACCCCGACGGACCCGCTTCCTCCAGCTGCTCTGAACCGCGGCGCTGAAGGAGGACCTGGTGCAACTGTACTAACTGCTGATATGTCTTAAACAAACATGCTATTTTTAAGTGTGTGTGTGTGTGTGTGTGTGTGTGTGTGTGTGTGTGTGTGTGTGTGTGTGTGTGTGCGCGCGCGTGCGCGTACCTTTGGCGTCCTGAGGGTGGTGACCGGAGTGAGGGCCGGGGGCAAAGTGCTCATCACTATAGGTGATCAGAGGTGTGAGGGGGTGAACTGCGTGGGACGGCTGAACCACTGGAACCTTATTCGACTGCAAGACACACACACACACACACGAGGAGGGGCGGAGTTAGAATTCAACACGTTACAAAACAACATCACAAATGGAAAATCATTCTTTTATTACTTTTTTTTTTTTTTGGTGCTCATTTTTTTTTATGTTGTACATATAATACAGTAAATGTTTGTGCCAAAGAAGCTCCTTCTGAAGTTTATGCAACATAGAAGTGACTGATCTCGCTTCCCCAAAAAATTCCAGGGTGCTAACTTCAGCCGTTTAGGAGAGATGATTTTATATGTGGCCCCCAAAAATGGACATTTTTCAGTGTTATACTGTTTTACTTCAAATAATAATCATTTAAAATGCAAATTATTCATATTTCTTCAGGAGTATTAATGATAAAATTGGTGCAAGCTTACATTGTTTTTTGGTAAAAGCTTAAAAAGGAAAAAAAAAATCTGTAGTGTCCGTAACCATGTCAACTTTATTTTGCAATATCTTAACAATTTTGAATTTTAGGAAAAAGAAAAAAAAAAAAAACACTTTTTCAGGTTTAATGTCTTTTCATGTGAAATTTTAATTGGTCAAGATTCATCTGAATAACAATTAAGATCATTGAAAGATGTGAATAAAAAAAAAAACATAAAACAGCATGAAATTGTATTTAGCAAATGTGTTTCTTTACCAAAAAAAAAAAACAAAGCATGGTAGGGAGATAAGTAGCATTAAGTTTTATGAAAAATGATGTTCTGGCCAAGTATGATTTTGTGGCTTAAGTGTTTTAAGTGAGAAATGAATCTCCCAATATTATAACAAACAGCATTAGTAACAAAAAAAATGCTAATTTAAGAAAAAGTCAAACCACTCTATTACCTCAATCAATAAAAAAAAAAAAAAAAACATTTAATATTTTTGTGCATTTTTCCAGTTTAAAGGAAATTCCATTCCTGTTGGTTGTGATCTCATCATTTAACTCACATCTGTAACTTGACCTGGTTTAAAGAGTAAAAACTGATGCCCTCACATGCCATACTTCATCACCAACATTCTCACAAATTGCACCAAATATTCCACTGAAATACATGGGAGAGGGAGGAGAGGGAGGAGGGAGCGCTGGAGGAAGGGAGCGCCACAGGGCAGAGGCAGAGGCAGGGCAGAGGCAGGGCAGAGGTCTCAGGGCTGGAGATCAAAGGGAATCATTAGCCGGTGAATAAGGGAGTTCATTACAGAGCTCCGGCCGTCTGCGGTGGAACTAAGCAGGGTTAATCACGTCAGCAGCGGCCTCAACAAAACACACACACACACACACAATTGCGGGCTGACTCACAAAGCCAAAGTCTTGACACTAAACAGCGCACACTCATACACACCCACACACACACACATAGCAACCGCAACATCATCAGAATGTATACGTTACCGTAATGATTATCAGTCTCATGAAACCCAAAATAACCACTTATTAAAAATATATATAATAATAATTCATTGTCAGGTTTGGAAGAACGACAGGAAAATAAGTTCCTAGCATTCACACGGTTGGTGAAGACCAAGGCTTTTTTATTTTCTTCCCAAGACCTCCTGAGCCTGAAGTTCCCATCCAACAGGCGAGTCCAAACCGGGCATGTGGTCCTGGAGGTAGGGCTGGGTTCAAATGAGTAGTTTGTCCTAATTTGTGAGCAGAGCTTGACATTCTCGACCCGCTAATTGGCATGAACGGCCAAGGGGGCGGTGGAAGGTACCATTATTGCTTCATAAAACAGTCTGGTTTCAAGCTGTAGGGTGTGGGAGAGTGTGTGTGTGTGTGTGTGTGGGAGTCTCTCGTGACTGGCACCACACTGCCCCAAGGAGCAGCATGTTCTCGTCCCAGAATGGCAAAATAAAGAAACGCAGCTAAAATGGCACCAATTAACAGTTTAATATCGGACCTCGGTAGGTTTAGTTGAGTTGCTGTTAACATTCCTGCTTCCTTTAATCAGAATTCCGTAATAAGATAAGATTTGTCCTAAGAACCAGAGTCTGTGGCTGTATGTGTGACGGTAAAGCGGTTTATGACTAAGGTTAAAGGGTCAGGACTAATCCAGGTGAATCCAGGGAGGAGCTTTAACCGGCTGATCCCAGTACAGGAAGCACAACCGCGACCCGACCTCTACTAACACCGTGCGACCCGAGACCTGCAGTCTGAGGCAGGTCAGAACTTGAGGCCTAAATGGTAGCGTGCATGCTTCTTCCTTTATTTTATGCCTTTCAGCTCCTATTGGCTTTTCCTGTGAGAATGAGATAAGAAGCAGGCGGATTTTCCCTTTAAGCCCCTCGTCCCCGTCTCACAGTGGGGTGAAAGAGGAAAGAAAGACGAGCAGCAGAGGAGAGAAAAGGGATGCGCGGAGAGGGGGCCGTCATCAAAATGCTCATGAAAATGAGCCGTTCTCTTAGTCTCACACACACACACACACACACACACCTTCTTATCCAGCCGGTATAAGGCTGTCGACTTGCAGCGAATCAGAGGAGCGGCGTGCTCTTGCGTTTCGTTCGACAGTGTATTGGATCTCCGTAATCGCGCAGTCACGGCTGTCAAAGTGTATTTCACTCAACTTCTTAATAAACTCCCGGCTCCTCGTGCATCACTTCAGCTGCTGGGCTAATGTCACACACAGACGCACCCACAACCTGACGACCTACAAAGTCATAATATACGCATTTTCTAACACGAGCCCTTTAGCAGTAGGTTAAATCACATCAATCTTAAGAAGTTCAGCCTTTTCTATGTAGCACACAGGATAAATGTTCAAAGCCGCAGCCTTTAATAAAGCGAAACACATTCACAGAAGACTGTGTAAACACTTTTACTAGTGCGACCCAGGATGTGGTGACCACAGGAACCCAAGTCCACGATGTCATGGCAACTCGGCCGCAGATCCCGCGGACGCTACGTTAACACGGACTGGGGGAGGAAGGTACGGGGGACGGGGCGACCATGCTGGGAGTCCCTGTCGCCATTTCACTCTTCATTGTGAGGGAAAAAATAATAGGCTTAGTCCGTTCTATTCATATTTGAGGAGAGGCGGCGTGGACTGGAAAGAAGCAATTCCACTCGGGAGTTTTATAACCAGGCTTGGCTTCACAAGAACCTTAGATGTGGTTTTAAGAGAAATTTCATTGTGTGGAACCCGAGCTGGCCGAAGCCCTGCAGAAACCCAGAGGTGAAAAAACAAGGAGAGACGAGACGAGAGGAGACGGAGAAAGCAGTAAAAGTCCTGCTACACTCTCAAAAGGTGTCTATAGGGGTCTAGTGTAGACTCGTTAACATTCTCCAAACCAGTGACGTCTAAATTCTACTAGTGATTGCCCAAATGTCTCCTCCACATACACACACCCCAAAACACACACACCCCACATTTTGTACTCAAGTCAATTATCCCACTTATTCGACATGCAGGGGAAAAAAAAAAGAGGAAGCAGGACTTTTATGATAATCGCTTCCCACTTCTGTAATTTATATGCAATGAGGACTGGTGATGCTCACGGCTACAGCCGAGCGAAACGCTTCACTCAGTCCGGGAAATGAAATGGCGAAGATGGAATTCTCAGCCTAATAAAAGTGCACATGAAACTCAGCAAAGCTCGACTTCATACCGAATTTCACCGACATAAACCTGGAGCTTAAGCAACACAACACCGGAGTCTTATTTATAAATAAATAAATAAATAAATAAATAAATAAATCGAGATGATAAGCAGTCCTGACTTCACGTGATTTCAGGGGTAAAAACACTAGATAATTCAATTTGTGGATTTAAGACCCAAGATGCAAAAGTTGCTAATTATTTAATGATAAAATTACAGTTTGAACATTTTACAATTTAGTGCACAAAAGAACCCACAGCCTCGTATTTTGCTTTGGTTTGAGAATTTCCTGGGTCAAAGTTCATCTCCATCAACGCTCTGAAAACCAAAACTGTCGTTTAAAGCCAATCTGTATTTGCATCCTGCACCCTCTCTCTCTTCTGCGGATGAATTTTAGTTCAGTCTGATCCGTATCACAGACAGAAATACAGACAGAGCATTAAAACAAACAAAACAATAAAATTCTAGTCTAAAGTCTAAAGCAGACTTTATGTTCAGATTTTCTTCTCGATAATAAAATGTTGGAATGATTTAATGATCAGGCTGTAGATTTCAGTCTATTTAGCTGCTTAAACAAAAGGACATTAAAAGGCCAAAGGCAGAACACACCCACTGCACTGCCGGGCCAGGTGTTCCCACTCGGATCAGCAGGAATGCATGACCTTTACACAACAAAAGGTGAACACACACACACACACCATTCTACTGCCCTGGTAACTTCAAAGCATCGCAACAAACCACAGAGCACCGATGCACTTGTTTGGGATATAACCGCAAAATTAGATGCTTAAATAAATAACCAATTAGCATTTGAGAAAAGGGACGAAGCCCACAGTCTTCACTGGAGTGTTGAAAACGGAATGTGTTATTGGCAGGACAGACTTTCGACCAAAGGCCTTAATGTAACCAAACCCAATTAATGGAGAAGAAAGGAAGACTTGTGGCACATGCCATGCGCCTTGGGTAATGAGACGGGGAAAAGTGAGCGAGTGAAGTCAGAGATAGACAGACGGAGCGAGTATGAAAGACTGAGAGGAGGGGGGGAAAAAAAGAGGTACAGTAAAAGGAAAAATAAACGTTAGAAAGCCTGGCCTGGAGGGTGAAAAATTATTTCACATCAATGAAGGGCTTCTCAGTCTTTCGTTGCTCCGAGCAGTTCATCTTTTCCTCAACAGACAAGTTAAACACACCGTCCTCAGACGACCAGAACACTCAGTCCATACACGCCTCTTTAAAAAAGTCCCAAATTATGATTTTTGCTGATGAAAGCTGCTCAGAGAAGACAATCTTTTAAAAAAAAATTAATAAATAAAGCAGTATATATTGTCACAAATCTGACACGTGTTAAACATTAAAGCCTTGTGTGTTGATTACAGCATCATACTGAACTGGTTTTCTCTCCCTCAGTGTTGCGAGGCTGACGGGACCGGAAACCAAGCGTCACTCTTAAGGCTTTAGATTGTTTTTATTTTTGGTGGGGGGGTGTTTCCCTATCTGACACGGTTCCCCTTTAGAAAGCCGAAGCACCTTCATTTTCCAACAAACTCTGGACAAGACAAGTTCTTAAAGGGTGTCTTTAGACAAAGTGCCAAGCCAGCCATTTTTATTTAGATGTTGTGACACGTTCTGGGTAAGAAGTAAAGAATATTTGCTAATTAATTGCCACGTTGGTGCATACACACTCAGAAAAGGGGCTCTTTAGAGGTACAGATTGGATAATTGAGGGTTTTCAGTGTAGGTGTGCAGGAGGAACTAACAAAGGAGTCGCGGGACTGGGTGGTTTTACTTTCATGCTCAGATATGAAGCTCCACAGACAAAGAATCATTCATGAACATCACAGGACACAGGTTGCTCTTGTGGTGTCGTGCTTTGATTCATTCATGCTTGGGAAATGCTTTATCTGGGTGTGACTATTAATGTTAGTTTCGATTTATTTTGAGATCAGAAAACATCGCAGACACAAACAAAATATGAACAGAATGAATTAGGTGGTCAGGGTGACCTTTCTGTAGAAGTGGACGATTCGTACTGCGAGTACAGGTCGCGCTTGCATGAAGAGATTAATGCATTTTATGTACAAAGTTGGAAACAGCTATGAATCAAAGAGCTGTTGAGGAAAATATTAAACCATATAAAATAATTTGCCAACTAATGTTCCAAAACAGTTGTTTCGGGAATCCAAATAAAACGCAGTAAAATCTGACACCAGGATAAAGAAAAAGAAATAAATGAATGAACAGAAATAAAACATTACCTCTACTGTATATACCACTGTTCCTTACCGTCGTGTAGAACAACACCAGCTGCTTATGAAGAAATTCACTATGAGTATTACGCAATCCAGGAATCTTTAGCAAACTGGAAGTATGTTTACACACTGGATAATAAGTACAGCTTTGCAGGAGTTTAGTTAATATATCATTTCAAAACAGGCCCATCTGTGCTCCGTCATCACCCCGACATAGGAGCGGGTCACGTGACCGGCACACGCACGACTGCCCTGACAGACGCTAACAATAAATCAGAAACGCACGTGTACATGTTTTAGTGGCCTGCAGCCAGAATCAAAGCAAAAACACAGCTCCTGTTTCCCCTCTTGCCAAAAAGTGAACTGAAATTACTTTGATATTATCGGATCGTATAATTATGCCTGTTTCAGTGTGAACCAAAATATTTCGCAGGGACAAACTTTAAGGCTTTAAGATTCAAAATGTTTTAATGTGCGTTAAGACTTTTTTTCCTTGTATTTTGGCTCGTTAGGAACCTGGATCAAAACCAGGATTTTTGTAAAGCTATTAAACTCAATTGAAGATGGTTAAATGTTCATTTATGACTTGATGTACAATATACACCACATGATAGAAATTATAGACCCTTTAATTATTCTATCATAGGTTTATTTTAAAGGATAGAGGCAATATCAACCATAAATCCAGAGAAATACGCATTATATAAATACTCTAAATTGCATTGCATTTAAGTCAATAAAATAAGTATTTGCTCCCCAACCAACCAACAATAATTCTGGCTCCCACAGACTGGTCATGTGCTCATTAATTTAAGAAGGCAACAACTCGTTATGTGTATAAAAGCCACCTGTCCACAGAGTCTCTGTCTTCCATTCAAACCTCACCACCATGGGCAAGACCACAGAGATATCAAAGGACATCAGGGACGAGACTGTAGACCTGCACAAGGCTGGAATGTGGATAACAATGGAACAACAACTGTTGGAGCGATTATTAGCACAAATGGAAGAAATACAAAATAACCATTAATTCCCCTCGGTCTGGAGCTCCGTGCGAGATCTCACCTCATGAGGTAAGGATGATCATGAGAAAAGTGCGGGATCAGTCCAGAACTACATGGGAGGAGCTTGTGAATGATCTCAAGGCAGTTGGGACCACAGTCCCCAAACACACCGTTGGTAACAACACGCCCATACCCCGTCCTCAAAAAGGCACATGTACAGGCACGTCTGAAGTTTGGCAACAAACAAAGAAGAATTGGGACAAAGTGCTGTGGTCAGAATTGGGACAAAGTTCAGGCTGACTTTGAGGTGGCCAGTTTTGGATGAGAACCTCCTGAATCGTGGATGGGTCTTCCAGCACGACAATGACAACAAAGGAGTGGCTCAAGAAGAAGTGCATTAAGGTCATGGAGTGGCCTAGCCAGTCTGCAAGCCTTAATCCTATATAAAATGTATGGAGGGAGCAGAAACTTCAAGTTGCCAAGCGATAGGCAAGAAACCTTAGGGATTTAAAGAAGATCTGTAAAGACCGAAAGTGGACCGAAATCCCTCCTGAGATGTGCGCAAACACGAAACATCTTATCTTAAGTCATGTTTCACTTGGGAATCAAATATTTATTTTTCCTCATTGAAATGCAAATCAATTTATAACCTTTGTATCATGAGCTTTTTCTGGATTTTTGGTTGATATTCTGTCTCTATCCTTTATAATAACCCTATGAGAAAAATTATAGACCCTTCATTTCTTCCTAAGTGGGAAAACTTACAAAATATAAACGGGATCAAATTAATTATTTTGATCCAGTTTTATTATGGGAAAGTAACAATTGCAACAACACTTTATGGCAGCCATCCATTGAAAGCTCATCAGGAACATCTGCGATTGGTCAGGACGCTCTGTATCTTGGAGACCTCTTTGATGTCAGTATTGAAAAACCAATGCTTTGACAATGACCAACACCCATACTGTGCGGAGAGCTCGATACCTGACCAAAGGCGTGGGTTCGACATGTTTTTCTGGGACTGGTTTGCGACATTGTGCTCTTTAAAGCTAATTATTCTACATTGCAAAGTGATGCTGGTTTTTAATCTATTTAAAACTCTTCTTAGTCATTCGCATCACGTGGGGCTCTTTGGTTGTTGTGGTTTTCCAGTGGCTGAATAGAGGCCTTGTGGAATCTTGTGTGGATGTTTATTGGTGTATGAAGGCTGGGCCGAGCATCTGATTGGCTGTGTGGGGTTTGGAGCGGGTTTGGCTGAGTGCTTGGCCCCCCTGCAACCTGAGGCTCATTAGCACAGCAGGGCCTGGTCACATCAAAGCACTGCCGAAAGGTCAAACATTCCACTGGAGCAACCCAGTCAGCAGGCCCTGCTGCTCCTACCGACCAAACACACACACACACACACACACACACACACACACACACACACACACACACATTCAATTAATTAATAAAAACCCAGCATGCTTAAACCAACCCCTTGCGAAGAGCCACACAAGCAGATCTGAGAAACAAGAGGGATGGTCTTTACTGATCTCTACTGCCTCCGTGACCTCGACGAGGCACGAGCGAATGAATGAGTGGTTACTCCCTCTTCTTAGCTGGTGCCAGCTTTCTATCCGAGCTATTTATAGCCATCGTTCTCTGCAGCTGTAACACTTTTTTTTTATCCATTTAGCTGGGGTTTAGTGCTAAACATGCCATCAAATGAACTATATGTGTGTGTGTGTGTTTATGAATTAAAGATAAATCTGGGGCAAGAGAAGAAGAAGATTCTATGTTTTAAGATGTTTCTAGTTAGCAGCTTCCAACCAATTACTAATAAGAATTTTTGGAATAATGAATAAGAGAATGATAAAAGGGAAGAGAGAGAGAGAGAGAGAGAGAGAGAGAGAGAGAGAGAGAACTTTTGGCAGATACAGTGGTGATGGTGCTGTGGAGGAAGAGGAGGAGGAGGGATGTGCCTGCTGTGTGTTGATAGTGCTGCACTTTCGTTCACACAGGTACTCAGAAGTCTGCATGTGAATGCCTGTCAGTCTGGATTTGATGAAACCGGCAGTGAGGGAAGAACGGAGCCTGCAGACGGCTTTATACCCCAAACCAGCGTGACGGACTGTCTCTTTCTCCTTCTCTTTCTCTCATACTCTCTCTCTCTCTCGTTCTCTCCGAGCAGCAGGGCTGGCGTCAGGTTAATGTTTGACGTGTGGTGGCGACACTGAGGTATGTGTACCTATGTGCACATTCAAGACAACGTGAGATGCAAACATGTCTGTTTCAGGATAGTGACCTAGTTTTTACAAACCATGGCACCACCGGCTTAGTGATCACGCGTTCAGTCTCAAACCCTGGGACATTACGGTCATCCTGAACCTGTAACATTACAACTCTGACTGATTCATACCCGCACCATACATACAGTGTTTTACACGGATATGCCGAGGTGATGTTTTAATAATGATATAAATCACATACTAATCTCCTGAGGTCACGATTTAATATGTTTATTTAGTATGTTGAATAATATACTATGATGTGTATATATGTGCCACCCATATATAATCCACAATTTATTTTGTAGAACATGTATAACAATTAAAATTGACCGAGAGCAGCCTTAGAAGTCCAAACGTATACAGCGTTAACTCGGCATACAAACACACCAGCTTGAAATTTTCATCTTAAGAATTTAAATTTTGCAAGAAATTTGCCTCGACATACGATGTATTTTCGGCCTACGAGTGGCTGAACCGAGCCGAACCATGTGGCAGCTAAGGTGCGCGTACGTCCAGGAGCCGTTCAAAACTTCTGAGCTTCAGTGGAAAGCCAAGAAAAGGCGAGTTTACGTATTCTTTTGTGTTTTGTTTTGTTGTTTTTTTTTGCATTTTTTACATTTTATATAGTGACGATGTAGCACCATGAGTCCCAGGAATCTTATCAAGGACGGCAGCAAGAAGAAAAGGGAACCATTTTCAGTTTCGGTTTTAAAGCATCTGGTGCTAAGAGGAATCATAAATTAAGGTTAAGTGAGGTTTATTGTCTGTTTATTTCATATTTTACTTCATTCACATGTCTTTTCTAAACATTTTGAAACGGATTATCTGCATTTACATTATTTCCTATGGGACAATGCGTTTCACAATACAAAATCTCACCTTAAGAACGGATTAAATTCACATGCCAAGGTACCGATGAATTTTGATCCAAACCAGGGATGAAAATGGTAATGAAAAACAATGACAATACACACATGGAAACCTTGAGAGGAACCACGCTTATAATAGAACCACGTTCCTCAAACTGGATGGTGAGATCATAGATCATTCGTCTTCTCTAACTGTATACAGTATCATAAAATCGATCACTCCTGAGTTGAACATCTTTATGTTTATAGAAGCAGCTCTTATGTACAAATCAACAGTAGCTGATAAGAACATCTCCTGAAACAGGAGTGAGAGTCTAATTACTTCAACATATTTGTTTATGGGGTAAAGGTATATCTATATATCTCTATTTCTATATATCGCCACACCAGTGACACCAGTAAGTCTTATGCAGCGTAACAGTTGATTAATCTTCATTAATCCAGTTTCTACAAAGGTCCAATTAATTGATTTCTTGGTCTCACCCATTTTACAAACACCACAGGTTCCACTGATCGAGAGTACTTCCTGTCCAGATACACCTTATTTAAAAAAAAATAAATCAATAAAAACATTACTACGAGGGCACCTCAACAAAAGATATCATTACAGTTGTATTAGACAGGATGTGACAAAGCATTTAAACCATTCCAGCTTGTTTAAACACCTGCGTCACGTTCTCAGAGTCAGCTGCTGATTGGCTGATTCATCACGCATCCTGTAAACATTAGATTCGGTTAAAAGCTCCTTGGTATCGAAATTGCTCCAATCATCCAGATGTTTTTATTATTCTTCATCATGCGTTCCATCCTGCTGTTCTAAATCAGCGTCAGCGCGTCACAGGATAGCGTCATCACCAGGTCACCCGCTCCAGTACCGCACTGCTGCTGCTCACACACTCGTATCCTGACCGTTCTCAAAGTCCATCTACTCGGGGTTCAGGTCTCGTCTTCACACTTAACCTCTTCACGATTAACTCACGACATGAAAAGTGCACGTGTGAACGGGGTCCACGCGAGACAGAATAATTACTCAAGTAAAGCACCAAGAGGGAAAAAAAATTAAAATAGTCCTGCATTCATGTGCCTGCGGTGCTACTTAGTTCATCAAAAGACATTATAAAGCTTCGCAACAAGGCTTCTTGTTTATTATTTTTTTAAAAAAAAGAAAGAAAGAAAGAAAAAAAGAAAGGCATTGAAAAGCATCATCCATTTGAACTGGTGTCCCTGAGTCACCTGAGTAAAGACGTCCCCCTTTCATTCTCCACCTACGATCCGTCCCGGAGCGCAGACCTGCAGCCACAAGCCTTTATGTCCAGGTGAGTCATGTGGACTAATACAAAATAATTTATATATATATATATCAGACTTGCTTAGTGATAACGCATTCGTCATCAAATGTCTATTCTGTTATTGCCGTGAACAAGGACATTGTCCTAAAATCCTTCCCTCCCTCCCACTGCACTCTCTCCTCAGCTTTAGGAGGTGGGACAATGTTGCACTACTAACAGGCCGCATTGAGGAGGATTAGCTAGTTAGCCCCAGCACAACTGCTTTTCAGACTGGGATTATCCAGTAAAAACACACACACACACACACACACACTAAACAAATGTCTTTTCCCCACCCTTGTATGACAACCGAGCACTTCAACAAGCTCTTGAGAGTCCACCGGCTCCTCCCACAGTCGATACTTTTGAAGAAGAAGCTACATGACGGGGGCCAAAACAAATGAAACATGGCCCTGTGTGGAACACGGCCAAACACAACGACTGAAGGATGTGTGCGAGGGCTTTGCTTTCATTTGCCGATATGCGATTTTAAAAGAATATAAAAACAGAGGACTGGCTGGTGATGGGGGGAAAAAAAACTTGTAGGAAAAGCAATAAAGAGTCCGAGAAATTCTCACTGAGGAAAAAAATAAAAACATTATGTTTGTACCCACTGTGGAGAAAACAGGTGGGAAAAAAATACAAGGAAAATGTCTTAATGTCCATCAGCTGAACAAATAAGGAGAATGGGTAACCTTTTAATTTTTACATGTTTTCAACTTTTTAAGGTTTTCCTGCGTCATTAAAACCTTTCAGTATCATTGTTTTCCTTTTTTTGCATATAAACCCTTCTAGTCTCATGTCACGTACCCTTTAATACGATGATGCCAATAGAATAAGAGATCGG
>JAQMYI010000025.1:569580-587141 GCA_030014275.1 Clariallabes melas | reverse complement strand
ACATACACACACACACACATGCCTTCACTCTTGCTGAAAACTTTTAAACGTTTCATCATCCTGCATCTTAAGACAGACGAAGATAAACAAAGCAGCACAAACTCCCAGCCTTTGACATGAGCAGAGAGAGAGAGAGAGAGAGAGAGAGAGAGAGAAAGAGAGAGAGGAGATGCGAAACCACCATACAGCAAGCGCAAGAGACAAAGTGAGACAACAGACAGGAAAAAAGTACAAAGTGAAAAAGAAAACTAATAGCAAATGGCAGAGACAGTACGAGAGCGAGAGTCAAAGTGCATGAGGGAGGAATCCTGTGTCTATGAAATGTGCCTCCATTAGCCAAAAGCCAGGACCATACAGAGTAGAGCTGGGCGATACGATGTGAAATTTTATATCATGATACCTGAATAACGTTCCTGTGGTACACAATATAAAGTTTCAACTTTATAACAAAGATAAAAACCATTAACTAATTTCCAAATTCATTAATTCACCTTCAATATACTGTATACTGTATACAGCGTCACATGGGGCGGAGCCTATTCCAGGAGATGTAAGGCACAAAGCGGGGTACACCCTGTCACACACACATTCATACACACACTATGGGCAATTTTTGGGAACGCCAATCAACCTACTCTGCATGTCTGTAGACTGTGGGAGGAAACCGAAGAACCCGAAGGAAACCCACCAAACATGCACAGAACAACAGTGCTATAAACTTATTTCCAAATATCATACAATTCAAAAGATTGACATTTGTATCATTTCCTCATGCTCTAATACGGACTCCGTATCTGAAGCTCGTTGGTCTCGTACAGCGAAAGCACTAAGCACCTCAGAAGGGCACTTGAGCGCTCAGTGATCCTGTGACCAAACACTCGAGAGCTTATCGGCCAGACACGACTTATCCAAGTCCAAATCAATTAGCGAACAAAGCTAGCACACGCATCCGGAGATGACAGTTAACATCAAAAAGGCGTCCAACGTCCATTTGCTTGATGAACCGTAACAATAATTCACCTGCGTGAAGAGGCACTGACCGGCTGTTATCTAAAGTGTACACGGGAACACACCGAGGGGGACGGGAACGAGGCGGGGGAGGGGGGGTGGGGCGAGACTGACAGTTCATTATAGGACATTATGTAGCCTTCATCATCATCATCATCATCTTCATAATAATAATAATAGTTGTTGTTGTTGTTTTTATTATTATTATTATTATTATTATTTATTATTATTAATATAGTTTTCAAATATATATTATAGAGTAAATTTAAATTTTTCTGTTCTGTTACGACATGATAAAATTGTCAGAGCACCTGATTGAAACTTAATCGTTAAAACAGTAAAAAAGATTTGTATTTTTTTCCTCCTTAGCATTAAATACATTTAAAAAATTTATTGGAAATGCAAAATTAATTTATATACATAGACATAAAAATTAAGTAGGATTTATTTTGTATTAACTCAACTAACAGTTGATGAGCACAATTTATTATTATTATTATTATTTTTTTTTATAAATAACTGAAAATAATCTTAATTGTGATATGGACCTGTGCAATGATTTAATGACGAAAGGCGGCAATTTATTACAGGTAAAATACACATACCAGGGAATTTACATAAAAATTGTGAGGTCATGAATAAATATTGGCAAACATCATCTTAATGAGATCATTTACACCTTAGATAAATACGCCCGAATAGAAAATGTTACATTTAATAGTTATAGTTCAAATCGCAAGTGTATTAAAATAATTGTAATGATTTTTTTTTTTATTAAATCGTGCAGCTCTAGGTGTACACACAGCTATACATCCTGATACACATCATGTTTCAGGGAAATAAACGTATGAATCGTGATGTATTTTTCCCCATCCTGTGCATCATCCAATATGACTATAAAATTATTCTTGGTAAATGTTGACACATGCGTCCTGCTAAACACCAGAGTTTATCAAATCACCTGAATCTTCAATAATTATATTGAATTCCCACGTTATGTACAAAACCGCTGCGTCCACAGAGCGTGTGTTCCCATATTTTAAACCACATGCCGTAAAATGTTTCGCTATGTTGAAGAAAAAACAAATAAAATCATCAAGAACCCTTTCCCCCGTCTTCTTTTGGCTTCACCCTCCAGATGATTTCCTAGGAACCGTACTGGCCGAATGCTGCAGTAAACCCAACAGGATTTTCACTTTTGCTCCTGTTTCCTCCTTAATCAGGTGTGTGAAAAGCGTGTTTCATTCACGTGTCTTTACCGAAACCTCGGACACGTTTTGGATTTGCGCTCTGGGGTCAGTTAGGGGTCAGTGGAGTGGGGTGCGGGGGCAATATGTGGAAAATGAGGGCTTGGATGAGGATCAGGAGCTCTTGCACCTTCAAAGCATCTGAGGAGATAAGTAGGGGGACATCTGCATGTGTAATCGGACCATCGTGTCCCCATTTTCTGCTCCGTTGGACAACTGCAGGACACACTGCCTCTGTGCACAACCTCTCACCGCATTAGCGAGCGTCGGCCCGCGTGAGGCGACAGACACAAGCGCGCAGGTAACCAAGACTCTAATCAAAAGCCATGAGTAATTGCTATGATGGATTTCATCCTAAAAAAAAAAAAAAAAAGGCCCGCTCTCTCTTTCTTTTCCCCTCATCTTCCAACACACACACACAACTCTCCTCCCCCTCCTCTTTCTCTAATTCCCCCCTCCACCCCTTCTCTCTCTTTCGCTCGCGAACAGCAGCCAAGACTCTCCATCTAGTCGGAGGCAGGAGGCTTTGAAGAGATCAAAGGCAAGGCCGCGAGCAGTGCGGCACTCTGGGAATACAGTGAGCCTCTCTGCTCCTCAGCCCCATTTTCCAGAGTCATGTCGGATTGCAGCTGGATTGCATTCCGCCGGTTTTCTTAATGCTCTTGGTTTTGACTTTGACATCAGTGAACCCCCCCCCCCCCCCCCCCCCCACCTCAACCCCTCTACTTCTTCAAAACAAGAGTGAGACAGTAAGGAGTGGGGCGTTTGCGCGTGGGGGGGAGGAGGGTGTTATAAAAGACAAAAAAAAAAAAGCAAAAAAAAAAAATGTAAAAAAGCAAAAAAAGAAAACCCGTGTGGAATAAAGAGAATGCGAGAAGCATGCGCTGGTGTGGGAGAGGGAGGGAGAGAGATCGACAGAGTGATTTTTATTTTCACAACTCCATAATTGGGCAGTTCAAAGGGAAAGGAGGGGGAGGGGGGGGAGCATTTGTTTTCAATTCTGTGGCCAATATGAAAGGAGCGACAAACTTTTATGAGTTTCCCAAAAATTAAAGACAGCCTCTTTTCACATTCAAAGAACAGGCTGTTTTTTTTTTCCCTCCTCTCTCTCTTTTTTCCCCCCTCATGATGAAGACCACACAAAAATGAACTGATAGCAAACCGCAAGAAGGAGAAAAAGAGGGAGAGAAAAGAAGTAGAGGAAAAAAAAAAGAGACTTGAATCTGCTGGTAGAGAAAGAAGAAAAAAAAAAGAAAAAAAAAAAAAAAAAAAAGATAGCTGTATCCATACATCCATTACAGCGGCAGGCTAATAAAGCTAATAAAGCCCGGTGGCGGCCGTCCCTTTGTACTACAACTCAGCTGAGGCCAGAATCGAAGTGGTCCAGCACAGAGCATGAATACTTCACGCGAGCATCTTTAACTCTCGTACACCCACAGAGACGGGCGGAGAAATAATGAGCTGCTGAAAAAAAGACAAAGTTAAAGAAGAAATAACTGCAACTTTTTCGCTGCAGTCACTATTGATCATCTGTGGCACCGAGGGGACGCGGGGACGCTCATCCCAGCGACTGAAGTTCAGAGAAGAACTGAGATTTCACACACACACACACACACACACACCGAGTCCTATTTCTGTCAGAGTACGAGTCCGCAGCTCGTGCGTCTCCTTCATCACTTGCTGCGCGACATCACGCTTGTCAAGCGTTCTCGTTTCTGTCGTTCTACGATTTACAAAACCACCAAAAACATGCCGAATCTGTCCCAATTTGCAGATCACCGGCCCAGAACGCGGGAGCCACATCAAATACCATGTTGCTTTGCACAAGACGAAAAATGTTCAACATGAACAGGACAGAATCTTTCATTCATCTGAGGAAACAGCAATCAGAACAAAAACAGACAAAAAGAAAACACGCAGAACAAACACTCGAGTCTGCCTGACAAACGAGTGGAAACAGCGCGGGGCTGAGCAGACGCCGTGCCAGGTGTTTACCCGAGGTCACGTACGGACGCCAAGTCGCAACAAGAAGTCGTGAGAACGCAAGCAGCATGCGGAACAAAACACTGAGCAACTTCACGACTTTCGGACTCGAACTCGAATAAGTGAAAAATCTGGAGACGTCAGAGAGAGAGAGAGAGAGAGAGAGAGAGAGAGAGAGAGAGAACACCGTGCACAGTCGTCTGCTAGTGCGCTAGCTCCTGCTAGTCTGTCTGAACTAGACTGAACTGCGACAATAAACAATACATGACATGCATCATAATATTAATCTTGCTAACAAAGTGTCCAAGAGGAATTAGAACCAGGTTAAAGACAAATATGAACAAATAAGTACTTGTTACTAAAGGTATCCAGTTACTGGGGATTAAAAGTTCTGAAAGCTTAGTTATGATACGCCAGAAAAGTCTTCTCCACTCTGATTTATGGTGATGATATTAGATTTGTCATGTTGCTCAGCGCTGATGAAAACTGTGATTAACAGGCAACATTCATGCAGGATGGAAACCGTGTGAAATAAACGCAGTGTAATGTTGTTAAGATCAAGGATCCTCCAACTGCACGTTTCTCAAATCGGTGTCACACTACTTTAAAACCACGGGAACAACAACAACAACAACAACAGGAGAAGAAGAAGAAGAAGGACTGAACCCGAGACCGGTCCAGCATTGCACTACATCTTTAAACAGGGACATTCAGATGCGGTTAAATGCTAGCTTTGCTGCTAAGCTCGAATGTTTTCCTGTTAACACCTTCAGACAAACCACATACCAACTACACCTCCGACACTCAGGTGAACGGCTGTAACAGAACCATCTCAGACTGCTTTAGTTTATTAAAACAGAGAGAGAGAAACATACTTCATTTTCTCACCCTCACTCTCTCTCCCTCTTTCCCCGAAATAAAAAAGCCCTCAGCCACATGGATTCAATAGAGCAGTGTTTAGTGCTGGATGGAGACGGAGTATCGATGGCTTTGTTTAGAAAGCCTGAATGTGCATCAGCACTTCAAAGGCCTGCGGGCTGCCACACACACACACACTGTGAGGTCTGTGTGTTCAGACCTGCTCTGCAGATGACACGGCCGTCTCTGTGACCCTCCTCACTGACTCACTGCATGTGTGGAGGCTTTATTGCTACTGTAAAGTAAGACTGAATTCAAATGAGCACCTTAGTGCCATAAAACGCTCTGGTATGTTTACGGTCTACGTGTGCAGATATGATGCGTTCACTACGGCGCTGCTGAAATCTGAAACAACAGCTCTACTTTACATCGAAAGTTTATTATCATACACCATCATTTCTGCCGAAACTCAATCACAGGGACTTGTACAGTGGGCAGGCCGTACCATCGAACACATCATGAACCTTTGTTTATATATTATTCGTGTAACATTTATGGATGACGTCGAGGTTCCTCTTCGAGAAAGTCTTCAAGATAAAGAGTTTTCCGGATACTTTCTAAGATGACGCGCTTGTTCTTGTCTTGTTAAGAAAAAACAAACAGACCGTTTATACTGTATTTGTATAAGAACTAATTTGTCTTGTGAAGATTCCACAATAGCATTTAATCAGTTCAAAGGCATGGCGTGTCGTTCAACAGCCTTAAAACGTTGGAATCGTTCACACACTCCTGTTGTACAAGTGGAATAAAACAAAATGGAAAACTATTAGCGGAAATGTTATGAAAGGCAAATTCCAAAGTGTTTTATTTCTAATATCGGGTCAACTTATTATAAAGACATGCTGTTTTTATCTGCCAGGGTACAGGAGGGTAAGGTCACGCCGGGTAAAGTGATGGTTTTAAATGAAGAGATTATATAAACAGTACAAAGTGGTTGATGTTAATGAGAATTAGATCAGTTAGGAAACTGAAGCATCAAGACAAATCAGCAGTTTGAGCAGCAATACGCACAAACTACAAAAATGAAGCTGTGATGAACAGGGTTTCCAAGTCCACCTTAATATATTCCGTACACGGATATGAACCCGGTGCTCCAGTAAGGGTGCAAGGCTTGTTTTTTTTATTTTATGTTTTTCTATTTACAGTACTAAACTTGCTCATTCATGCATTTTATTCCCACCAACTCTGAATGATTGATATTCCTTAAATAATTCCACGAGGCCAAAGCCAACTCCTCGAGTCTCAAGGCCAGTCCTTGAGGGTTGGCAACCCTAAAGAAAAAGCATTAGCGAGACCAACCCACACACAGGAAGCACGGCTTGCTGGGAAACGTGGTTTGCTGACATTGATGCCGCAGCGCCTGTGAAGAAAGGAAGCGCGGGTAACACCGGTATTAAATCTCGTTAGGTAAGCCAGGGTGGGTTTGGGGAGGCCGTCGTTCCCGCGGCACGTCCACCACGAAGAAGAAATCCGTCATGTCCCACCACATCAAAGGAGAGAGTGTGTGAGAGCGTGTGTGTGATCTATCGCCAGCTCCCAGTCTTGATGGGGGGGTAGTGGGAGGGACGAGCTCGACCTCTGAACTACCGTGAGCGCTCTACACGATCTCGTACTCAAACAGCGATTTAACAATTACAGAAAGGCTTAAAGAATTTGTCCATCGTGCCCGGGTCGGTGGGGAACAGGTACGAGAAAACACCACCCTCGAAAGACCAACTGCAGTGAGATATTGTAGACTTCCCCAAAATGTTCTGTGCCCCCAAGCAGTTTTCTGTATCGTGTACAAACACGTATATCCAAAGTCTCCAATGGTGTAAAACTGATTCATTTACATTTAGGCATTGGGTAGACTCTCTTTATCCAGAGCGACTTACAAAAGTGCTTTGTAGTTTCCATCATGGGATAGAGATCCTTACACTGGGTTATTAACTAAGTGCCATCAGTCACACACTGTTTTTTTTTTTAGTAATAATTCACCCACATTTCCTTCTCAGATTCCGGATTTCCTTCAGCTCCTGTGAACAGGTTTCAAAAAGACATCCCCTTCCAAAACGATTGCGAGTCTTAACACAAACCTGCCACCACTGAAGCCGAGACGCAATTTTCTGGCAGCGTTCCAGCGGCAAGGTGTTCACTAATTGATGGATTACAGACCGGTCTTGTAAGTTCGTCTCTGCACAGGCCCTCTAAGGCATGAAAATGATGAAATGCAGCACCGGGTTGCTTCCCCTCTGCCTTCGTATTCTTCCCCTCACCGCCTTTTGGATTATGAAGAAACATGAACCGTCGCACATGCAGTCACTTTAAATAACCCAAAACGGAACAGTAAAACCTCCCGCCCGCCGTCCGCTCCCCAACACGCCGCAAAAGGAACAGGAACTCAGCATGCTGCCAAACAAAACCCGACCTCACACCATCCTGATTCCTCTCCTGCTCTCTTCTCCCCCGTCATCCATCCCTTTCTGGAGCCCTTACCTAATGAACTTTTCCCAATCCAAAAATAGTAATTAAGGAAATGCTCAAAATTACAGCGTGAATTCTTAAATAAACACAGCGATGGAAAAATTCACTAACGACCCGTGGGTAGATCTCAGATAACTTTGTGAGGAATTCAGGATATCAGAGAAGCTCGATGTCACGAGCGACATGGGCGGACTGCATGGGCCATCGCCGCTGCTAAGCTAATAGCAGCACGGTTCACTGCAGCCAGCCTGAGGGAGCGTTTAAATCTCACCGCCGACTTCTTCCTTACCAAACCCACAGCCTCGTACCTTCCCACAGTCAGGTAGCATCGGAAAAAAAGAAAGAGGAAAAAAAGAAAAGGAAATCTGCTGAGCGGTGGAAAACCCACCGACCCGTGACTGGGTGTGTGTCTTGCACTGGAATGTCATGGCCAATGGAAATCTGTCCAAACTTTAGGGAATGAAGGGAGAGAGGAGAGGAGAGGAGAGGAAGGGGGGGGGGGTTGACTGGTGCCTTTGATCTTGGAGAAAACTGATCCCAGGCTCGAGATACAGTGTTGATGTATGTTAGCTCGTGAGAGAAAGAGGAAAAAGCACAGTTTGTGTTGCCGAGCGTCCTGGACGCAGAGACGTGTCCGACATTAATTATTGAGCCTAATTATTATTATTTATTTATTTATTTATTTTTCAAAGCAAGACTACAAAATGATTAGAAAATGAGACATCCTATACAGCACAGCCAATAGTGTGTGCTCCATCCTTCCTTCATTCTGATATTTATCTGAACAAACGTGACGTAGACGTGCTCTCTCGATCGTCACTGCCGAACTTCTACACTGAAACACCCGACAGCATCCGTACATTCGCTGTGTATCAGCACACGCAGGCTAAAGCTGTGTGAACAATGCCAGAGACGAGCTCGAACGTTAGCCCGCGGCGAGTGCCTGTCCCCGGCACGGGGCCACTGCCAGACTGTTCTCCGTACAAAAACCTCCAAACAGGATTAGAGTGGACAGCTGCTTGCATGTCCTGCATCTTTTTTTTTTTTTGCTTTTTTTTTGCAGACATTAAAGATTTGCAATGAGACTGAGAGCGAGCAGCACCAGAGAAAGAAAGAAAGACTTAACTATAAATTCTATACCAGATCAAACTATATTTACTTTCCTCATAACTGTAAACTCTGTACCAATTTAAAGACAACAACAATTATATATGCAGCATGATAGAAGTCAGGGTGATACAAGGAGTATTTCCCTTATACACCACAGATATCACAACATGGTTGCCAGGTTCTCCGTCAGAACAATAACTCAGCACTGAATCCATCACGAAGAAGTTTAAAATAAACAACATTCTCAAAATGATAATGTAAAAAAATGTAATTAAAAATGTAAGTGTAGCTCTGATTAGTGAAGAAGAGGAGCAACAGAACCCACCGTTCTGGGCATGGGGGGCGAGAGCGAGCCGTTGTTCATGTAGGGTTCGTTGTTCATGTTGGTCATCATGATGTAACTTGGATAACCAGAGTAAGCATGGCTTTTACTGTACAGGTCATGGAGCTTTCCTGAAAAAAAAAAAAAAAAAAGAAAGAAAGAAAAACAGGGAGGTTATTTTGCTTATTCAAATAGGAGAGCTTCAGAAAGAAACAAAACAAAAAAAGCATTTTAAACTGGACTAAATGTGTCTCTGATATACAGGGAAAAAATATAGAGGATGACATTAGGGAGAAACTAAACCTTTCATGAATTGTTCTTTACGTGTATAATACATTATTGTTAAAAACTTTGTTTTATTATTCAAACTCAAAGAATTAAGGTTTTCAGCAAGTAAAAATAATACAGATCTCAATGTTCACTACTCGGGAAACAATCAAGAATTTAATGTAACGCAAGATCAATCAATGAACTACAGATTTCTTATTTTTATGTCATGAATGCTGCATTAGAAAATAAACGATTAATAATAATATTTTTGGACTAATAAAATAGCAACATCATCATATAACTGCCTGTCATAACACTGAAATTAAATTTAGGATTAAATCTAAAATGTGATGATCTTTCAGTTCTGCAAAGAACTTTTTATAATTCGTTAAAAATTATATTATAATAATAAAAAAGTCCTTCTATTAAAATCATGATGAATCGTCTGTTCCTTCATCTGCTGCAGAGCACAGCCCCTGTCTTTTAGCAGGACAATAGAGGCTCACTGTGCCAATTAGCAACAATTAACACACAGTATCTCACACACACAAAGTATCAAAACACAGGCGACCCCCGACTGTTTACGGAGGTCCTCAAAGTGCTCGAGTATTTGTGTCAGTGTGAAAGAGAGACAGAAAGTGTTTGGATCAGGGGGTTCGCGTCTAAAGGAAGAGGAGACAGAAAGACAGCCTCCTGCATGTGGGGAAGGAGGGGGGGGGAGGGGGTGTGAGCGAGACCGATTCGGGGGTGGTGGGGTGTGTGTTCTCGGTTTAAATGAGGAGAAAGAAGGGGGGGGGGCATCTGCTACTATTCAGAACGACCCGAGAACAAAAAGGGCTACAAGCCCCACCATTGTGAAGTCCGACACTTGGGCGTTAGATTGACGAGCAATCAGTGGAGATCAAATGAACTCTGCAGCAACACGTCCCTGATGGTTGTGCTGGAGTGTGTGGTGTGTGTGTGTGTGTGTGTGCCGAGGCCAGAGAGTCAGTGGGAGTCCTCTAGACCACCACATTGACACGTGCCGAGCGCCGTCAGCACTAAATCTGCTGCTCGTCTTATTGAACGGCTTGTCAAAAGCAAATCAGAGTTAAAATGACATAATAAAAATGAGCAAATAAAAGTGATTTCACTGTGGCACTGCAAATATGATTTTAAAAAAATCTTATTTAAAAAGTCTTATGCACAGTAACCTTTAAATGCTTTGTAAATGTGTTCATGTATAAATTTAAAGGTTTTTCACGACCCAGAACTGAAGCAGGTAAGCAACCCTAGACCTTATGTAGTAAAAAAATATAAAAATACATTTAAACAAAACAGAATTACTCTTTAAAACTAGAAACATTCTTCTGCACTTCCAGATACAAGTAAGTTTTGTAGTATGTGGGGAGAAAAAGCAATTAAAAGGAAAAAAAGGCAGGGCATCACTTACCATCATCTGGATGTTCTCTGTGTTTTTCATGATAGGAGTCTGGGGTTATTTGTGACTGTCTAGCAGCCTGTTAGAGAAAACAAAACAAAAAAAGAGAATGAAAATTATTATTATTATTATTATTATTAATGTCATGCTGCACATATTAGCACAAAACAGCAATGAAGAAAAAGAAACAAAGCTTTTAATCTCTAGTAGGTTAAACTGATTTTTCCCAACAGGTACTTTTGAGAAGATTATGATGATTATTAAATTTACAGTAATTATATTTTGCTTATAAACAGTCCCAATCAGTGCTTTATATTTGTTGTTGGAAATTTATTATTATTTTTTTTTATCTATAGACACACGGACATGACCATTTGGAAGCAGTTCATTATCGAGGGAGGAAACAGAGCTCAGAGTCAAAGATGTGCAATAAATATCTAATTAACATTAAGCTCAGTGTTTGATTCTTCCTTGTGTCGCTTCCTAAACCTGAAATGTTATGAATGTCAGAAGGGAAGCTTTTTATTACCATCGGCAAATCACGCACATCCTGCAAACATGGCACGCTCCATCCATGTTGTGTAAAATGTTTTATAGTCAGTGATAAAAACAGTCTCAGACATCTGGAATTGCACAAATTATTCTGTAGACATTTTGTTTCAAATGTTAACAAAGAAACAATTGTCTTTAAAATATTCTCATAATCAGCACTGTGTTGAAATATAGTATTTTCTCCAGAAAGGGAAGAAAGACTAAAACAGGATGCAACAAAGCCAGATCATTTGCATCCATGCATCCTTGATAAAGATGCAAGAAAATTTAACAACCCACACCCACACACAAGTGGAAGGAAGCAAAAACATGCCCATGGTTTTTAAATAGAAAAATATTTTTTCAATGGTTAAGTTGAGGCCAAAAAAAAAAAAAAATGAATAAATGAAATTAAAATAAGAAATGCAACTGAGTGGACGGTACACGGTGATGATGATGATGATGAAGAGGATGAGGAGGAGGTGGTATATCTCCGCAAAGAATATTTTCAAAAATGTTTAAGGATGCATGTCCAAGAAACAGCACGGTAGATTAAATTTATTATGAAAACATTAATAATTTTCACTACAATTGCATTATTATTATTATTATTATTATTATTACTACTACTAATACAAGTACTACTACATTTAGCACTGTTTAAAGATAGAGTATTTTATATATGTTCTTTTTCCATTTCATTATTTTTCTGCATATATATAAAATGGAGGTGTGATTAAAAAATTATAATAATAAATACACAGAATTTGTATAATTTCAATATCATATATCCAGTAATATGAATATGATCACTTTTTTTTTTTTTTTTTTTTGCACGATCCGAAACTCAGTAGCAAATTGACACCAGGTGCATTTATACAACAAAGAAAGAAAGAAACAGATGGAGTTTTTTGCAGCAGGAAGAGACAAACTGTTGCGATATTATAATGAGAGAAATATTTTTGAAACTAATCTGTTTGTTTCTGATAGAGAGATGTGTTTTTAAATTACACAGCTGATGATGATGATGATGGAGGAGATCAGGACAGAAGGGAAGAGCAGGACAGGTTAGAGAGAGAGAGATGGAGAGAGAGAGATGGAGATGGAGGAGTCGGGTGGGTTTTTTTGGGGGGTTAAAAATCTGGACACTCACGTCGTGGCTGTTGCTGTTGGGACTCGTTTCACTTTCATTGACCAGAGAGGACTTGAGCTCGGCCAGGTCTCCCTCCTCCTCGGAGTTGCTGATCTCGGCGAAGCTCTGCTCCTTCTGCGGGTCTCCCTCGTCCTTGAACGGGATCATCTCATCCGTGGCGCAGAGCTCCGGGTCTCCCGCGCCTCCTCCACCCGCCAGCTGCGGCATGGCTCTGTGTCTCACTCTGTCTCACTCTGTGTCTCACTCTCTGTCTCTCTGTGTGTCTCTCCTCGAGAACTTTCTGCAGCAGGAAATCCTTCTCAGAGCAAAAAAAAAAAAAAAAAACTTTTCACCCCACTCTCTCTGTGTCTCTCTCCAACCTACACACACACACACACACACTCGTGCACCTCACTACTCTGACACTCCGGAGTGAAATGAAACCCCGTGTTTCTGGATGAGCTGCTCCGGCACCAGGAGACTCCGCGGGTCAGGTAGTTCCAACTGAGGCAAACAAAAAAATGTCCTTTTCAAAGTAAAAAAACAAACAAACACACACACAGTCTGAGAGTGACACACACACACACACACCGCTCGCCGAATAAACGCGCTGCTCTCCAACACAAACTTCAGATTCTTCTTCTTTCTGCTGTGTTTAAATGTTCAGAAACGTCCCGAAGCCCGACACAGACCTGCTCCTACTCTTATATATTCACAAACATCTGGGGTTTTCTTTCTTTCTTCCTTTAAAACAACAACACTCGCTCACACGCTCGTGCGCACCCAGAGACTCACACCACACACTCTGCGCGAGCGGAGCCGCGGTGCGCATGCAGAGATTTGGAGCGTGCGTGCGTGCGCGCGCGTGTGCGTGCGTGCGTGTTTGTAACGTAGCAACGCCTCCCTCTCTCTCTTTCTCTCTCTCTGTCTCTCTTCCTCTCTCTCTCTCTCTCTCTCTCTCTCTCCTCCCCTTTTCCCCTTCCAGCTCCCGCACTGACTGTGAAGATAGAGATGAAAGAGACGCCGCCGCTCTGATTGACACTCAGGTGGGAGGAGGGAGGGGAAGGGAAGGAAGGAGGGAGAGTTTATACATCTCTTAACGCCAAATGGACAGGAAAGAGAGAGAGAGAGAGAGAGAGAGAGAGCTTGAGGCTTAGAACCTGTTTGTGATTTACAATAAAATAATAATAATAATAATAATAATAATCTTTAATAATTCTTGCACCATATAGAAATCAAACCTGTGTGGGGGTGTACCTATTATTTTGGACTATTAAGGTTTTTGTGTATGAATTATAAAACGCACATTCACACATGCACGTTCTCTTTTATTACTTAAAATCGCATGTTTTTTTTATTATTATTATTATTAATGAATGTATTTATTTTTAAATAAACGTTACTTTTGTTAAAATGTCAAATGGATTCTCTATACACATGTAACAATGTAACATAAAAAAACAAGCCATGGATATAACCTAAAATAATAATAATAATAATAATAATAACAATAATAATAATAATAATAAAACAAGTGCTGATGTTGACCTTGACGTGTAAAAAGTATCTAAAATATGCCAGCAAAAATTGATTCAGTTGTCAGCTAAGTAATTTCATCTTGGTTCAAGCCAAAATGTCAAACTATATAACCAAGAAGAACAGAATAACACTAGGCACAGACTATGACACCATGACAGTTTTAGCCAGACAGATAAAATCTGGTAGATTTTAATTTCTATAAGAACACTGTTCATGACAGTGACGAGGCTTTATGCTCAGTCATGAAGGATGAACTTGTTTTTACACACAATCTTAATTAAGAGAACCACCACAACCATGCTCTTTTTATTTTTAGTTATTTAAAAATGTATTTATTTGTCTGTTTAAATATGTACATTTTATTACATTTTCTAAAGACTATTTTACTAACCTATTTATTAAGGCGCATCAATTTTATTGTTTAATGTGTCTAGTACAACTAAAGGATTATAAAAGTCAAATGATCTAGAAAGGATGTCTTTGATTATACACTGTTGCAGGATGAAGTAAATTTCTGTGGTTAGAAATGTAGAAAACTATTTTAAAATAAATATTATGTGTACATACATTGTGTGTGGAGTTTGCATGTTCTCCCCGTCGTCTAGGTACTCCGGGTCCAAAGACACGCAGATTACGTTTATTGGTGTTCCCAAATTGCCCAAAGTGTTTGTGTTTGCTTGTGTGCCCTGCAATGGATTGGCACCCCGTCCAGTGTTCACCCGCCTACTGCCCCTGTCCCCTGTACAGAATAAGCAAGGTAGAAAAAGAGTAAGTCAGTGAGCGAGTGTATACTGATTTATGTACACTAAATTTTGGACTTTGTGTTGTGTTTTGAAAACCAACATGCTGCATTGCTACATTGACAAAATCTTCAGAGAAACAGAATTCAGAATAACATTAATTTACGTTACATTCCAGTGATTATTTCAAATGATCTGAAAATGATTCACAGTTTCTAATGTTCTAAAGATGTTGTAATTTCTCCTCTGTGTTTCTGTTTATTAACACTTGATACCTACCACAGTTGATCGGTGTTCTTAGACAGGAAGAAGTTTTGCCACTACTCCTTACATGAGGATCGTACACCCAAGGATATACACACAGCATAGCTGGGAGAAAATGTTATGTGTGCACAAAATGGTTAATTAAAAAATACATAAGGCCTAGTCTTTGCATTCTCTACAAACACAATATGTAAACTGTTGCATTGTGGGATGTCACAAGTTTACCAAATGTTCACACCTTCTGATTTCTGAAGAATCTACCTACTCTGACTGCAAGGAAATAACGTGTGGTTATGAGGGAGGTGTAAACCTCAGGTTTGCAATTAATACAAATCAATTTCAATTCTTAGACAATGACACTGGATCTGCTGCCATGATCCATTTTTATTAGATTTAATTAGAAGTATCAACATTTGTTCATAATTTACTATAGATGTACTGTAAATGTGTGAACACCAATGATAGAGGGACAGTTATAAAATAAAAGCAGTTCTAAGCAAATACATTTTAGTCCTATTAAATTATTTAGTTTGTCCTTTTTAAAATTAATTTATGATCATTGGCATTAAAAAAAACGATGCATTTATCCAAATAATTAGATCATTACACACATCACTTGTAACCTGCTATTTCTAGCCTGATTTAAAACAACAACCACAACAAAAATTGAAGCCACTTGCTACTTTATTTGGCCATGATGTACAGTTGTAGGATATACGTTTTGTAGCAATCCTCAAATTTACTGCTTTGCTCCAAAAGGTAGATCTATTTGAAATTAAAGCACAAATCTGAAACAGCATCCTGTTCTCTTCAAACTGAAAGGTCCTAAAGGTCTCATTATGACTCATAACTTCATGACTAGCTTAAAGTAGGTGTGTGGAATATCTGAACTCCACCAGACCTACAGTATACCACCTCCTACAGATTCAGCCATTAAACTAAAAACTAGCTGTAATTCATATTTAGCCTAGTCAGGACTCTCAAAAAGTGTTTATCATGATGTATCTTTTACTTGAAAAGATAAATGTATGATAAGTTTACAATACAAGCTAAATGAAGATGAAACACTACAGATGTTTTTATTCTTTTATTTTTTTTTTTTACACCTGCTTAAAGATGCAGGCAATTATTTGTAGGCAGACAACCATGTACCATGTAAAACAAATAAATGTATATTGGAATCAAAGTTTACAAAAAAAATAAAATTAAAAAACAGTACTGTGTACAGTGCATGTTTGTAATTTAATAACATGTGTTTTACCTTATTGCATTATTGTTGCAACCATTTATTAGATTAGTCCTGTCAAACATGTCATTTTTTCTTGTGAATTTGAGCTTTGTTTCTATTTATTCATGTATGACAGTGATAACCACATGAAGGAGTTGACAGTAGATGGAGAGAAAATGTGTATTTAAAACAAAATGCATGAAATATTCTAATCTTTCAGTGCAGTTAAGCAGTTAGAAAAGATTAGCAAAGGCTGGCTGGAGTTGTTCAATTAGTCACACTGTGTAAAGATCTGCTTCTATAGGTGGAGCTGAAGGGCGTGCATAATTAGCAGAAAATGACTCACTCTGGGTTAATGGAGGCTTTTGTCTTCCTGAGCAAAAATAGTGTCTCCTTAATGAGGGATTTGTGAGAGGGAATCTGGGAATATTTGGTCATTTTTTTATTTAAATGTTTGCAATTTTAATTCAGGGATGTGAATTTTAATGACAATTGGCCTGATGATAATAATAATAATAATAATAATGCTGATCCTTAAATTTGAGTGGATGAAGAAATCAATGGTAGAAACCAATGCTGTCCACATGGATAATTTATTTTGTTAATAAAAAATATACTGTATTAACCACTTAAAAACCTTAAAGCGGAGAGAGAAAGAGAGCAGCTTTATGAAATGTCTTGTCTTAGATTCAGGTCATTTATCATGATGCAGCTCTAAGGTTAATTATAGGCTTTAATTTGAAACAGTGATGCAGGAAATCATCCACAGAAAATGCAGGAAAAATAAATAATGATCGGTTATAAATTGCCTAAATCGCATTTAAACGAAACTCGAACACACACACACACACACACACTCTCTCTCTCTCTCCCTTTTCCCAACATACAAATCTCTCTCTCCCTTTAAATCGGAAATGTACCGAGAAGCCAAATAAAAACAAGCAGGGAGGAAATGATAAAAAACACAAAACACACACACACACACACACACACACACACACACACACACACACAGGGTGGGAGGGAGAGCGGCGCCTCTGACACATCGCGTGAGAGTGAGCCTGGGCCCTGCGAGGCGTCTTCTTATAAAGAGCGTGGGAGGGGTTAATGGGCGGGGCCACGACTTGCTTTGATCTTCTGGCGGCGGCTTCTTTCATCCCCCGCGTTCCCACCCCCCTCGCTCTTCCTCGCGCGCGCTCCTTTCCCTTTGTATGACTAAATTTGGTAATGAGCATGGAGGCGCGCCAGCACTACCACGTGCGCGCTCATCCCAGCTGAGTGTGTGTGTGTGTGTGTGTGTGAGAGAGAGAGAGAGAGAGAGAGAGCGGGTGGGGGGAGAGGGTTCTCTTCCGGGTAAGGGGGGAACAAAGAACTGTTTGGTGAAGA
>JAQMYI010000025.1:545559-556013 GCA_030014275.1 Clariallabes melas | reverse complement strand
AGTAACGTTATGGGGCAATAAAATGAAGTCAGCTGACCACCTGAATGTACTGAATCACCAGGTTATCACATCTATGGTTTATTCTACCAACTCGCACACCAGGAAATGGCCAGGAAACCACTAGCTGTCGAATTAAAAATATTTTGAACCACTTCAAACATGGTTAAAAATAATTGAACCCATCAAGGATTTTTTTCCTAATGGCATGAGCTTACTCTAGGACTCGAATTGTGATTACAGGCACAATTTGTAATTTTTTTTTTCATTTATTTTAATATTTTAATATGATGTAATTTTGAAATAAATCCAGCTAAAATGTATTAACATAAAACTATATTTAAAATCATTATGTCATTGTGTAATAACTTTATGCCACCACACATACCATATTTTGTGTATTTGCTAATTTTATGATAAAAAAAATAAAAAAAACTCAACCCTGCTCCTTGGGGAAACAAATTTAGGCCCTTTCACAGAAAAATAACCTTGTAAAAAATAAGATCCTATATGTCCAGATGGTTTAGCACATTTTCTCTTTTGTTAAATGAATATACTGTGATTATTGCGAGTGATTAGCATTGCTTACTTGTTAGCATCAAACATGTCTTGGTTTATTGACTACAACTGGGGTTTGTGTAGAAAAAGTATGAATTTATGGAAAATATTTTCACTTAAATGTCCAATCAACAAATGTATTCATGTGTGTAAGCATGTATGTATTTATTTATCAAATGCATTTTAAATGCTAAACTGCTAAATTTTACATGGCTTACTCTTATATTATTAGGTGTTTTATTTCCACTTCGTGACATTTGCTTTGAATAAATCATAGGAATGCAGGCTAGAAAGTAGAGAGTGTATCATTTTATCATAATCATAAGATACATTCCACTCTTATCAAAAACCTGTCCAACTTGTCCAAACTTTGCTTGAAAACAGATGGTTTCATATCGAACCTCATGGCTACTTTAAAGGCGTTTTTGGGGCCACACGCTGTACGAGAGAAGTGGAGCGGACCGGGCCTTAAATGTTTACAGCGATGAGCACTTCATTCTCACTTATGCCTTCTTGTCAGCCCTGGAGCTAGCTTTTCACGGCGCTTGTTTATGATTAAAGAAGTTTAATCTCAAATCTCCAACGCGACCCAATATGAAAAGATGATAACATTCTATACTAAAACCCACAGAGCGCGGTTCTGTAAATATTTACTACCATGCGTGTTATGAAGCCTGTCGACTTGGGGTTTGGTGGAGCAAAAGGGAAAAAACATGCCTCAACAGTTTGTTTACAGCGTTTACATGCTTGGGTGGGCTCGCTCTGATGTCCTTTTACTTTTTTTTTTTTAAACTTCCCATGGGCCCATAGTCTCATCTCTTGGCCTTCCTCCATCTTCTATCTCCTCCTCATCACTTGAGCTTCTTTTCCTTCTTCTTTTTCTTCCCAAGCCTGCTCCTCCTCCTTAATGACTCCAGACGCCGTGTCCATGCTTTGATTCCTCCTGTGCTCTGGTAAACACACCATACCCAATGGGCTTTCTCCATTTCTCCATCTAAAGGCTGTTTAGCCGACACTGGGACTTTGATATGTCTGGAGAGAGCCGATTCAGCTGAGGACAGAGTTGCGCTGAGGAGAGTTTGAGACACAATCCATCAAAAGTTCTGTCATTTATATCACATAATCATGCAGATATTTGCTCTGAGCGTGGACTTTTACTGTGCATGCCCAGGTCGATGTGTTCGCAGTGCTGCGTGTGGATCCTGACATCATGCCTGGATTTAATCTCAAACTGGTGATCCAGAACTCCTCCCCATACACCAATAAAACACAGTATGGCTTTTCCAGATGTAGATCATGGCTACTCCTGAACTGACAAAAAAAAATATATATATGGATGATCTCCCACTGACTGTGTAACAGTCCATGCACGAGCCAAATGTGTGTGAACGCACACAGATCTGCTAGCATCATAAAATTCTCCCATTACGTTACCAATAAAGAGGCAAGCTGTGCCTGTGTGGTTAAAGAGCCGTCTGTGCAATCGCTCTGGACTTGTCATGACTTAAGCAGTTTAAGCTAATCAAAACCAACAATGGCAGTGGAGTTCCCGATCAAACGCATGGAGGAGAGGAACGTCATTAAAGGAGGGATATTTATTGGATCTGATCCCGCGCTCTCGGTGGCTATGGCGTGTGATGTGGCCTCCCAGGGGTACGGTAACCTCACTGGGGAACAGGATCTCTCCTCCACTAGCCACATTTTCCACTGGATGAAAGGATAGAGGAACTCATTCTGTGGTTACCATTAAGGACGAGAGCAGATCTAGAGATCCCGTTCCAATGACGTTTGTGTGTGTGTGTGTGTGTGCGTGAGTGGATATGTGTGTGTTTCTAGTTTTGTTCGTTGTGGCATCAAATGAAACATCTTTGCTTTTGTTGTTGACATTTTTTTCTGTCATCACGTGGGACACGAGAACTGGAATCAATAAAGACTATTAAGCGAAGTTCAGCTCAGCTTATTGATGATGGAATATGACAAACTCATCACGCAACACAAACAGAGACCGGGCCAGTTGTGTTTTCTTTTCAGCAACAAATGGAAGCGGCGCCGCTGTGTAAATCCTCAGAGTCCGGCGTTCCTGACAGGCTCTGTCCTCATCCAGTCCTTAAAACTTCATCCCTGGTCCATGAATTCACCGGAGGAAGATACGGCACTCCAGTCCACTCTGGATCGTTTCTGTTAATACCCGTAGCTCCGGCGGACAGCGCTGAGAGGCAGAGGATTGGATCTCAGGGGTAGACAAAATTAATCCCTAACACTGACACACACACACACACACACACACGCACACACACACTGCTTAGGAGCCGAGCATCTATTGAGATAAACCGCAGCTTACTTCAGTTTTCAGCCCGTGCTTCTCATTTGGTTCAAGGTTTGTGTGAAGCGAAAAGCAATGAAATTACTTCATGTGGAGTTTAAACTGATTTCATTCACCTTGAATTTTTTTTTTTAAGTTTGCAGACAGATCAAACACAGCCACTTGGACACAAAGGGAGATTCTTAAAGGGGTGATATCAAGGCGAAGATTTTTTACATTTTTATTATCAACCTTTCAAAATTTATTATGAGTGTATTATTAATAATTTGACTAGAAGAAGTAGGAATCCAGGAAAAACTGGATGTTTTCATTTCATCACCGATAAAGATTATGGACTGTTGCCGATCGAATGACGACATTATATGAGTTACAGCATGTAAAGTAGATCTGCTTGGATTTTGGTGTCCTTAATGAAGTGAAGTTCTGCGAACCCTACCCGAATACAAGGGGCGTTCAAATCAAACCGGGACTTGTGATGAAATATCTGCTGTACGTCTGTGAATGACGATCCTGGCCGAGGTGGCTCAGAGCCCATTGCAGTCGATCCCATGTACATTCAGCAGTGGAACGCATGATCTTTGGAAATTGATGAATAACTTTGGTTTATACAGTGCAACCCAGAACCTGCATTGTTCCATAAAACTCGTCTGGGAGAAATTGCCACGTGCACTGTACAGTCCTGACCATTTCCACATGTTTGGGACATTAAAGGAGTTCCTGGTAGGCCAATATTTCAGACGTGAAGCAGACAGACCATTCAGAAAACTTTCTACCTTGATTGTGTCCAAGCACTAGTAGGCAGTTCGATCACTAGTGACACACTGGGATAAGTGCATTAGTGTATCAGGGGATTGTATAGAGAAATAAAGGGAGTTTTTACTCTCAGGACTGTGTTCTGTTATTCTGTACAATTAAAATCCTGGTATAACTTGAACACCCCACGTATAATCCTTCGCGATTTTCTTAATCTAATCTTAATTTATATGTATTATGGACAAGTGATTATTGATAATCTACAATGTTTGATCATGTTGGTATTTAGAAATGGTAAAAACCCCTGTCCAAGTATATTCATACCATGAAAACATTTCTTTGGTTTGGAAGGACACGAGGACATTAATCACCTGACTTGCTGGTTTGGATGTCGATGGCTACAGTATGTCAAAGAGATTTTATTTGTTACCTCGGTGGAAACACAAACCACCATTACCAAAATACTTATTACTGTTTTTTTTTTTCTTTTTTAGTTCTTAATATGAACGGAATAAGTTTAATCCAAACAAATTCTCCTAGAAATAAAGTCAGCTTGGAGCTAAAAAATATTCGATCACTGGAACATTCAGGAATGGAAAGTTCCATCCAATAAATCACCAGAATGCATATTTGAAAAATGCGCCTGAAATTCGAACAGTTCGTCAAATAAATCTCTTCCGAGAGATACACGGACTTGTTTTTCTGTCTTTCCTAATGTTCGAGATCTCCACCACGACCGGTCAGGTCAGCAGCAGCAGCGATGTTTAAATCAGATGCCATTTTCTGGCTGAGAGTGAGAGCGTCTCAAATCACATTATGGAGATCTGGATTTAATCTGAATATTTCATGGCTCTTTTTCTTTGTCCTCTCACGTCATTGGCGTGTTCTTGAAGGAGGGTGCGAGTGTGGGGCCGATGGCAGAGGGCTCCATTGTACCATGTTAATGATGTCCCTTTTGTGATAGACAAGGATGCGGGCCGAAGACGGCAGCGGCTGAGGGTTTTTAACGTGACTGGCAGCTGCAGTAATCCGTCCTTTGTGCCCTCCAAGGGGCCCGGCCAGACGAGCCAGATGGAACCAGAGAGAGAGAGAGAGAGAGAGAGAGAGAGAGAGAGAGAGAATGACTAAAAGCCACAGTAAAGTGCTGGATCGGAGTTTCAATAAGCTCAGTCAAGGTTACAGTTTGGTTTCTCGATCTGCTTAAAGCACCGCTTCGGTACCACAGCTTGTCGGTTGTGCGGTCACGAGGGAAGCCTTTTGATTGGAGAATGACTGCTCTGTGGGATGGGAGAAAAGATCGTATGAAAAACGGCATAATACCGCAGACGTTCTGACAGACTGTATTTATTTACTCTGGACCCCCTCAGAATAATATACAGCTCTGCTAAGTTGTTTTCTCTGTGCAGTTCGGCGAACGTGTGTTTGCTTGGATTGCTCAGCTCAGCTGTGTCTTGAAGCTCTTTCTCTCCGTCAGGACATGAAAGCCGCTGGTGAATCCTGATTTGATGACGGTGCCGCATTCTGTCGGTAGATAAGGCACCCTGGTGTCAGGCGATGAGTTTAATTATGGTGCCGTGTTTGGCATCACCATGGTTTGTGTGAGGCAAACAGTCGAAGACTATCCACTCAAATTTGCTGATTGTGTACGTGGATAATTACTTTTAAAGTCTTAAACCATAGCATGATCTCCATAACTGAAAGAAAAGAAGAAGAAGAAAAAAAATGACAGCCCTTTGATTCTCAGTGAACGTCTCCCCTCCCCAGTATGGACTTCAAATGGAACATAAAGCAAAGGGATTTCGAGAGTGAAACAAACTCCATTGATCTTCTTGCTTTCTTCTTAATTTTTAGTAAATCACTCGGCTTAACACCAAAAAGTTCTTCTGTAAAACCTTCAAATCGCTCATTAATTCCAGCTTGGATAACCCAAAATCCGGTGCTGATCGCTGCTTAATGTGGCCGAAACCCATTGAAGCCGTTAAAACCGAGTTTGTGATGGCAAATCTTTAGCATGAATACACAAACTACCAAACAAATGTCCAACATTATTCGTTCAGTTTATTATAAACACGGCGAGGCTGGAAACCACTATAATCCTTTGTGCTTGTGTTTCTCAAGCACATCCATCTGTGGTGCATCCCAGACATATTTCATTTCTATAAGCTTTGCTGTGGTGGAATACAATATCAGTCACAGCATCTGAGTATCCAGCTGGATATATAAAGTCCTGTTGGCTATGATGGTAGCAATAGAACAAGCTGAACGTAATGGTGGGGTTAGCTCTCAGTCTTGTGCCTCCTGGATAAATTGGCTGGACAAAAGAGGGGCTGAAAGATGTTTTGCTTGAGTGTACAAATCCCGGTTTGAACCCAAGAGGCAACGCAATCTCCTCCGATGACTGACGCCTCACGCTTTGTGAGCCACTGTGCAAGCGTGTGTGTCTGCTTTTTGTACACATAATGAAAAGCGGTGAGCGAGTGGACCGTATGCGTCGCTCGGAGAGCCTGGCTGCCGCTCTTCTAATTTAAGAGGGGATTAAGCCAGAGCAAGAACAGTACACCCATCCTCTATAATTGGAGATGGGTAATAGCCAGACTCTCTTACCAAATAGGGCTTTTTTCATCTTGTACGGTTTTGGGATTGTGATGGAAGGCTTGCAGGATGTCTATCTAATCAGCACAGAACATTTTGCTTATTTGCCCTTCCAGTGTTTTTTTTTTTTTATAGTCATTGATACACTTGCGTTACTCTCTATAATTGACTGTGATGGAGGTTCACTGCAGAGTCATCAGCTCACTTTAACGACCCTCAGAGCCTCAATGCAAAATAACAAACGTTAACGAACCATGATCCATGATGTACTTTTGTTGAATTGTTGAAATATAGAAAATATAAAATAGATATAAATAGATATAAAAAAATAGATTATATATTTTTTAGACAGTTGAAAGCTCCTAGTATATTGTACACTGATATACACAGTTAGAACAGTTATGATGAACTCTCCCTACTTATTGCTCAGAAGGTTTTTATTAATTTTCTCTGACATTACAAGTTACAGGTTTATTATAAACGTTCTTGTTTCTATGATCATTTTCTGTGAAGTTTTCTGTAAGGAGACACATATTTAACCTTTAAATGTTATAGCAGATATAAACTCACGCATTCCCTTATGAATGTGTACTTTAAAGTTAAGACAACAGAAAAGCAGAATCTTTTTCCTATTGAGAAACCAGAAAATGCAAACTCTTCCTCAGGTCTTGATTTTTTTTTTTTTTTTTTTCTTAGAACAAAGCTCTTGCACTGGAGACTCCTTACTTTTAAACCTCTCATATTTTATACATTTCATCAATTTCTTTAACAAGTTAACACAGGTCTCAGATCTCCCCCAAAGTGTGGATGTTATTACTCCAGGTGAAACACTCAGATAATAAATTTTCACACCTCAAACTCAATTTATTTCACTCCTTCTCCAAATGTCTAATTTTTGTGTCTATGTAAATAATATGCTCCTGAGCCACACCCCTGCCGGAGAACAGAACAGAGCTAAGAAAAAAGCCAAGGGAGGGGCTTCTTTTTATATGAGGTCACAATAGGGGGATCTAATTTCAATACAAACATGGAATAACAGGGAATCAATCAAGTGTCATTCATCAGTACAGGAGAAAATCTAATCACAGAAGATACTGAGCACACTACAGTATTTTATTCCTTACTTAACTGGACAGCGATGCATCTTAAATTTCACTTCATGTTAGAAGCTCTTACTGTGTTTGAAGGCAGCTATTAATAACGATTTTAGCTCAGTAATCGGATTCATCAGTAAATAATATACATGCGCTAAATTTGATATCTTTCATTTCAATATATGTGTGTGTGTGTGTGTGTGTGTGTGTGTGTGTGTGTGTGTGTGTGTGTGTGTGTGTGTGTGTGTGTGTGTGTGTGTGCACAAGAGATGTTAGAGGAGAACTAATTCTGAAGTCCACTTTAACAGTCTTCAACAGTAAACACTTTAATGCTGATAAAACATCACTGTCACTCAAACTTGAAAATGTCCATCTTCTCTGGCGGGTTTGTTCGTTACAAATCAGGGAATGTACAGTACATAATGTAATTAGAAATAAAATCTAATACTCAAGTGACCTCTATGGACCTGAACGTTTTACATTAATTGATTATTTAAATATATTTAGGAATGTGGTGATTAATGATTACATTTTTTAGATTATTTTATTTATTTCAAAGTAAATAATCTCAGTGCAAAAACAAGATTAAATAATAAATAAGAAAACATACAGTATGCTTACATGTACAGTTACTGTATTTCGAGTGACCGTTATAGGCCAATTAATCAGACGCCTCTCCTCATCCAATTATACAATCAATTTACTGACCGAAGTGCAGAATGTTGCAAAAGTCTTAGGCTCTGGCAAATAAGTGCTTTAGATCAAGGACAAACCCCCCCCTATAAAACCCAGTAAACACTAATTAATGATACAAAGTCAGTATTTGGTGTGACGACGCTTTGAGGACCCTTTAGTCTGAGGTAAGTGTGTTCAGGTTTATAAGGAAATTTTATATGGAAGTTTTACTGAGCATGCTGCAGAACCACACACCGGTCTTCTGAGGACTTTCACTGTTGCACTTGTTGCAAGCTTGGACCCGGCAGCTTCCATTTAGATGCCTAAAAAGTGATCACTTTTATAATATGTTGTTTTCTTTTCTGAGATACAAACATTTTTCTGTAAGACTAAATTTTTCTGGTGGAATACTGATGTCTGAAAGTCAGAAATGTTCTTGTAAGACTTTCACACAGTATTGTGTTCGACTCCGCTAAGATCAGTGGCGATATGCACCGTGTCAGGTAGCTAGTGGCAAACTGGTAACATGTGGAGAGATGAAACCATAAACAGATTTACAGATCTCTACATTTTGTATATAGAGATGCAAGCTATCCTTTGTGTTTACAGCATTACTCAAACACGACTGACACCAGCATATCTTCAACTGTTATACATTTTGTTCGATTTCTGGGTCAAAGCCCGGGGAGGAACTGTGCGGCGTGTGCAGACCGCACACCTGATTTCTGTCTGATTGTGGTATCTGGGTGCACTAGTCCCATCTTGAGGATTTCAATTTAGTATGATTTCACTCAGACTAACATGTTTACATTTATTTTAAAATAAATGATAATTGAACTTATAGGGGTCCCAGCACCATAGGTTTGATTTGGTTTTGCAGATGATGTCAGTGGCTTTTAGGAAAAATATAGAAGATATCAGAATATATATATATATATATATATATATATATGCACAATATATATACGCAATATTGTATGAAACAATGAAATTGAAAATGATCTGTTTTAATGACTACGTTTATGAACATTTCTTCTTGGTTAAAAACCCGCACTATGCTGCTAGAGGGTCAAAACCAAAATACACTCAGTTGGAAAAAAAAAAAGTTGCATGCTGTTATCCATTTCTTACGTTTGAAGGGAAACAATGTGAAGAAGATTCCGACGAACTGGCATGTGTTTTAATGACAACAACAAGGTGATTACGGAGGAGGAACTTTTCCTCAAGAGACAAGAAAAGGAGGCTTCTTCAAAGACGGTCTTCATTAGCTCATCTACCATTTGGAGAAGTGTGTAGCCTCAGGTGGAGGAGATGTAAAGTAAGACTAAGCTCACGATGACCAATGTTCATCTTCATTACATTATTTTTTTCTTAGACAATTTGATGACGTGCCCTCGTATGTACAGTATACATACAGTACCTGCCAAGCTGCCAAATACAAGAATTTAAAACTGATTCCAGGGGACACGGGGAGTTGGCTTTTTTCAAGTTAGACGCAGAAGTCGATGTTCAAATTCTCAGATAATTCAACAGTATATACAGTATATATGTATATTTCACTGGCTCAGGAAAAATTGTACAAGATGGGATGCTGTTCTGCTCATAAAGGTTGGAAATAGTGATTATATAGACTATTATCCAAGCTGGCCGAGTGAGATCCTGAGGGAGAACAAAGGAACGAAGGTGAAGCGGCAGCCCCGAGGGAAACGCACCGGCGTCAGGAACAGGCTGAGAGCCCGTTCACACCGCACACCTCTGCCTAGTATCCTGCTCGACAACGTCCAGTCACTGGACAACAAACTGGATGACCTCAGGGCCAGGGTAAAGTTCCAGAGAGACATTCGAGACTGCAATCTCCTCTGCTTCACGGAGACATGGCTGTACCCAGCGATGCCGGACCACGCCATCCAGCCGGCCGAGTTCTTCTCGGTTCACCGCATGGACAGGACACTAGAATCGGGCAAGTCAAGGGGAGGCTGTGTGTTTTCAACCTTCATGAGCAGAACAGCATCCCATCTTGTACAGTTTTTTCCTGAGCCAGTGAAATGTTCATATATACTGTATATACTGTTGAATTATCTGAGAATTTGTACATCGACATGTCTCAGCCTCCCTCACTCTCAGCACTGGAGCCCCCCAGGGTTGTGTTCTGAGCCCTCTTTGTACACCTATGACTACGTAGCCACTACGAAATCTACCACCATCATTAAGTTTGCCGACAACTCTGTAGAGGTGGGCCTGATCTCTGACAATGACGAGACGGCCTACCTGGAGGGGGTTGGAAATATGGAGAACTGGTGCCAGAGGAACAATCTCCTCCTGAACATCAGCAAGACAAAGGAGCTGATAGTGGACTTTAGTACTAAGCAGGAGAGGAACTACCACACCCCCGTCATCAACAAGAGCCCAGTGGAGAGAGTGGACAGCTTCCGATACCTCGGTGTTCACATCACGCAGGACCT
>JAQMYI010000025.1:512510-522896 GCA_030014275.1 Clariallabes melas | reverse complement strand
TAAAGGCAACCGCACACACACCACACACGCACACACACACACACACACACACACCACACATGCACACACACACACACACACCACACACGCACACATACGTACACATATTCAGTAGACAACATCCATCAGCATGCAGGATCCCAGATGAACATCTCTACCCCCCGGAGGCGCAGCTCTTTTGTCTCCAGGTAGCCGAGACCTGGCGAGCGGCCCACTGCCTGCCTCTTTCATGTGGGCAAGGGGAATTATCTCCCTTTATGTGTGGATGTGTGTGATTCATTCAGAGGTAGCTTCCATATCTGTTCACTGGAACAGAGCCAGCCACCTGTGAGCTTTGTGTGTGTCAGTTAATGTATGTGTGTGTGTTTGTGTGTGTGTGTGAGGGCCTGGTGTACCGGCTCCTGAAACGTCTCTAAAGCAGAGAACACAGAGAGCCTGCAGGGTTAAAGAGATGAACGAGCAGAGAAAGCATGGGAATAACAACCAGGCTCATTTTAATTAGTATGTCTGTCTGTGTGTGTGTGTGTGTGTGTGTGTGTGTGTGTGTGTGTGTGTGTGTGTGTGTGTCCTTGTATTTCTACAGTTCAGAATACGGAAGGTACATGCTTAAAGTGCACAGGTCTTTACTTTATTTCCACGTTAATGACCGGTATTTCTCTGTTCTTTAAAGCGAACTTCCATGAAGAGTTTCTTAAACTAATGTGAAATGTATCAGTGGAGACCCTCATGATGGAGATCAAGGCTCAGCACAACTTCCATTTCTCTGAGCTTATTTATAATCTATGGCATTAGAAGCTTTATTTCATAACTTTTTTAAACTAAAATTTTAACAACAACAATAATAATAATAGATAAAAGTAGTAAAGTATTCAACCTGTCCATGATGGAATCTGAAATGAATACGTTAGTTACCTTACATTACATTACATTACATTACATTACATAAATGTATTTGTGTGACAGTGAGAGCAAAATGTAAACACAATAATAATGATAATACATGAAACTTGACATGACACAAAAGTACAGCACAAACAAACAAACAAACAAACAAACATGATTCTCAGTGACAGTGTATGAAAGTCACTGTATTTTCGTAGATGCCAGTGGTAGACAAATGCCTCTCTAAAACAAAGCAAATGTAACTGATGGACTTACTTAAGAAGTAAGAAAATAAGTAAAGGCAACATTAAAAAATAATCAGACATTAACACCACATAACATTAAGGCTAACGCTCTTGGTTGTTGGTCTGGGGATCTGTGGATCTGGGTTCGAGCCCCACTGACGGTGGGTTGCCACACCCTATACCACCCATCCACTGCACACGGTGCCGGTCCCAAGTCTGGATGAAACGGGAGGGTTGTCCCAGGAAGGGCGTTCAACTTAAAACCTGTGCCAAAGTTGTGTGTGGATCGAATGGTCTGCTGTCGCGACACCTTAACGGGAGCAGCTGAAAGAAATCAATTACATACCAGTAAACTGGTGACATGGGCACACAAGGTTCATTTATAACCTGTGGGGAGCAAAAGCCAGCCCACCCGGTCTGATCCTGAAGAAGATCCAATGCTGCACAACTCACTAAAAAAGTGCACCCATTGCAACACACTCTGCCGTACACAGGGCTCGGCAGGCAAAGAGCCCAAGGTCACTATCCTTGTCTTCAAACTCCCCAGATTCCAATGGGATGCGCTGGACAAACAAATCTGTCCCGTGGAGGCTCCATGTCACAAGCCACAGCACCCTAATCATCAGCTGCCAATGTTCTGGTGCCAGACACCACAGTAGAGCCCCAGAGGTCCTGTGGAGTCATGGCCCAAGAGGACGGAGCTCCCTGGGGAACCTACACGATTCTGGGTTGGATATTTGTCTTTATAATGTTATGGCTGATTGGTGTACACAGAAAGATAACAGTACTATAAAAATATTTAAAATAATAATTGAAGAGGATTCTCTTCAAATAAGGTGTTACAGAATGTTTCACAAGTCTCTGGATTTATTGCTTAAGAACAAAAAAAAACAGAGGGAGGAATTTGATCTCGACCGAGCTGGTTAACTCGCCTTCTGAAGGAACAAAGTTAATTTAAGCACTTTTTTTTTTTTCATGTAGGACATTACAATGATGTAAACATGCCACAGGTTGTGATTACGCTGTTACATGCTGAATACAGATCAGTAGTTGATGAGGCTCATTGGCCGGATACTGTTGTCACGTCGAAGGGAAAATTCCTGTATGGTTTAAATTTGCATAAGTGTGACTGGATTTAATTTCATTTTACAGAAAGTAAGACTTGAAAACAGAAGTCTATACATGCACACCGTGATCATAATCTGTAAATTTAGATGAATCCATGTTAACTGCAGGACCACAAGACAGATGAAGATATCATGGTGTCCTGTTGCTCTGCTTTGTTTTGTTTTTTTCCAGTTATTATTTCATTTATTCATCGTTAATCAGGACTTTTTACATGTCAGGTTTCTGGTGAATCTGGAAATAATTGGGGCTACACACCAGTGCAATACAGGGCATCACACACACACACACACACACACACACACACACACACACACACACACACACACACACGATCAATTTAATATAGACAGTTCACCAACTCACATGTGTGTTGTTCTGTAGGTTGGAAACGAGTAAACCCAGAGGAAACCTGGAGACACAGGGGGAACGCTTCTCTTATTTTGCATGATTTCTGTTACATGTTCATTAAGAATGTCAAACGACAGCTCAACAATTTTTTCAATTTGATGCAAATGTATCCTGTAAACGTATAAATCAAACAACCAGCTTTCACACTGATTCATGAACTATTGAACTTTTCTAGCTTCAGATTCTGATCAGAACAACAACAACAACAACTGGACAGTGCATGTCCTGGAGCAAAAATCAGAAGCTCCCACAAACTAGAAACAGCCATAAATGTAATAGACTGTAAAATCTGCAAATCAACAAAACAGCGTACTTGGAAGCCCTCCAAGAGCAGATGCCGTGCTTTCGAGTGGTCTTAGAACAAAAGGGCCGCGAACAATTCAGGTGTTCATCACTTTCCTGAAAAGTTTCAGCCTATCAGTGAAATCTACACCTGTGGCCCCCGAGCCTGCCTCGACCCCGGGTGTTTTTCTGTGGACTACACAGAGCAGCGACAAGTGGCCCCTATTGCAGCACCGGTGAGCTACTCGGGGCTGTTTATTTGGGAATTGAGCCTTGTGCACCTTCAATGCTCCCTCATTTTCTATTCTGTCACTACAAACTTACTGCAGGTGCACACATGCTTTCTGAAGCTACCTAAGCCTCTTGTAAGAGTGTGTTTGGATTACGTGTAGTGAACATACCCCAAACATCATCTTGTGTTTTAAAGTCTAAGTGGTAAGAGCATGTGCAGGTGCATTCTGCTCTCTACATCCTACGTTTTACAGTAACAAAAAACAAAAAAAAAAAGAATCCATTTTGTGTTGCATAAAGTTACATTTGTTAGCAATCATAAAACCAGATTGATGTAATGGCGTATAATGAAATCTCGTGAGTGATTGGCCTCGATGAAATTTGCCATCATTTTGTAACATCAAAGAGAAATGCTTTATTGATTGCTGCCTAGTCACTATCCTGCTCGGAGATAGAAATCTCATGGCTTTGATGTGAGAGTGTCTGGGTCTTACATCAGAGCCTGGGTCAACAACCTTGAAAGGCGAGCCTATTAAGAAAAAGTAACAAACACATTGCACTTTTAGAGCAGAAAGAGAAAGGATGAACCACTGTATCAAGTAAACATCATTTCATTGCTGATTATAAAAGAGCAGCAATGCAATTAAGATGCTATGCACATGCTAGATTAGCTTTGTACACAAATAGGCCGTCTTTGTTCGACAAACACAATGTAAACACTGAGCACAATCTGAGTGCGTGTGTGTGTGCATGTGTGTGTGTGCATGTGTGTGTGTGTTCTACCGAAAAGGTCTGAGCGAGCCGGCACATCAAAGCACAAATGCAGCCCGGTCTTCCTGTTGGATAAGGCCGGTAAACTACTCGGCACTATTTAAGCTGCAGTCTACCTTCATGTGCGTTATCTTCACGGCTGTTAAGCATCGCTCTCTTCCACTTCTTCCAGTCATATCTGAACAGCTTTTAAAACTGGGAGGAAAAGAAATCAGTACTTCCAAACCTCTGCAGGTTAATTTCCAAACATGCCCAAGGGATTTTCACTATTCCATAACTAAATCACAGTGATGAGAGGACAGTAATCATGAGGTGAGATTCATGGATGAGGGGTTATTGTGAAGATACATACATAAAAATAAATAAATAAAAAAAAACGTGTTTTAAGATTGATTGTTTAATCATTTTTAGAAAAACAAACACTTCTCTTTGATGTTGTTCAATATTTAAAAATTGTTTTGTGATCTTTAAATTAGAGCCACAAATGAAAAGCACCCATAAAGAAATGCAAGAATTATTTTCATTTATGAAACATTATTATACTGGATAATTATAATATAAAATATTATATAAAATATACTGGAAACATTTTTCTCCCTAAAACATAACATAAACATATCTACCTATTTATGTTTCCTTCTTTATTTCAATTTATTAAAAAAAAATTGCTATTGCATTAGCATAATTTGTGATTTTTTAAATTTTGTTTTTTGTTTTTAAATTTAATTAAATTTAGTGAACATCTATTTAAAAAACATTTGAACGCCTCAACATCAGGTATGTTATTATTAGTTCATTAGTTGAATTATTATTTTAAATATTATTTATCATTATTTGTTTATGTATTTGTTTTCTTCACTATTTTAGATTAATAATGAAGTTATTAACACATGCCATGAAATAATACAGATAATATGAACTTATGCCTTTATTAAACAAATCAGAATAATTTTATATTTATATCTTTGACATTCTTTACAATATTTCTGATGAATCTTGTCATACTTCAGGCGTTGTCTCAAACAATGTCTTCATAAGGAACTTTACTCAGAAGGCTTTTCCTAAACGTCCCACACAGGCGGAGGTGCTCGCTGCTTCTCCTCAGTTATCCCACGTGGAAACAGTTTGCTTTGGGAAATAATTCAATTTTTACTAACTACTAATTAACTACTAATTAAAATGCATCCAGTTAAAACCAGAGAGCAAGAATGAAAATATACTGACGAAAATGTTCAGCCAAATCATATAGTGTAATATATTCCGGATTAATATAAATATTTTTACATAATTATACACCATCGATAAAGATATTAGTCATATTTAAATGCTAGTCTTCATTCTGTGATTAAAGCAGTAGTGAAGAGCCAATAAAGTCTGAGAGACACTGGGGTTTTCCCTCTGTGTCTGAACACGACTTCCTATGTCTTTGAATGTTGCATTAATATACGGCTGAGGGCGTAATTCAGCGCAGGCCACAGATCCTGTCTGCTCTCCACGCAGATGGGAAGTTTTGTTTACTGCACTGATAGTTAAATGTTAGTCACCCTTATGAAATATGCCTTTGATAGGGATGGAAAATTGATTTATGACCTGACTTTTATCATCACTGCCTTATAACCCCTTCACCCTGAAGCACAGCCGTTTTCAGGAGAGAGGAAACCACCTGCTTTGATTTACTGTCAGCACAGTCCCAGACCAGAGGCCCAGTTTGATCCTCCTGAAACAAAGCCGCCGACCTAGCCTTAGCCACCTCGTGATCTGTAAACGATAAAGCTAGTCAGACTAAGGTAACTGAGTTGCTAAACAGTCTGGGAGAGATTTCAGGTGTTGGAGGAGGATGAAAGAGTTTTTAATGGTGAAGAAGGGATGCAGATTCAGTAGGATTTGTTCAGTAGATGCCGAACTTACACGAGAGCCAGATTATAATTTGAGCTCGTAGCCGCGGAGGTGAGAGTCACGGGACGAACAGGAGCTCTGAGGCCGTCCTGGGGTTCACAACTTATATAAATGCAGTTTTATATATTTTATTTAATTAATAATGGAGGAAATGTGTCCATTACTGGGTTATATGTGAAACCATGTTAAAAAATTATAGTTAATCAGTCACCTGGCGTTTATAAAGTCAGAATAGACCAGCGAGGTACAAAACCACTAAGCGTGTCTGACAACATTTCATTACAGTCTCTAATCTCTACAGCATGGGCTTGCATTAAACTTTGGGGCATTTGATGCCACCAGCAAAAGAGAGAGAGAGACATTTCACAGATACCATGACGTTTCAAATTAAAGCAGGAACAGATACAGGCCTACAGCAACCTAAAGAATGAAAGCCGTATTTATGCAACAAGATGGTACAAGAGACAAACCGATCTAAATACAGTAGGACGGTTTCACTATCTCTAATTCAATCTATACAGAGAAACACTACAGGCCTCAGTTACAGTATTAATGTCAGTCCTAAGACCAACAAACAACAAACAAGACATGTTATGGTCTGTATCACATGCCTTTCCCAAGCGTACAGTGATGGAAAAAGATGATTATACATTCATGGGAATTTTCTGGATTTATGCAAGAAGGTCAGATACCAAAGTCTCAAAGACTTATTTATATGAAACATGTTAAAAGTATACAGTTCATCAGGTCAGTAATTCTGCATCATATGTTTTCTTACTGTACATAAAAAAAGCATGCGAACGAGACTTAATGATAAGTAAATATCTTATTGTCTTTATATTATAAATATTTTCTTTACTAATGAATATTTTGATTTATAAGTAAATATGGTAGGACTCTAGGATTTAGCAAAGTATTAAAACACTATTCTGTATACACATACTGTGAAGAAGGAATTTCACTGTGCTGTAAGGTATATGTGACAAATAAAGGCTTAACTTAAGTTAGGAAACTGTGGTCAGAGTGCAGGGTCAGCGCCCCCTGGAGCAGATAGAGTTCAGGGCTTTGCTCAAGGGCTCGGCAGTGCTGTGGCTTGAACCCTCAACCTCCTGATCAGTGACCAAGTAACTCACAGCCTCAATCGACTGAGCCACCACTACCCTCTAAACTACCTAGCTCTATGACCCAGTGATGTTGCACCTCCAAAAACCTATTTGACGTTTAGGGGAGAGGATTTGAGAAATTTGGGAAACTTTGGGAGCTGCAGAATTGGGCGTGATCTAGTAATACTCCTGTTTTAAATCAACGTTGATTTCTTTTGAAGTTACCCATGATCTGACCATGTGCGTCACATCTAAAACCCCGGCCTCCCAGGAACTCCTCTAATGATCCAAACATGTGGAAATGTCTTGGAGCGAGGTCAGGACAGTACGGGGGACGTGGCAATAACTCCCGGCCGAGTTCCTGTAACGTGTGAGTGGTGTTGGTGAATGAATGTGTGTACAGTTCACACAGACAGATGCGTCTCTTCTGCAAGTTAAGATCAAACTTTTAAAGACCTTTAAAACCCCAGTCTATTACCCCTTCCTTCAATATGCATTTTGCATGGGATGAGAGTTGCCAGATTGTGTGTTAATCACAATAAACACCATAAACCTGAATATGACGCCACTACACATCTTAAACTGGTACTCTGGAGTTCTATGTTCATTACCATCCATTCTACACAAGCAGTACCACGGCTGAAATTTCATTTTTTTCAGGGTTTATTATAGTTAAGTGGTTTATGGTGGATTTAAGGAGGTCAAGACTGCCATTTAAAAACAGTTAATACAAATTTGTCTATTGTATTCTCACTTTATGTCAAAGATTGTATTATATTTTAGATTTAGGTTATGTTAATGTTTATTTTTGTTATTCTGAAAACTCTCGCTTGCACTTTCTTCTTTTTGGATTTTTTTTTTTGTGTGTGAATTTCCATTTTGGATTATTAAAGTCATGGATTTTTTTTTAATAAAATTTCATTTCAATTAATTCATTTCTTTAAAAAATTTTTTTTAATTTATTTACATTATTTGAAAAATAATGTTTTTTTTTCATATTACAATTATCAAATAAATACATTTATAAATACAAAAAAAAAATCATCAATACAATAATTTGTTTTTAAAGCAGTTTTATTATTGAAAGTTTGTTCTGCTAGTGATTGTACCCAACAATGCATGAATCAGAGCCAAGAAGAAATTTCACCCATATTCAGAGCTCAGCTCTCCTGGTGTTTTGCCTGACCGACAATAGAAGGTAAGATGTTTACACATGGGACTGCATTGTTTTTCAGATAATGCTATTTATTATTCTGTCCAGGTGGTTTATCAGGTTGGGACCGCTGGGATTGAAAAAGAAAAAGGAAAACGGGAACTTGCTAAGTGACCAGTGATGTTTGGACCAAGGAAACAGAGAGAGAAAAAGACAGGATGCTGGTCTGGATATGAGTTCCTGAGATGTTCACTGGCTCTACGGACCTTGACATTTGGAGACTCCCAGTTTTACTAGATGAAGCTGTCCTGCGACGGTTCATGTCCTGGACAGAAAGATGCCGAGGGTCCGCGGTAATGCCGTCACAGCCCGTGTGTGTGTGTGTGTGTACTCGGACACTTCACCCACCGTCCAACCTCCACGCTCTGGTGCTGCAGGCTCTTCTCTCCTGCTTTAATTTAAGCATGACAAACACTAAACGTCTGTCTCTAATACGCCTCCAGTGGTCTGATTGATGTTTTGGAGTGGTGTAGCATGAATGTGTTAAAATTCACAAAACACGAATCAATGCACATTTTGTCTATCGGACGTTACTGAGTCAGTTATGTCACAGTTCATCAAATACAGTCAGAAAGGTAAATTTAGGGTCTTGGGTTTAATTAAAGATGATAAAGTAAAACTAATATTTATAACAAATCCAAATCTACTCAAACACCTTTTCCACAAAAGACACGTCGAAGCTGCAATTTGATCCTGAATTCTAACACAGACCTGCTAGCGGGTGAGATGAGCACATGCCATCCATCAGCACAGGCAGGTACAGACCTGAAACACACAGACACATCTGGTGTTAATGGTTTACATACACTGTGTGTGTATGTGTGTGTGTGTGTGTGTGTGTGTGTGTGTATGTGTGTGTGTGTGTGTGTGTGTGTGTGTGTGTGTAGGTGAGCAACGGGCTGGTGTTAGAGCCCTGTAGCAGTCTCGTAAAACCTTTATGCTCCATGCAAGTAAAAATCAACCATTTTACGGAATGTAGAGCAAGAATAAAAGTGATATTTTTTTATTATGGAAAGTATCATATTCATCAACACCAGCAGCAGGTTGCCTGTGATGTAGACATTTAATTTTGGCTCAGGATTTGTTTACTTTGTATGGCATTCCTGATGCCATTTTTATCTGGCTACTTGGTCAATAGCGTCAATAGCCTCCCTCTCAGCCACCATTTCCCTCGAAATGTTTGTAATAATGCCAGAAATTTAATTGTAGAAACTATATTCAGGTGATATTGAGAATTTCAAGGTGAAATAATTTGAGGTGAATTTCAAGGTGAATTAAATTGGTAATGAAAGTCTTTGTAAGCTCTAAACAAAACCATATTTCAGCTGCTGTAATATTGCTGACCCCCCCCCCCCCCACACACACACACACATTAGTTGTTTATATATATATATATATATTTGAATATAAACCTCTTGTTCATGTTATGACCCAACGTACTGTCTGAGATTATGAGAGGTTTTGAGAATTCATCTGCACCATGCCATCATCTAAATTACTGTAATGTGTCTTAATGCTTATTATCTGAAAACTTTGTAGCCATTATTTTACTATAATTATATTCTTTAATAATAATTTACAGTCAGTGGGATATACTCCAGGGTGGCAACTTAAGTTGAAAGGTATGTAAATTTTTTTATTTAAATGTTTTTTTTATTTTATTGGGGAAGTTACATGAGTTTTGAATCTGACTTTCAGTGTGTGTGTGTGTGTGTGTGTGTGTGTGCGCCCTCCAGTGGGTTGGCACCTCATCCAGGGTGTACACCACCAACACACCCTGAGTTCCTCTGGTTAGTCTCCAGCTCTCCCGCTACCTTACACAGGATACACCGTGTGGAATTTGGATGGATTGGTGTTTGTTTCTGGGTAATCATATGAAATGGACTAAACACAAAGCTGAAAAAAAAAATCATATATAAAATCTTGGGGGATATAAAATGTGGACCAAAAGTGTGGTTGTCAAATGTGGCCTAATATCACGTAACAAAGATCCATGAGATGGTTTAAAACTCACGAGTATGTTCAGTGGCTTGGTGCTGATTTAAAAAGTTCAAGTTCAGTTTCAATCCACTGATGGATGTTAAACCCTCAAACCTTATAATGTTGATGTTGACTCAGGACAGATGTGTTGAAGCTACAGAGTGCTTTAATGTTGGAAATGTATGGAAAAAATCAACATCTGTCCTTAAATCTGTCCTTTAACATACATTATCCATATATTTTATAT
>JAQMYI010000025.1:299014-311141 GCA_030014275.1 Clariallabes melas | reverse complement strand
TTATTTCAGCTTTTGCTTCCATATCTCATTAGTGACATGATGGAATGGTGTGTGTGTGTGTGTGTGTGTGTGTGCGTGTGTGTGTGTGTAGGTGTGTGTAAATTAGTTTCACTATTAAACTTATCTCTGATTTCTGCTCTAACTCCACCAAACATTTAAATGATCTAGAAACTCCTGATCACTCCTGATGTTTTATTCCACCAAATCGACAGTTCAGCACTAAAAGTGTTTTTTAACTGTTACAATTACAACAACCTCCTAGTTTTATTTATTTATTTATTTATTTATTCTTTTTTGCTTGATGCAGGTGAGTTGTTGTCTATTGGCCAGGCAGTATATTTCATAGTTTCTTGTGTTTATTTGAGGTGTCAGAACCTAGAATATTTTTATATTTCAGTCCGTTTTTATTTCTGATTGTATTGTATTATCACTGTATTGGACTCTGATTTTTTTTTTTTTTTTATCTTTATTTATTTTTGCTTTTTCCAGGGGAAGCTTCAGGTCAGAGAACACGTGACTAAAGGCTTTAACAACATGCCTGCTGCATTCATGGCCATGTTAAAGGGAGCCAACACTGGCGAAGCTATAATAAAAATCTGATTAAGCTCTGTGCGTTCACAAATCACTCTGGCTTTAACGTAAATTCATTACTGAATGATAAATTGTGAATTCATGAAAAAGACAGTGTGTGTGTGTGTGTGTGTGTGTGTGTGTGTGTGTGTGTGAGCATATGGTCTCTTGGTCTCTTACACACATGGTATTAATGGTTTCTCGAGTGCTTACTGCCCACTTCTGATGATTTGAAACGTTTCCTGCTTCACATCTTGTGCTCGAATCTCATTTAGATTTTGTCTCCTTGGAAACCTGGCTCGTTTGATGCCGACCGGTGCTGTTCAAATGAGAGATGATAGTAACACGAATACAACCTCTCATCAGAGCTCCACCTGCTTCATCAGTCCTGCATTTATATCCAACATCCTTACAGATACTGAACTCAAACTAAAGCCTGAACCAGCTCTGTTTGAACAAATTTGTTGTTAGAATTTTAGATATTTTTACTATCCTACGTAGATTTTTAAGAATTGACTCATAAATAATATCCTGTCGGCTCCTGTTATAGGGAAGACAATGCAGGTAAAGGAGGCCTGCTGTTTTCTCTAAAGTGATTCAGATTTGTTTTTTATTATTATTATTTTAATAAAATAGAAATCACATGATTTTGACATTTGCAAATCTGTTACTGAAATCTGATAATTGTGACTTGAGACTTTAGATCAAGATTTATTTGCATTTAATTCAGTTGTATTTGTGTAATGCTTGTACAAATAAACTTTCAACTCAACTCAAATTTATTTCAGATTTATAGAATCAAAAGAAATTTTTGGAAATGAGTATGAAATGTGAGAGGAAATATGTATAAAACATTACATTACAAAACAGCTTTCAGTAATCTGAATTATATCTCGTGCTCATTAATAATGACATGAGTGAAAAACCTGAGGCTGGGGCAAGAACCTTGAACTCCTTCCACGATTAGCCCCATACACAGCAGGCTCTGGTGCGCTGGGTGTTCTCATACCTTTCAGTCCTGGCCAGCCTGGACGACTTTGATCCCTGCAGGTGAAGATCCAAGAACTTGGGTCCAATTGGGTACACTGCAATTTCCCCTGACCTTTTCTTTATTCGTAACTCATAACTATACATTTAATCAATGTCTCCAACCAGGAAGAATTTTAGCAAATAATTTAAACCTAACAGGCCCCATATGAGGATGGTACAAGGGCATATAGTATATAGACACTGAAGTTGGGAGAAAATATAATGTCTTTATAGGAGGACATTCGGGTCTTAATATAAAAATATATTTACAAAAGTTAAAGGCACATTTGTTTAAACATAAAAATGTGAATTGAAACCTCATGAGGTTTGGTACACCCGGGACAGGGTGCAAATCCATCACAGGGCACACAAATATACACACGCACACACATTTTGAACTACAACACACACATTACACACATTCACACATTACACATGGCACATTTGCACATTTTGCACACCAGTGTACTGTGAACTTTGAACTGTAACCTTGTGCACTATTCTGATCTTGCCCATAACTGGACACGGTTCTACATTACACTACACTACACTACATTTCAACTCTTCTATATTTTATTTTTATTATAATTTATTATTTTATTAATTTTCTTATATTTCTATTTTTATTCTACTATTTTATTTTCATTATTTTTATTGCTTATCCTTTATGTTAATTTCTTTACATCTAAAGTTTATTTCCATATTTCTCTTATATTTCTAATTTGAAAGTTCTCTTATTTCACACTGAAACTTTCTTTTTGAAATCTTGAGGTCGTCAGCAGTCCTATAAACATTTCACTTCATATCATACTGTAGATGATTGTGTATGTGATGAATAAAATTTTAATTTGATTTGAACACACACTATGGGCAATTTGGGAACGCCAATTAGGCTATCCTGCATTTCTTTGGACTGTGGGAGGAAACTGGAGTACCCTGAGGAAACCCACCAAGCACACGGAGAACATGCAAACTCGACGATACAAACATAGTAGGTGTAATAATTAAGTTATTAATATTGATTTATAAAAAATCTTGTCAGGTTTATATGGCATTTGGATACATACACATGATGCAACCAAAAAAAAACACGATTGGAAGTTTTATTTTCTAATTTTCTACTTTCATATGGCGTACTTGCAGGACAAAGTTAATTTACAAATAGGCCCGTGGACAGTGTTTATTATCAGTGGTTTGCTTCAGTGGTCTAACATGTATTACATATCACTCCAAAAGGAAAAACGCATGTGGACCTTATTTCTATACAAACTGACTGAAATCCACAATTTATATAAGTCTAAGAGCTGTTCCTCATAGAACTGCCACTCAATACCGACCCGGATAGTGTGTGTGGTGAAGTTTTCTGATGTTTCTGGAATGTAACCAATCCAGCACCTGACATGTGGTCAAACAAACCATTTACCTTGATTAAGGAAAGACTTTCTGTCTGAGATCAGTTATGAACGCTAGTGACGTAATTGAGGGCCATCCAAATTTCAGTTTGCTATTATTATTGTTGTTATTTTTACTACTATTGCTATAAATATTATTTAATTCATTTACTCTCTATACCTTTTATACTGTACAGTGTCACGCAAAGCCTGGAGTCTTTCTCAGGGGACTTCAGGCATATGAGGTCCATCGCAGAGCACACACACAAACACACACACACACACAAACACACACACACAGAGACCAATTTGGAACTGTAGGAGGAAACCCACCAAGCATGGGAGGACATAGGAAAGATAACTCCACACACACACACACACACACACAGACCAGGGGTAGGAATCAAACCCTCGACACCGGAGAGATGAGGCTTTTCCTGATTATTGGATTATAAGGATTATTATTGATGGATTATTATTATTATTATTATTATTATTATTATTAAAAATTCCCTTTTTACAGTCTTGGCATCTGTTTTATTTGTAAGGTGCTTAACAAGCAGCCCTCGATCCAATAAACAGGATTAGGATAATCAATTTACTTCTATTTTCCAATTTACACTCATTTACACTCATTAAGTATTACGAAGTAAAATGAATAACCGCGCTGTGACTCATAAGATGGCGCGCTGCCCTGAAATGCGCCATGACGTAAAGCCACAGTGGTGTTGCCAGATCTGAGGTTTACGCGTTGTTCTTTACATTTTTGCAGTGTATGGTACGGGTTGAAAGGGGTGGTTTACGGATTTGTAAGATAGTGGATTTTAGACGTACATATCTGGCAACCTCACTTTCGCGCCTGAGTGGGCGGCGCTTCTGGTAAAGAGTGCAGCGCGCGACAATCACACACCTCTCATTAGAGCCAGGCGGAGGAGCCGAGCTGCAGCAGCGCGGAGTTTTAACTTCTTCTGTTTTAAATCTCTAACAAATAATCATCATGATCATCGCCATTGAGGATCAGGTAAGGACTAAAAGCCCAAGAGGTCTGTGGGTTCCTTGTTTTCCGAGGGGTTTTATGTTTTTTCCCCTTTTTCAAGCCCAACATGGACATCGCCTGTTTCCCCACAGTTCAAAGTAATTAAAATGCATTTCATAGTATACATGAGAAATATTTCATCTCGCTGAAGTAATCTTAAGCATAAAACATCTGCCTTATAAACGCGGTTAGTTAGTTCCGTTAATTATTGTGTGGTTAAGTTAGCTAACAGACCGGCCGGGTTCATGTGTTATACCGTTATCTTTATCTGTTCATGTGGAGCCTCTCAGTGTGCTGAATAAACTCCTCATAACCGTAAATACTTTACAAGTGAATATTATTTGTCTACTTTTTAAGGGGGGGGGGGGGAATTGAGTTTTTAATTTCCTCAGACTCAAGTTTTGGCACTGCGGTGTGAAATGGCGCTAGCGGCGTTAGCATCGTCACCCGGGCTTTAAACCTCCACCTATTTCATTCAAAACCACAATATCGCTATTTAATATAAATTTTAAAATCTCACTTACACATGTTTATTGTCTAGGGGCGTTTGGTTAAAATAGCATTTAACAAAATCTTGAGTGACTGTCTCTTTAAAAAATAAAAAATATGAACTATGCTAAGCTAACTTAAGAAGTCAAAATGTCGCCCTCTGACGGAGGAAACAGTGATTTTAAACAATTAACCTGTTAAACAGTACGAGGGTAAACAGGTTATTAAAATGTTTATTTTACAGATTTATTGGTTAATTTTGTGGTAATCTGTTTCTAGGTTTATTCGCTAGCAAAAAAATTAAAGGCTCAATTTTCCCCACAGTTTATATACTTGGTTCGATTTAATACACGGAGACTTCATGACAAATTTCAGTCCTAACTTTTATTTCTGTAGAATTGGGAAATAATGGATCTAACGGTTATGATGACTGTGCTATAACAGGCTGTACAGTGCGCGCGCGCTGCAGCTCCGGCACGTGGGTCTGAGGTGGTGGGGGGGATGAGGGTGGGGCCTCGCCTGTGTGACTCTTACGATAAGGAGAAGTACAGTAAGTACAGTAAGCTTGGGGTTACTAAACATTAAAGGGTTTCATACTCGGGGGGTCAAATTTAATCCAGACACCAGGCTGTTAAATTTGTTGTCTTTATTCCCATGAACAGACTGTTCCTTTATTGTACTTCATCTTTGTTTTTCATAAGATTTTAAAAATGGGAGGAAATATTAAGCAAATTATAACCTAGTAAAACCTTCTAACATAGTAAAGCCTCTATATGTGAAACCTAAGCTTTACAGAAGAAGCACAATGCTGTGAGTATCAGTGCCTGGGAAAGTTATGACAACCACATTTGACACATGAAGAGGTTGTATAAAATGTCACGAAGATACAAGGTTTTTATAATTGTACACTTTACATTTATGCCCTGCAATGATGCATATTGTGCTAGATGATTTAATTTCTTCTTCTTCTGAGTTATTTCCAATGCTGTCTTTATCTCTTCAGGCAGGTTTTGATAAAGCTCTGGCAGATGCAGGCGATAAGCTGGTCGTGGTGGACTTTACAGCCACGTGGTGCGGGCCTTGCCAGAGTATCGCTCCTTTCTTCAAAGTGAGTACATCCTGCTTTTAACGTAGTTCATCACGTGCCTCATGGGGGCGTCATATACACCCAAGTGGGGCTGGAGATTTGTCCTAGGTGGAAGTGGATACGGATTATGAAACACAAGCATTGGCACTAAAGTGGCACCACTGATAGGTGTGTGTGTGGCTAAAATTAGTGTTGTTTTAATTGTAAGGTTAAAACTATGGTGGGAATCCAACCTCGAACCTGGAGGTGCTAGGCCACGGTGCTAACCACTACGCCACCTGCCTGGTCAGAAAACCGTTAGTGAGGAATGATTAACTCAAGAAAAGCACCTGAGCCTGTAGACCACACAGTCTGGGCTACAGAATTATATAAAGATCTTGATTGCTACACACACACACACACACACATGTCCATGTTGTACATCCAGTTACAGATTTAACCCCTCCTTGCTGTTATAGTGACTTTTAGGAAGGCTACTATAGCCTACTAGATCCACTAGATTTTGGGGCGTTTCTGTGGGGATCTGTGTTCATTCAGCCACAGGAGCGTTAGTGAGGTCAGAGGTACTGGTGTTAAGTGAGGAGTACTGGGGGTCAAATTTAATCCAGACACCAGGCTGTTAAATTTGTTGTCTTTATGTTTCAGTGTTTCCGTTCCGTTGGTGTTTGGTGAGGTGTAGTGTATGAGTACTCTGTGTAATTAGATGTTTTCTTTGCCTGCTCTGGATCCTGAATGTTCCTCTGGGGATCAACAGAGTACACCACCTACAGACAGATGCCAAATTAGACATTTCCATTTCTAGCCTGCAGCAGGTGTGCCTTAACCAGAGCTTACATAAGTGGTGGGTAGAGGCTGGTGGTTAGAGGTGGCTCTCATGCACTTTGGGTTTGTGGGTGAGGTTGGGGTTGAGGTTGGATTTTTCATCCACTGGTTTTGTCAATTAAAGTAATAAGTGTTCTTCTGACTGGATACCTTCACCCTGTAAAGAAACACTTCTGTTCTGATGGGAGTGATCTCTTCCACCCTCGTCCGCAGGCACAGAGCACTTAAGTGTTTAATGTCTGAGAAAATAATGTAAAGAAAAAAAAATCATCTTATGACCTTCAGTCACCGGATCTCAAATGTCACTGTACTGCTCTCACCATCAACAACACTAACTGGGAGAATGTTATGGAGAGTGGTTTAGGAGAAGCCTTGTAGATTTCACCACGGTGGTTTGTGATGATCCAACACCTAAATGACACTTAATGCTACAATATTCCTTTAATTTTTTTATTTCCCTTTTTTTACATGTCTTATCCTTGCCTTTTCCCTCCTTTTCAGGGACTGTCCGAAGCACAAGATAACGCCAACGTGGTCTTCCTCAAGGTAGATGTGGATGATGCACAGGTCAGTGATCTCCTCTCTGAGTCCTCAGTGTTCCTTTACTCCAGTGCAGTATGCAGTGTAAGCGTGTTTGTGTTAGGCTTAAATAAAGTATCTGTAATTTAGTTTGTGGATATCATTTTGCTAGACATGAAGCGATTGCAATTTTCTTGGTCTATCTGTCCATCTAAGTCTGACCTTCCAATAACTCCCTCGCACATGCACACGCTCACAAATGAGCTAGAATTAACAGCATACAAGGTTAAATAAAAATAAAAAAATTTATGTTAAAAAAAAAACATGAACTGTGGGAGGAATTGATCCAACTCGGGTATAAACAATTCCATACCGAGCACAGAAGCTTCCGAGTGGTACAACAGGAACCCGTTATCAAAAATTGTGCATAGAAAGCCTCCGATTTGTTAATTTTCCCAAACTCCAAGCGAATTCGTCTCAAACCTACTCATTATACACACTTCCACCAGTCTCAACACCGCCAGCACTAATAAAACAAAAGTCACATGCGTTAGAAGCCCCGTGTGCCCGTATGAGAAGATGTACACGCTCTCGGCCGTTTAACCTGCACGCTCACCTTGAGTTTTGAGACATTGGAGGTGTTGAAGGTGGTAGAACATCTATGATTCTTTATAATCATACAGGTAAACTATTTACACATGTTCATCCCGTGTGGTAAGAGTGAAGTATTCACTATTTGTTTGTTTAGAAATACAGTAAAATCTCAGATTGTGAGTAACGCGGTTTGCGAGTGTTCTGCAAGACGAGCAAAGATTTTTAATACATTTTGACTTGTAAACCAAGACTTGTTCGTTTTCCGAGTATTATGCATCACGCATGCGCTTCTTGTTTTGACGCCGAGCGTCACATGATCACAACTGAGCCAACAGATTTTCTCTCTTGCGCTGCGGAATTGTGGGTAATCGTCTCCCCTGCTGGGTCTTAGTGCTTGTCTCTCACTGGTATAATCAACATCCGTACACGCGGGTAGTGTTTATTATAACACTGTGACCACGTGTGTGTGTGAAACATATTTTATTTTGTGTTTGTATGTGTGTGTGTACAGCGCACGTGTAAAGCGAAAGCAAGTCTCATTAGAGAGGTTAAAGATCCATTTTCTCTCTGCTCAGTTGCCGCGTCATTGGACACAGTGCCCCACACACACACACAGACCCCTCCTACTTTTGCCTTCACACACGCTCTCTTTCTCTCTGCTCTACACAGAAACACTGCTCTGTCACGGTTATTTTTAAAGGTGAAGTTCAGGTTAATTGGTTTTATTTTTACTTTACAGCAGTGATTTCGTTAGTGTGTCGCTCAGTTGAGTGTCATTAGAGAGATTTCTTGTTTATTTTTCAGATAAAACAGTGTTTCCGTTGTGCAAGTGTGTGTGAAAAGAGTGGAGGAAGGGTAACTGTGTAAGATGAGAAGGGGGAGAGGGGAGCTCACTTTAGATTCTCTCACGCACACAGCGCCTGCGTGCACAAACGGAAACACTTATCTGTTGGGAATTTATAATCCTTTTTTTTTTTTTTTAAAGGTAAAGTGCAGGTTAATTTTTATTTTTACTTTATATTTTGTATTAATTATTTTTATGTATTTATTTTTTTTGGACTGTGGAACGAATAATTTGAGTTTCCATTATTTCTTATGGGAAAATTCGATTTTGGAATACGAGCCGCTTCCGGAACGAATTATGCTCGTAATTCAAGGTTCCACTGTAATAATGATGGTGGATGACGGAGATACACGCTGCTCAGTAACAATGTAGCTTCATGTTTAATTTGAAGTTTAGTGTTATAAGTTAGTGGTCTCTTCTTCTTGAAGTTAGTTTATGTTTAAGTGCTGCGCTTGGTTTTAAAGTGAGGAAAACTAATGTTATGAGGAACAGAATAATGTTTGAAAATATAGTATTGAATCTGGATAATTATAAAATGGTGATACTTATAGAATCTCAATTTTAACTGAATCAGCACTGAGGTATCGGGAGGTGACTGGTGATTGACATCGCTATAAATTCATAATATATACCCTGAGGTTACTAAGGATGAGGTCACTGTGTTTGGGCATTAAAATGGTTGATCTCTGAGCCTTTAATGCTTTTATAAAAACATCACTAGTGTGAATCCTGTCTGCTTTTCTAGAGCTAATTGTGTTCATTCTGAATGATGTGTTCCTGTTGGTTTGCGTCCCTGCAGTGCTGTATTTTAATAACACGTGAAGATGCTGCATTAACACCGGTCTGGTTGTGATTCAGCATTAAGGTGAATAAAAAGCTCTCTCTGCTTCTGTGGCTTTGCTGAGTAAAATCCTGCCTTCTGTTTCACTTCACTGCTGTTCTCACACTGCAAATGGTTAGGCACTGGGGAATCAGACAGGCTGTCGAATTTTCTCAAAATGAGCGGAATCTTTTAATAATAAATAAGAAGAAAATGCGAAGTGTGATTGTTTAGACTCTGTACAGCTGGCAGAGCGAGTAATGTCACATACGCTGCATGTTGGAGCAGAGAGCTTTTAAATATCTGTATCTGAGTAAAAAGCACATTACACACTACACCAGTCTTGGCTCTGAAAGAAAGATGACTGAGATGAATGTGGTGTTTTGTCCCCCCTCCCCCTCTCCTTTCTATAGGATGTGGCTCAGTCCTGTGAGATCAAGTGCATGCCAACATTTTACTTCTACAAGAACGGAAAGAAGGTGAGCTCCTTTATTCCTTTGCTGTAGTTAAAGCGCACACTGAAAGGCAGTTGTGTGTTGTGTATAGCCTGCCGTTATTGTGTATTGCATTTCAGTTGTTTATTACAGTTTCCTGCCCTCGATGTCTAATTTTACTTCTTGTTTGTGCCGCAGATCGAGGAGTTCTCTGGATCCAACCAGACGAAGCTGGAGGAGCTTGTGAACAATAACAAATGAACCCTGAGAAATGTGTTGAGTATGAATTATATAAATATAAGCTTGATCCAGACATGCCTCCTATCAGTCCCATAGACCTTACTAACAAGCACTCATCTGGTTGTAGAAGTAGTATGTTCGAATATGTATGTCTTACTCCAGTCATTGTACTGTATTGTTTTTTTGTTGTTGTTTTTAATAAAATAAAAAAAACCCATGCAAATCCTGATTTATACTCGGATGACTGACCTGGCTGTTGAAATCAGGTTTAATAAATACGAATCTACAAAATGCAAACCTCATGCTTGTTCTTTTAAACACAGGATACAGTCATTCTCTTTCAGACATGACTATAGAGATGTTTTAATGTTTTGTTTTTTTTTGTTAACTCTGAGTTTACTGTCTGTAGGCAACTGTAAATGTATAAGTAATAAGTTTACTGTAAAGGCTTTTTTTTTTTTCTTCTTCTTCTTCTTAAGGGGACCTTCTGGTTTTGGGAACACTAGTGACACTAGTGACATGAGCCTAGTAACGTCAATTGGTAGTGAGATGCCAGCTGTGCATGGCTGCAATTCCTGTAATAATGGCAATAGTCGCTCAAATGGGCAAAAATATGCGTTATGAAAACACATCAGTCTGAACAATCTGACCCGATCTCTTGTTGGAGAAAATCATTCAGGTCGTCGGGTGACTTAATTTTACTGCCACACGACATTGCTGAGCCTAGACCTGAGCGACTGAATCAACTCCAGATCATAATTAAATAAAATTTTATTTGTATATCGCTTTTAACAATTATCATTGTCACAAAGCAGCTTTACACAATCATAAGAAATTATGGAAGTTTCTATGAAATGTGAATTAATCAAAATGATTGTCCCTGATGAGCAAGCCAAAGCCACAACACTGCCCCCTACAGGATTGTACAGGAGGTGGTTCACTAGGCAATAACTATCAGCTTGGTTACAGTTTATTGTTCTGTCTGATGCATTAGTTTACCTTTCAGTTCTCTCGTTTCCTTCAAGCGATGCTGCATTGTGATGTTTTTGTGATGATGCAGAGTTTCAAAGGTAATTCCCCCCCCCCCCCCCCTAGAAATCCATGAGTTTAAGGTGAAACCCAGTCATGTGATTTTGTAGTCAGTAATGGTGGATTTAATTATTTTGCTTGTTTGAAGTTGTACATTTCCATCAGTGCAGTGGGGGAAAAAATACAATATCTGAACATACACACAGAGCCTAAAATCCAAGACAAACAAAGAGATTAATTGAACTGCACGTATCTTCTGTGAGCAGATCGTTATCCTAGACCTATTTTGGTAACTTGGTTTTCATCCATCAGTGATTAGTGATAAACTAAATTAACAGAATTTTCTCAGTGAAACCCTCATAATTAGTTTGCTAATTGCTGCATTTTGTGACATGATGACTCTCCTGCCTTTTTTTTATAGTGTGTATACCTGCTTTAATGCCAATGTTTGCTTTTTTCCACTCTATCCTGTCAAACATTTAAATCTTGACAGGAATGGTTTTTAGTCTGACTCCACCCTGGTCATCACTGAAAGGTTTTGTAAGGATTAAAAAGGATGTAATCAGTTCCAGCATTCTCACACACACCATATCTCAGTCCAGTTGAACAACTTTAAATCCTGGTCTTAAGGTTTACACTGTATGAATTTGAGCTGTATTATATTGTGTTCTCAAGGACAGAAAGAAATGTTGATGCATGTAAATTTCTTAATTTTTTTTATCAAGTAAATTAGAGTTGGAATACATTGGAATAACCTCCGTAATAATATAGGCATCATTTTCTGTGCAATTTTTCAAATGATGTCATCAAGTTAGTCCGTCTCATCATGTCTTGGCGATGTCGCTCTTGGCCGTCCAGACCGAGGACGATGAGCAGTGGATCCAGTTGTTCATAATCTGTTCCACAACCTGGAAACGTTAGTTCTGGTGACGTCTGCTTGCGTAGCACCAAGCTCCAATCACAATATTCTCCTCACTAAAACATCTCATCTGGACGTAATCACATGGCAAATTCTGTGCACAGCACCAATAAGAACATGTGATTTACTGTAGATTATATACAGAATAATAAAGTAACTACAGTATTTTTACCTTCTTTGCAGTCGCTCGATAGTTCAGGACTGGAGTTTCCTACAGTCTACCTGATCCTCCAATAACGAACTGGACTCCATATGAACTTCTCCACATCTCCTGTTATACTGAACTTCCAGCCTCCTAACACAC
>JAQMYI010000025.1:71947-82794 GCA_030014275.1 Clariallabes melas | reverse complement strand
TGTGTGTGTGTGTGTGTGTGTGTGTGTGTGTGTGTGTGTGTGTGTGTGTGTGTGTGTGTGTGTGTGTGTGCGCATGACTTCTGTCCCATGTAGTGTAATGAGTATGTTAAGATGTAATGATGTAACATGCTGAGCAGTAACTCACTCACTCATTCACTCACTCACTCATCGTCTATACCACTTTATCCTGTATACAGGGTCACAGGGGCGGAGCCTATCCCAGGGTACTCAGGGGCACGAGGGTGGGCACACACACCCACACACACACACACACACACACACACAGTACGGGCGATTTGGGAATGCTAATGATCCTAATCTGCATGTCGAACCCTGAGCGTGGAGGTGCGAGGCCTCAGTACCAGCCACTACTCAGCCTTAAAATATTACATTACTGCACTAAAATCCTTCTTCACTAACATGGTTATCATTCAGGATTTAGCAGCAGAACTACGCCAAAGCTGGTCACGTGTCCAGGCGAATAGATCTTTTCTAATATTCTATGATTAAACAGTGTTGGACAGAGTGGAAGCTTCACCTCCTAGTAATGTACAGTACAGTATATCTAACCCACCTTTGGCTGCATCTCAAATAACACACTGTGTAAACATGTAGTGCACTAAATAGGGTGTGTAACTGCGTGCAGTAGGGCCCCTATACAGGGCCCCTATACAGCGCGTGCTGATGAAGTTAGGATTCAACCATGAGGATCGACCCTTCGTGCGTTGTTGGCTCCCTCTAGTGGAGAGACTTGGTGTGGCAGTAAAGCTGACTCCGACCCCCAGTGTTTGTGTGAGGTGTGTGTGGAGTTCCTCAGTCCGGTGTTCCCCTGCGCTCTTTCGGTTCCCTCATCACCGTGAGATCAGATTTAATCAGAGATCTGACAGACGGTAAGCTGGTGCGCGTGTGTGTGTGTGTGTGCGCGCGCGCGCGCGTGTGTCTCGGGTAACGGTGAGTAACGCTAGCTCAGTTAGCAGAGCCTCAGCTTTAACACAGTTAGCGGGTTAGCGGCTGATTTAATGACGTATTTAAGTCTGTTCTCCTGAGTAGAGACTATTGTCCGGTGTTAAATCAGATCCTGAGGGAGTGTGTGTTAGTATTCAGTGATTTATAAAGAGTTTGTGGTGTTTGTGTGGCGCTAATAACATCAACACCACACTGTGAGAATTAGCCTCAGGTTAGCCTGTTAGCATTCAGGCAAAAAACTCAAAAAGTCATTAAGATATTATTGTGTTTTTGTTTTTTCTATGATTAATTATTGTTATTATTATTATTATTATTATTATTATGGTGCTTTTATGTTTTTTTTCTCAGAGTTACTTTCAGTTCCTTCACTCGAGCACTTTTCAGGGGAAAGTATCTAGTGTAAATACAGGAAGGTCGCTGCACTTCTCCAAGATGACGTCACCATGGTACCTCAGTTACCTAATTTACATATTCATTCTGACGTCAGAAGTATCTGTATATCTAAAGATTTAAAGATGTTTAGAGTAAACGTTTATGGTAGAATATAATCCCAACACGTGCATTTATAATCTCACTAGACGTATACGAGTCTGACCCGCAGCTCCGCCCGCGTGCTGATCCTGATGCCCGCGTGCTGCCGTTACCTGCGAGTGGAGCGTGCGGTCACTTCGCTGCCTCTCCTCATACTGCTCCAATGTTTCGGCACCCTTACTTCTAGGAGATTCTGGAGTGAAGAGACGTACACTGTTTAATCAGAGTATAGTTTATATGAGACGGCAGACTGAGTGATAAATGTTCAGTTTGTATGTGACGTCACGTCTGCTGCGTTGTGTGAACTGCTGATGGAGGTCAGGAAGTGATTTTGTACATATGAAGCACTATTATACACACAGACACACTCCCAGATAGATCAGAGACTTCATGAGGGGTTAACAAAACAATTATCAAGAATCTCCGTCTGCGGTCAGGAAGACCAGAGTGAGATAATGCACCCCGTGTGTGTGTGTGTTAGATTTAAAATACGAACTATAAGCAATTCCACTAACATTTAAGTCAGGGTTAATAGTTCTATAAAAGACAGGAGAACATAAACAGACCTTCGGCACGTCTGTACTGCCTCAATAACAGTCTTTATCTTCTGGTGTAAACCCGCTCCTCTACATGACTAATGATCACAGCCTGCATGTGTGTTGTTCTTCTGATTTCAGGGTAAATTGGTCCATAGTCCATAGTGATGTCACGTGTGATTGAATAGTCACGTGATTTTTAACGACTCAAACTCACTGTTTTGTGCAGATGCTGTAACCTTTATCTGTACACACCCTAGTTATTTCATATCTCTACAGTCCTGAAAATCACTTTGTGTTTTATTTCATGCATACACAAATACAAATAAATTATTAAGACAGTAAAAAAACAACAACACTGGAGACTCCTTCCATAAGGGTTCAGTACTCATCTCCTTATAAAGAGCTTCCACATGCCGACAGTTCACACTTTTCCTTTTCCTTCTTTAACTCTGTGTCATGTTTCTTTCAGCCGACGGCGACTCTGCAGCCCTGCGCCCGAACCCAGACGAGCAGCTCTCCACCATGAACTGTAACATGGACGGTAAACACGCTAACCCCTGCATTTCTGAGTCAGCTTTCAGTGTGGTCACCTGTTAATCGTGTGTTTGTTGTCCCATAAGGAGACGTGGAGAATCAGGTTGAAGTGGAGGAGAAGACGCGCCTCATTAACCAAGTGTTGGAGCTCCAGCACACCCTGGAAGGTAAAAGTTAAAGACGCAGCATTTCTCCCCGTGTTTCATCTCAACTCTCAGATGATTTATTACTGGCTTATTCAAATTTCCCCAGCCCCGGAATGTGTGGTTTCAGAACTCGTCATGCTGTACGGGTCGATCCGAATAACGTCTCGGGCCGATTCTACAGCATAGACACAGACCAACACACAGACTCTCAGACTTTACACCAAATTATACATCAGTCAGTGTGATCCCGTCTCACGAAAACAAGCTCTGTCTTCAAAGTGTACATTCCTAATACAAAGAGGTGTTCAAGTCAAAGTGGGACTTTTGATTGTACAGAATAACAGAACACAGTCCTGAGAGTAAAAACTCCCCTTATGTCTCTATATAATCCCCTGATACACTAATGCACTTATCACGGTGTCTCATTAGAGCTTGGACACCATCAAGGGGAGAAAGTTCTCTCAGTACGCTGGAGACATGATCGCCGGCCTCACAGGAACTCCTTCCTGGAAGTGTCTTTGAGTGAGATCAGGACTGTACGGGGGACGTGGCGTTGGTGAAGGAGTGTGTGTACAGTTCACACACAAAAATGCATCTCTTCTGATCTTCAGTGATCAGACGTTCCACTCTCTGAATGTTGACGTGATCGACTGCAGTGAGGCTCCACCTCTCGGCTGGGATCGTCACTCACAGACGTACAGACTTATTTATGACGTTCTCACAGTTCAGATGTTTCACTGCGACTCAGAGTCTTATCACCACACCGTGACTGAAGTCTCCTGTAAATGTCAAGAACTTAAAAAGTTCACAAGTCCCAGGTTGACTTGAACACCCTTTGTAAATATAAAAGGATGCTGCAGCTCATCCGTTATTTTTTTCCCGTGCCGTTATAACGACGTGAGAGTGACGTCCTTTATGCTGATGTGATAATTGTGATCTGTGAGTTAATAAACAAGACTCAAACTGTAGTGTTCAGGACAGGACACACCCTGTTACACAGCTCGGATATCATATCCTTCACTTTCTCACACACACACACACACACACAATCCTGAAGTACATTAGTGATTCACTCTAATCTTAATGGATCTAAACCCCCTCCCTCCTCTCTTTAAAGACCTCTCCGCTCGGGTGGATGCCGTGAAGGAGGAGAACCTGAAGCTCAAGTCGGAGAACCAGGTTCTGGGCCAGTACATCGAGAACCTCATGTCAGCCTCGAGTGTGTTTCAGACCACTGACACCAAGAGCAAACGGAAATAAACACACTGAGCACGGTGTTTGTTCCTGGCAGATCGCTCGTCCTTTAACATGGAGGCCAGTATGCACCGACGTTCAGGCTTTCACACACACACACACACACACACACACACACACACACACTGAGCTCGGAGTTCTCTTTGTTCTGTAAAAAACTTTTCATTCTTTTCCTTCACTGCCTTGTGGTCCGGGCGGGTCGTGGTTAATGTTCAGAGGTCAGATATCGACAGCGTTAATGTTTCACTGTAGCTCTTTTATCATCTTCACAACAACCACTTGGATAAATAAGTGCAGAGTTTTTTAACAGAGCAACAACAGATTAGTTTTACTGACCTGCTTGGCTTGGTTTTGTCACATGTTCTCACGTGTTAAAGCACAGAAGAGGCGTGTCGTGTCCCTGCAGCACGCGGCAATTAACCTGAACGTGCATGAGGTGCCATTATTTATACTTCCAAAGAGACATGCATGATTTCAGAAGCTGATGTTGATAATCAGTAAATGACAACAATGAAGAACCATCATGGACAATAAACTTATATACTGTGTTCTGTTTCATTTTCATCAGAGGTGGAGTTGGGGAAGGTCAGTAGAGGCGGTCAGTAGAGGCAGTCAGTAGAGGCAGTCAGTAGAGGCGGACAGTAGAGGCGGTCAGTAGAGGCAGTCAGTAGAGGCGGACTGTAGAGGCGGTCAGTAGAGGCGGACAGTAGAGGCGGACAGTAGAGGCGGTCAGTAGAGGCGGTCAGTAGAGGCGGACTGTAGAGGCGGTCAGTAGAGGCGGACTGTAGAGGGGGTCAGTAGAGGCGGACAGTAGAGGGGGTCAGTAGAGGCGGACTGTAGAGGGGGTCAGTAGAGGCGGTCAGTAGAGGCGGACAGTAGAGGCGGTCAGTAGAGGCGGACAGTAGAGGCGGACAGTAGAGGCGGACACCCCTCTCCGGATAAATAAAGGGCGGGTGATGGATGTTGAGGATTGGATGCCGTCAGATCAACAGTGTCTTTGTTATAAATGTAAATACAGTCAGCACCCTGGAGATCCTAGACATGATACATCACTTCTGGAGCTCAGAGTCTGGTTGTTGTGGGCTTGAACCTACAACCTTCTTATTCGTAGCCCCAAGTTTTTTTCCCCTGAGCTCCACTGCCCCGCCCTGCAGGCCTGTGTTTCAGGACGTCCAAACACTTTCATTTCAGTATTGATCTTAATAATCATGATTAATTACTGAATATGATGACAGATAAACCAAAAAGTGTGGATATAAGATTAATAGATTAGTTAACACAGCAGATTAATTAAACTAGAGGAACCTGTTCAGATCATGTGACAGAGCAATGTCGACCACAGGACTTCAGATTAGATATACTGGATAGACGACATCATCACCACTACTACATGACATCAACTGTACACACGCTAGATCACCAGAAGTATGTGGACACTGACCATCACACCCATACGCAGCCCCTTCCCTGTCCCAGGCCGTATTCTCCAGAGCTCTTCTGGCTGAGTGAACAAAAATCCCAACAGCCGCATTATAAACTCTAGCTCAGGGTTCTTCAGCTCCGGTCCAGGAGCTCCAGCGTCCCACACGGTTTAATGGTCCTTAGACTGGGCTGGACGTCAGGGCTGAAGGCCCCTGCTCTGGTGGAACGCTCCATCAGAAGAGCAGAGGCTGTTATAGGGCTGTTCTGAGTTTTGGATTGAGATGTTCAACAAGAGTTAGTTCTGTTCACATCCTTTAAACAACAGAAACGAATCATCATTACAGGGCTGTAAGTGGGATTATAAGTTGGTTTATAAATAGATGCCCAGTGGATAATAAATGAAATAGTCTTTTTTTTTTTTTTTAGTAAACAATCATGTTATAACAGAACTACATTAAACATGTTATAACTCAGCTCACTGCAGCAGAATTTCACAACATTGTCTTCCAGTGTTTTTTTTTTTTTTTTTTTAGTACAAATACAACCTGTTGCTATTGACTGATCCAGAAAGTCATTTCCTTTCACAGAGAGTGAATGTATGTAGGGCGATAGCTGGTGTTGTTTGTTCACAGATAATAGACTCTGTCAGGTGTCAAACCCCGGCCTGGACGTCGACTCGTCATGTCTGGGCCGTCAGCCTGTAACCGCTCAGCGCTCTAACCGTTTACTTACAGATTATTCCCTTTGTTCATCAGCGTCTCCATAATAAATAAACAAACAGATCTCACAGTACAGTGAAGTGTAGAATGGATGACTGGCTTTAGGTTGCGTGCGTAAAAGGACGGTGGAGACGCGGATGTGAGACGGCACGAATAAATGGACCGTCTGGTTTTTACAGTAAAAAAGGAATTGGCGGCGGTGTGGAGTGATATCGATCTGAGAGAGAGAGAGAAAGCTCTGGATTCACAGGTGCATTTGATTTCTGCAGACAGGAAATGACTTCAGATTCGTCTGCTAACTGATGCAGCGCAGCCTCACAGAATAAACATTAGTGCTGCAGTCTGTCTGATTAACGTCAGGAAAAAAACATTTTTGTGGATGTTAATTAGTGCAGAGAGAGAGAGGTGTTACAGATCTTATAGTCTGACGCATCACTGTGCAACACACACACAGGCATGATGGGGCTTCATTGTTACAAAGGAATGATTATGTATTACATTATTTATTTTTAATGTAATTTAATACTGTATATGAACATTTTTCTTCAGGTATTAACATGAACCTGCAAACATCTAATGTAGATAAAGCCTTCTGTGTAAATTGTACTATTACAAACCTTTTGTGTTAATAAACTGTTTTTGTTTATCCTTAGCTTGAAGATTCTTCTGTACACAGTTTTGTATTAAATATTTATTTCCAACTCCAGTGTTCAGATTACAAACAAATTTAACAGCATTTCTTGACAGAAATCAGAAAAAAAATCAAACATTAACATTTCTCATAACGTTGTGTAAAGCTGAAAGTCTCCTGTGTGTGAGACGAGGGCTCGCGGTGACGCGCTCCGTCACAAATCATCTCAAAGAAATCCTTAAAAAATAATTAAATGTCACTAGACTGTCCTTTTCCCAAACGAGATCCACCAGTGATGACGCGTTACCTTCACACATGCTGTGTTTTTCTGTATAGAGAAACAGCTTGTTGTGACAATATGAAAAGAAATAAGGGTGGTTGTTAGGATAAAAAAATATAAATATTAAATAAATAATACACCAAGCCTGAAAACTGCAGTGTCACTAATGAGCTAAAGAGAAAATGATGTACATATTACTTTCAGATGAACTATTGCTAATTAACAACTGAATTATTTTGGTCCTCACGCAATTAACACTGAAGTCTGAAGTTCAATTTTAGTTGCTCATGTTAGCTTTGCTTGTTCAGATTAGTGTAAAGATTTATAACCACTCTCCCTGTTTATCTCGTCTTTAGTTTGTGTTTTATCAGATTCAGATTGTACAAGTCAAACTTTTTCTCGTTATAAACCAAGTCTCATAACTATAGAAAGCAAGAATTTAAAAAAAAATCAACACAAAACATCTTTTTTCCCCTAAACATACAAATAATAAATATGTTCAGTGCGATTCAGTTTAAACAATAAGGCTAAAATCATCATAACTTAAATACACAAAACTGGTACTAAATACTTTTAAATAAGATAAAGAACTTTTTGAAATAATGAAACATTGCAATGTCAGGTTTGAAATGTGTTCCTTATAAATGTATCTATTTGTCTAAACCTTCATGTCTGTGTGTGTGTGTGTGTGTGTGCGCGCGTGCGTGCAGTCGTCAAATCTGCTCTCAATGCTACTTGTTCGATCCTCTAGTGAGGAAAAATACAGCAGAGTTTTTATCGGTACGGCTAAACTGAAAGCGTAACCCATGAAACTACCGGTGGAGAGGAAGACTAAGATAACGGGCTGGAGCAGAAGGATCTCCGGTGGAGGCGAGGAGCCTGCGGTCGTCACGAAGCCTGGAGCATGCAGCATTTAGAGAGGCAGAGAGGGTGAGAACAGGAGAAAGAGAAAAAGGAAGAAGGAGAAAGGATAAGAAACCGCCCTCTAGTCCTTCCGTACTCGTCTTTTTCTCACAGCCTGTTTCTGTCCGTCTCCGGCGCCCTCGAGCTCCTCGTCAGCGTCCTTCATCTGCCGGAGAGACGTCAACATGAACACGTTTAATCAACTATATACTGCTACAGCTGCTTCAGCCGAGTTCCTCACTCACCTTCTCCAACATCAAAACTGAAATCTGACATCATACAGTATTTCCATCACTAATAATCACTTTCTGAAATAGTTCTTTCACCAAGGTCCTAAAATCATCTCAGAATAAGTATATTCACAAAAAAAAAAAAAAACTATTAACTGGTCTGCAGAGAAATGCAAAAAAAAAAAAAAAAAAACAATAATTGTAGGCCATTTAAAGTTTGTAAGTTTATCCAAATTAGTTAAAAGTTTGAATTGATTCTGAGTCTAAAACTGAACCATAAACCAATGAAAACTGATTAAACTGCGCAATTTATCACAGGAGAATCCCTAAAGCTTTCACACACACTCACTCACTCACACAGTCAAAGAGAGAGACGACCAGTGACACAGTTCTCCAGAACCGGGTTTGGGAACCTGCGCTTTAGTGGAATCAGGACTGAAGTTTGAGATCATTAAACTATTTTAAAGCTCCAGGATTAAAGCGGACGACGGCGACTCCGCTACATCTTACCTCGTCATCTGAAGCCATGTCGTTTGATTTGCTAGTTTCCTCCTCTTCCTCCCCCTCCTCCTCCTCCTCCTCTAGCGCTTCTTCTTCATCTTCCTCCTCATTTCTGCCTCCTGAAGCAGACAGTAATAACACACACAGCAATGAACCGCCCGCTGTAACTGAGAGTCAGTTCACTGGCTAAAGAAACTGAAATGGCTAAATAAATGACTGTAATGTATATAATTGTCTTTAGTTTAAATATTTACACACAGCAGTACACTTTGCCTTTTATTTTCACATCGACACAGATTTAAATAATCTCCCCTCTGTACTGACCAGTTGGTTCAGCAGTTCCGTCCGCATCCTCCTGATTCTCCTGCTCTTCCTCTTCTCCCTCTTCCTCCTCCTCCTCCTCCTCCTCTTCTTCTACCTCTTCCCTTTTGGGAGGATCGACTTTTTTATAGACGTAATCCTCCTCAGACTTCTACAGAACAGAAATATAGTGTTCAGTCAGAACCCGAGTATTTCCTGAGGGCCGTCCGTCATTTCCACACTGAGGGTGAGCTTTAAATAATTCAAGAACCCCAGCAGGATGTGTGTGTGTGTGTGTGTATGGATTAACTCTCGTCTTGTCTTTGATCTCGTGCATGACCTCGTTGTCACAAGTGTCCTGTGATGAACTTTATCATGATATGGTATCGTATCGTCGAGCCCCGATGCCGAGCGCTCACCTTAGGCCAGCAGAAGAGAACGGCGAGACCGACAGGCAGACCGACGGTCAGGACGTAGACGATCCACAACCACGGCCTCTCCTCCGCCGCCAGCGCCAACTGACTGAACACTCCCGGCTGGGAGAGAACGAGGGGGGCGGGGTGGACAGAGAGAGACAGAAAGGATCAGACAGGTAGAGAGACAGTAGAACAGAGAGAGAGAACATGGATTTTATTACATTGAAACAATAACAGTCTGTGTAAATATTAATGTGTTTATTTTCTGGTTAATAGCAGACTAATCTTTTGTCACCAGACATCGGGCTATACGTGTGTGTGTGTCTGTGTGCGTGTGTGTGCACACACACCTCATTAGCACTAGCCACCAGTTTTTTGAGCCCCCAGCTGTCTGCGGCCCAGCGGTCCGCCACCTCTTTATCCTCAGTGATGATGAAGTTATCGAAGTAGATGTCGGAGGTCATGGACCAGAGCTCCAGGCCCACGGCACGGAACGAGCTCATCTTAAACGGCTCCAGGTCTTCAAAGTAGTCCGGATTCGGGATCCTCCGTGCGCTCCACACACCCTGTGTTCATCAACATCACTGCCATCAGTCACATGACTATAAACACTTAAATTACGATTATTGAAAATGTGGATGAGGAAATAAATTTAATATACTTCTAATAATAAGCAAAGCTTCAACTTCACTGTTACACACATTTATCATAAAACTACACATCAGAGAACCTTTAGGAGTGGCAGCTTGTACAGTACTATAGTGCCCCGCCCTGTTCAGGGGCCGTACCTGGTAGTTGGGGTTGTCGATGAGCTGAGCCTTCCATTTCCCCTTGTACTTGGGGTTATTGATTGTGGGAGGTTTCCACTGGCCACAGCCCGGGGCAGTTTCACACGCAGGGTTAGGAACCTGAGGAGCCTCCCACTCACCGTCCATCTCCTCATCCCTGCAGGAAAAAAATAAACAAATAAACATTTACAAGTTCCTCTGTGGAACGTAACTAATGTTTATTGGTTTTGCTATAAACAGGTCGTGATTATTTCGCTCTCTAACTGGATTATTATCTGATCATACAGACGTCACTAACTATCTCACAGATGACCAGAATATTTCATCGTGTGCAGCTAGAGACACTTACGAACCATGAGCAGGGGGTCAGACACGTGTTCTGTAAATGACCAACACACTCATTCAGTTTAGATTTATAAAAGGAGCATTCAGAGAATGTTTTCAAATATCCAAAAAATAAAACCCCCGTGCTGATTCTTTACACTGACTTTGCATGACCTCATGTTGCACTTACACTTTACACAGCAGCTACACGAGCATTACTGTACACACACACGCACATCTGAACACACACACGCGCACATCTGAACACACACGCGCACATCTGAACACACACACGCGCACATCTGAACACACACACGCGCACATCTGAACACACACACGCGCACATCTGAACACACACACGCG
>JAQMYI010000025.1:33621-43675 GCA_030014275.1 Clariallabes melas | reverse complement strand
GTGTAAAGCTGCTTTGAGGCAATGACAATTGCTAAAAGCGCTATACAAATAAAATTGAATTGAATTGAATTGAAAAGAGGTACTTTAGTCTAAAACCATCATCGGCCACTCGTTGTGTTTTGTGATGGTCTCTGATGTGATGGTCTCTTGTCCTGACGACAGTATCAGAGGCTAAAGAGGTGGCAGATCCGGTCCGCATCGTTATCAAGCAGGAAATCTCTCGGCTGTTTGGTGACAGCAACGTCAAGAGCTTCAACCAGGACTTCCTCAGCAAGCACTCCAACTCAATCCCTCACCGATTAGCAGGTGGATAAATCTCTCTCTCTCTCTCTCTCTCTCTGTGTGTCTCTGTCTCGCTCTGTCTCTCACACACAGACATGTAATGTGCAGGACTGACGTGTATCTCTCTCTGTGTCTCTCTCTGTGTCTCTCTCTGCTCTTGAAGCTGCCAGAGGAATGTTCTACTTGGACCCCTCGACACAGAAGAAGGCAGTGGAACTTGCTGCAGCACTGGACGAATCTCTTAATAACAGGAACATTGAGGTAATAAAACTTAAAGGTCTTAAAGGTTCCTGTCACCTGCAGCGCTGCATTTACAGATCAGATCTCTAAGGAACGTTCTAGAGCACCAGGAACCCTTCCACACTGAAACCCTGCCAGGGACTCACTTCCTTTTGGTCACATCCTGTTAGATTTATTTCACAGTCTAATTAGTTACATGTTGCTTTATAATATAAACTGTCCTGCTTTGTTATTATTGTGGTGTAATAACTACACCACGTTACAGAGAGAAGCGTCATGAAGATCACTGAAGATCTACTAGCGGAGGAGACACATCTGTGTGTGTGTGAACTGTACACACACTCGTATTCAGCAACACCACTTGACATGAATCAGACAGACGGTTCGATCACGGCTCCGGCGTACTGAGAGAACTTTATACACTGATGGTGTCCGAGCTCTAGTGAGACACTGTGATAAGTGCATTAGTGTATCAGCGGATTATATAGAGACATAAAGGGAGTGTTTACTCTCATTCTGTACAATCAGAACATAAACAGTGTGAGAGTCGTAATAAAGGAAATGTTGCCTCACTTTTGCTGCCTGTAAAAATCTCTAAACTATTGAGGTTAAACTGAAGAATAAAGAAGTGTGAGTGAAGTAATTAAAAGTGCTAAAACCCAGTTCCGCGTTATCGGCACTACACATGCTGGATAAGTGCATGACAAAAATGTTTGTAGCTTGGCCTTTAATATGTTGATCTTTATCAGAAATTCAATATCACTGCGTGATCATAATTCATAAACACGCTGCGTATGGTGATGAAGTGGAGTCGTTTTCTTCCCCAGAGGAAGTTCAGGGTTGGTTTACTTTACTCAAGAGTCAAAATCCCCAAAGTTGTGTGCATACACACACACACACACACACACACACACAGTGTTCAGTCTTGTGATTGAGTGCACTGTATATGACTGATCATCCACAGATTGCTCCAACACCCCCAGTCCTTACACAACAGTATTTCCTGTAACTGCACTTACATGCGCGCGCACACACACACACACACACACACACACACACACACTACTGAGCACAGAAGCTGCACATCACACACCATCTTCACTAAAAATGGCAATTTTTAGTTTTGTTTCATTATATTTTTCAAGATTTGTTTCAAATATAAAGTGCATTATAAATTAAATGTATTATTATTATTATTATTATTAATTTCATTTTATTTCTTTTCTGTTTGACATTACATGAATAATTTTGAAAAATTTGAAAAAACCTGAATGTGATAACCTGTAGGAAATGTAATGTAATGAATAATAATAATAATTATTATTATTAGTAGTAGTAGTAGTAGATTTTCATTCATGCGTTACTCAAAACAACACTATTGTAACTAACAGTTAAAAGCTGAGCTGTTGAAGGACACGTCGGCCTCTTACACACCCTGTAGTGACATCAATAACATCTAATGATTTTGACTGTGTAAAGTTGAAATAATGGAAATAGAGGATCGTGACGGACACTGAATAATCCCAGCATGCTTTTCTCTTCCTGTGTAGATCTGCACAGAGGTGTTGGAGAGTCTTCGTAACGGCACCCTCGGAGTCGCCACGGAGACGGCCGAGTCCTACCGCACCGAGTGTCATAAGATCTACCCGTACACGCTGGCCTTCATGCCGCCTGGTTACGAGGAGAACACTAAGATCGCCGTGAATGGAGACGTCTCCACGGAAACCGAGGAGCTAGCCAATGACATGTGAACACCTGAAAGGGGGTGGGGCTAAGGGAGGAGGGGGCGGAGATGAAAGAGGGCCAATTTTCGGCCACCCGAGATGACACGTTGCTGAACTTCCTGCGTTCTCTCCACCCCCCCGATAATCGGAGTCGCGGCCGAGAGGAGACGGACGTCTGTGGAGAGGAGGACGAGAGGGGAGGGGGGAGGAGGAGGAGGAATGAAATGACCATTTTTTTTTTTTTAACCTTGCTGATGACTACTCTCTAACTGAAACCTAGACGACACGCGAACGCTCTGTTGTGAACGGTGTCTGAAGGCGGTGAGCTACAAATTCTGGGTTAATTAACTGTGCAAACACAAAAGGTCGAATCCCATAGTCACCCAAGCGATCTCACTCAATCCCTCTTTCTCCCTCTGTTTTAAAGAATAATTTATATGAAAAATAAAAACGGCATAAAACGAGTTTTGGAGCGCGGAGTTGGTTTTGTGTTGGCGTGACGTGGCACTGAGCAGGTGGTTGTTGATGTTGTTGTTATTTGGAATGTGTGGAGGTGATGAGGGTTATACCCAAGGGGGCGGAGTCTGAGGTTATGCTTTTTTTTTTTTTTTAAACTGATGGGACTCGTCTGGTATCTTTTATACTCCATTATACCTGAGGTTTGTCTAAGTGGAGCTCCTTATCTAAAGGTAACTTCTAGGACCTGAAGATCAGAGTGTGAATCAGCAGGTGCTCCTGGTTATTCAGTTAAAGTGGGTGGAGTTAATCTGCTCTCTCCTCTCTCTCTAACTTTAATCGCTCTCCTTAAAGGGACACTCCAGCATTTTCGTCCCGCCTACTGCATCAGAAGTGCGTGTTCGATCGCCACGGACAAGAACTTTTAACGCTTCTCTGCAGACGGGAAAACCAGTTCAATTAAAACTCGGGTCTGTGGGCCGACGGTAAACTGTTATTAATACGCCAGCGGTTTTCGACTCCAGTCCCATCGATACTGAAATGATATGAAAATGATATTCACCCATTAATAAAGACATTTCATTGAAAGGGAAGGAGGCGGAGCATGAAACATGCATGGCAGAAGTTACATCACACCAACCTGTGTACAGTATGTATGACTGATTCTGTGAATTAATTTAGTTTTGAGCCAACAGAGAACAAGTAGGCAGGATTGTAATCTTTTTGGTCAGGAAAAGAAATAATAAAATCAAAGCAGGCACACGCTGTTTTTTATTCCTGTTCCCTCGTGAATAAATGTTTCCCATTCGACTGAGATTTTTTTTCAAAATAATAATCTTCCATTATTGGAGAAATACGGTACGGTGTCCCAGGGTTCGGGTTAAAGCGCCAGTGCGAGGTCGTGCTCACATCATGTCATAGGATTTCTACAAATTCTGCAAATAAAGCTAGAATTTATAAGATTTCTGCAAAAATATGTTCCTGCTTTATTCATAATTAACCTGACTAAAGAAAACATGAAAACACTCCACTCAGTTCCTTTGCTGAATTCAGTGACCAGTTTTAGTCTTTTCATTTCAGTCGAGTTTTAAGTAAACCGGTTCAGAGAAACAATGAGCTTTTTGTCTGTGATGATCACACACACGGTTCTGGAGGAGTCCCCTAATGCACCCCCTCTGGCCCCCACTTCGTTTTCAATGTGGAATGATGTTTGTTGTATGATATTAATGAATTTTTTTTGTAATAAAAAAACACCTCAAATAATGAAAACACACACATTTGGTACAAGTCTATGTACATCTGGGTTTGTATACTTTTTATTTGCCTTTTTCAGTTTTCAGTCAGAGGGCTGAGTGAAGGAGGGGAAATGTTTTTAGCACTGAGGTTTTATTGAGCTCCAGTTAGAGCGATAAGATAAAGAGTGTAAGTCTTTGTAGGGTTACAGCTGTGCTGAATTCAGACGGATCAATGAATCGATTAAGCGTCTTTCCCTCTGGACCATGAAGCCAAACTTGGGTCCGTCGTAGATCATTCACACCTATTTAAATAAACATTTTTAAAAAGTTTAGCTATTTATTTTTTTTCACCCATCCAAAAACAGGCTACTTGTACTTGTTTCTGATTTAGCGTGTCCCTTAAGCGTGTTAGTTTTTCAGCTGTCCGCATCCGTGCTCTGGTCACAGAAGGGCCAGTAAAAAACCAATGCGATAAACACTCAAACCTGTGGGGTGTCTAAACTTTGTGCCTTTGAGTCATTGACGTCCACAGCGCTGTGGTTTGGGAACAGAAATGTGTGGCTACGCGGAGGTGACGCGCGCCGAGTTTATTTGCTCTGGGGGAATTTTAACCTGTTTACCGTTTCAGGAACTGAAGTAAGATATAAAGACAATAAAGATGTGCAGAGACAAACTGTACAAACACCCGACTCGTTAATCAGCTCATTAACATCCAGTCTCAAGCTCAGATAACTAGATGTGCATGTTTTTTTTTTTGTTTTTTTTCCTTCCACTTGCAACCAATTTTTGGAACAAATGAACATGAACAAATGATTTAAACCACCTCATTTTGGTGATTTGTTTTCAGATGACATAATGATAAGTGAAAGTACACTTTGGTCCGTTTGTTCCTGAGTGTGATTTTGTATACCAGCAGTTCTGGCCGGAGTCCGATCCTGTGGCTTTGGAAATAACTAACGAGTATTTCATTTCAATTTATTTTATTGTTGTTCATTAGTTTTTAAATGCAAGTCTACCTTTGAAGATTATCTTGTAACATTAAAATAAAACGATGTTTAATTTTTTGTTGCTAAAAATATGTCACAAACGCCGATGTGCGACACCCGTTTAAATAGTTTGGCTTATATAAATAGTCCTTTTTTATTCAGGGTGACGGCTGACTTCATACTCCAGTACACACGATTAAAAGATGACGGCAAACACACACACTCACACACACGCAGACGCTATTTTTGGTTTGCTGCAGGCGGATAATTTAAGGTCGTTTTTTATTTCATAAATATGAGGAGGACTCGAATAGACACGGTATTTTATTTGAAAGTGACCTGCAGAAATTGTTGCAGAAATTAAATCTTGTTTTCTCTGTAGCACTTCATTGATTTTCATAAATGCAACACACTATAGTTTTTTTAAACATAGCATGAAGGTAATAAGGATATATGCAGCGTTGTCTCCATTTTAGATCAAAAGGGTTTCGTAGCTCAGTGTTTTCTCTTCTGTGGGAAACGGATCCAAACGGCTCTTTGAGTGTTTAAGGTTGCCGACCCCTGACCTAGGGGGCCAAAACTATTAACATGCAGATTTAAAGATTTAATGCTGTTGATGTTTGTGTGAAATCCTTTTGAATTTTGTCTGAAGACTCAGGATTATCAATCATCTGTTACCAGTGAACAGAGCCGACGTTAAACCTCACCACCCAGAACCACCCAGTTTGATTAGGAGTGTCCCAGTTTAAATCCATGTCTGTGTTTGTTTTCTCTGTGTCTGTCTGAGCTTCTCTATGTTTCTCTGGTTTCTCCTGTAAAACCTGCTGTTATATGAACTGACACACACATTACCAGTATAAGTGATGATTAAGGACATCATTTCTTTGTAGCATTAGCAAAAATTAGTAAAGAGTCAGCTTCATAAACACAGTGCTTTAGGGAAGTTCAGCAATCCTGTCTTCACCTAAAAATCTCTAACATCTCTATTGTATCGTGTCATTGTAAACCCCCAATGGTGCAACTCTCACGAGACTTCCTCATCTCGTTCAGCCTTTAAATCAGTTTCACCGACAGAGCAGCGGGTAATCCAGCAGTGAGAACAGTGTGTGTGTGTGTGTGTGTGTGTGTTTGATGCTCAGGGAGAACTGTCTATATACGGACTCTATATACGGTCCTTTGATTATTAAAGCTTTATTAAAGTGAGAGAGGCCGAGAGAGCTCCAGATGGACTCGTGTGACTGCTGGATCCCGGTCGTGTGTCACACCTGTAAAGTCATCGTGCTCGGAGACGAAGGTGTCGGGAAGACGAGCCTCACTCACCTGTACTGCACCGGACACTTCCCCGGGAAAACCGACTCCACAATCGGGGTGGACCTCCGGGAGAGACTGCTGTACCTGCGCGGCGAGAAGATCAAGGTAAAAGATCAAAGACCGTGTTACATTACTGTGGATTAAACTGGAAAAGTAATTAAGTATTTACCTTCTAAAGTCCCAACAGGAAAACTTGTGTGCAGAAGTTCTTATCGTGTGGAAACGTCTTATTTATCTGCTTGGGCTTAAAGGGGAAACACACTAAAGGGGAAGGATCTTAAAAAAGCAGCAGCAGTTTGGGGAAATTTTCCATAAACTGTACTTTATTATTTCAGATTTTATCATTTTATAGGAATCAATTAAAACAGGAATAAAAAAGTATAATATGTTTATAATTTTTTCTATATAAATATAATTACATTAATATTATCGCTATGTATAAAATAAAACATGTCCCCCAAAATATTTTTATTTCCACCTAATTTTTCATATGATGATTAAACAAATTGAGCAAATAAAAAATTTACAAAGTTAATTTATAAAACATAAGGACTAGAAAATGCACGCTCAGAAATGGAGAAGACATATTGTAGTAAATTAGGAGGGGTTGTTCAAGTCAAACCAGGACTTCTGATTTCTGCTGAATGAAGGTGTAAAGCGATCGACATTTACAGGAGTCACAGTACGTTGATGAGACTCTCAGCTGCCGTGAAACATCTGAACGTACGTCTGTGAACCGCGATCCCGGCGGAGGTGGCTCCGAGATCACTGAAGTCGTTCACATGAACATTTAGAGAGTGGATCGCCTGATCACTGGGAAAAAAACAAGAACAAAAAAAAAAAAAACAGATACTTTCTCTTTGTTTTGTGGAAACGCACGAGCTCATACTGCCCACCAACACCACTCGCACATTACAGGAACTCGGCAGGGCGTTATCGTCACGTCCCCCGTACAGACCTGACCAAGACATTTACACGTGTTTGGGGAGCTGCTGGGAGGCCGGTGTTTCAGACGTGAATCAGACAGACAGTCTGATCGCAGCTCCGGCGTACAACTTTCTCCCTTGATGGTGTCCAGGCTCTAGTGAGACACTGTGATAAGTGCATTAGTGTATCAGGGGGATTATATAGAGAAATATAGAGAAATATATAGAGAAATAAAGGGAGTAACACTGTTCTGTTATTTAAAAGTCCTGCTTTGACTTGAACACCCCCTTTAGCAGTACTTCCAGATTAAACTCCTTTGCCTTCCTAAATCTTTTAAAATTGCTTTACATGAGACAATAATTAGTCTGTGTTTTGGAGTTTTTGGGAGAATCCAGCATATCGTCTGTCCTTTTTTTGGTACTTTTAAAAATGTTGTTACAGAAAGAAGTGGCTTTCTGGGCTTTTGTGGTTTGCGAAAAATAGGAAATGAAATTACAGCATGCTGAAAAGCTGCCTTTTGCTACATACATGAATCATCTTCCCTTTAATGAAAAAGGTTAAAAGGTTATCTCCTTCATCAAACAATGTCTCTTTGTTTAACATGGCCTCATACACACACGCTCAGTTCCAGTGTGTGTATGTGGTTGCTACGACTGCAGTACAGTCTCTTTGTATTTACAATATATAGTCAGAGGTAACACAAGAAATGGCGGGCAAACACAGACATGAAGAGTCTGGGATACACACCTAATGTTACTTTGCATTTTCTCATTATTAGTAACTTTGGCCCTTTCTAGTCTTTCCATTCTTTTTTAAATTTGTTATTATAAAATTTAACCAGATATATAAAAAATATATTTTTTTGCTTTCTGGTCCAGGTGCAGCTGTGGGACACTGCGGGTCAGGAGCGATTTCGGAAGAGCATGGCCCAGCACTACTACCGCAACGTACATGCGGTCGTCTTTGTCTACGATGTCACAAATGCGGCTTCGTTCCGCAGTCTGCCCCTATGGATGGAGGAGTGTCATCAACACTCAGTTGGACCAGACGTGCCCCGTGTGCTAGTGGCTAACAAGGCTGACTTGGTGAACTTGGGCATCGCATCAACTATTGAGCAAGCACGGCACTTAGCTGAAGTTCACTCGATGTCCTTTTACCTCTGTTCAGCTAAAAGTGGCAGCAGAGAGCAGGTGGATGCCATCTTTAGTAAACTGGTACAGCAGATCAGTAGGCAACAACGGAAAGAATCAGAATCAGGCAGGGCTTTCAAACTTACACCAAAAGCCAACGCAGACGAAGAGAAAAAGGAGAAATGGACCTGCAACTGCTGACGGAGTGAAACGTTGTTTCGTTTCACTGTGTAATGAACTGTATATGGTTGGAAGGCCAATAACAGCCGACTTGACTTGACTTGAGGACTGTTTTTTTATTATTATTATTTTTTTATAAACACATCCTTGTTGATTTCCCATCAAGACTCTGAAGTGCATAACACCTGCATTACATCACAGGAAAGAAAATTGCACCAGGCAACAAGAACCGTGTAGTTGAACTGACTTTGCAATTTTCACAATCACTAAATATCCACCACTGTAATATACAAGGGCCTGTTCGAGAACACAGTCCTGAGAGTAAACACTGCCTTTATGTCTCTATATAATCCCCTGATACACTAATGCACTTATCCCAGTGTCTCACTAGAGCTCGGACACCATCAGTGTAGAAAGTTCTCTCAGTACGCCGGAGACGTGATCGAGGCCATGATTTACTAATTAACTTACTAAAACACAGATGTTTGTCAAAAAGTCTTGGCCGATGGACTGAAAAAAATTTAGGTTTTGTTTTTGGCCAAATCATTGTTTTGATTTGCTGGAATCAAAGAAATAAATGCTGGATCTCTACCGCTGGTGGACACACGATATATTGTCCGTATATGTCAAACTCATTCAGTTGTTTTTATTCAATTGATTTAAGTCACTGCTGCAGTATTGATGATGCACCAGGTTGCTATTTACTAATGTACAGACTGCTATTAATATATCAGATCGTTTATTTTGACTTGGTGTTTATCCCTGACCAATTTATTCTGGTATTTCTGGTATGTGACTGAAATAAACAAGTGTGTATTTAATTTCAGCCTGATGCATCCTGTCTCTATGTGTATTCAAAGCATAAGAGCACACACACACACCAGATTAGTATTACATTCAACACACTGCTGTGGATAGAGACAGTAATGGTGAAAGGGCTGACTAAGCGTTCAGCTGTGTTCACACTGGATTATGACTTTTGTATTTTTTGGAGTAAAAGCAGTTGATTAAAATGATTCTGGTTTGATGTGATTCCCGGAGAGAAAATGCTGCTTTAATAAACAGTTCACCTTCAGACAGTTCGGCAGGTTTATTGTTTGTGAGACGTGTATGTGATACTGTATGAGGCGTTCTGCTGCCTGCGCTTTGCTCACTGGTTCGTTTTCTTAGCTTCTTTATTTGTTAAATATAATATTATTAGCAGATTAATTTATCTAATTTAAGGAATATTTTGAATATGTTGATGTATGTACATATTGCTGCTGTACAGAGCTTCCGGAAAGTATTTACAGCGCAGGAAGAGTCCTGGTGTTATAGATGATTGAGGCCACTGTGCTCATCTGGACCTTCAATCCTGCAGAAATGTTTCAGAAACCTAAACCTGTAGCTTCCTCAGACCTGTATCATGATAGAATCCTGTTTCAAAGGTCTACAGACAATTCATTGGACTTCATGGCTTTGTTTGTGCTCTGACATGCACTGTTAACTGTGGGACAATCTATAGACACGTGTGTGTGTGTGTGTGTGTGTGTGTGTGTGTGTGTGTGTGTGTGTGTGTGTGTGTGAGAGAGAGAGAGAGAGAG
>JAQMYI010000024.1:995852-1009132 GCA_030014275.1 Clariallabes melas | reverse complement strand
CTTTTAACGAGTACAAGTACTTTAAAAAATGTGGTATCGAGGCCGATACCCGATACCGGTATCGGGACATCCCTAATTGTGAGCATAATTCATTCTGGAAGTTTGCTTATATATCAAAACACTTGTATATCAAAGCAAATTCCCCCCATAAAAAATAGTGGAAACTTAAATTATTTGCTCCACAAACAAAAAATATTCATATTCATAAAATAATTCATACAAAATATAAAGTAAAAATAAAACAAACCTGCATTTTATCACACACGCGCGCTCGCGGTCACAGTGTTAAAGTAAACAGTACACACACACACGGATGTTGACTATACGAGTGACACAGATGCACCAGTGCATACTGCAGTACTCGTATAACAAGACTTTGCTCGTTTGGCAAACGCAAAATTCATTCCATGACCTCGTACTCCAGAATATCGAACACACTCTCATCTAGTGCTGCTAATATCCTGAACGGCATCTACGCTAATTCTTTACCACCTGTTTTTCCTTTCTCTACCCATCCCGGGGCATCTGGAGATTGTGCAGCTCCAGTAGGCAGCGGTCAACCCTGTGAGGATCCTGAGGCATTCATGATGGTTTGGATCTACACACGCTGCTCCTGAGCCTCTAGTGATCGAGACCCCCCTCTGACCTCTGCACCTGCTGACTCGTCCCTGTGCTAAACTGGACCCCATGATAACTTGGACAACTTCTGTTATACTGAACTTCCAGCAGCCGAACACACATGATGTCGTTATATAATTCATGTTTTCCGTTATCACCCAGATGAGGATGGGTTCCCTGTTGAGTCTGGTTCCTCTCAAGGTTTCTTCCTACTGACATCTCAGGGAGTTTTTCCCTCAGCACCGTCACACTCGGCTCGTTCATCAGGGACGATTCTCATCTCATTATTATCTAAACACATTTTTTGCCTCTCATACACAGCTCCATAAATGTTATCATTTTGTGAAGCTGCTTTGAGACAATGACAAGTGTTAAAAGCGCTATATAAACAAAATTAAATTGAAAAAGTTTAACAAGTTAAACATTTATTTGAAAATTTAGCCCGTCTTGGAATACACTCACTGACTGAGTTACTCACAATCCAAGGTTACACTGTACATGAAAGCATTCTTAAACACAGAAACGAAATGTAATAATTTCATTATTATTTTTATTTTTAAAGCCTTTGAAACACTGTTGAAGAGAGAAGGGAAGAGGACGTACCACGGTGGCGTTGTCCAGCCCTGCGCCGTTGTTACTTGCGGCGAAGGCGATGGAGGCGATGATCAGCAGGAGGAAGATCAGAGCCGAGTACAAGAAATCCTGCAGGACGCACACACACACACACACAGACAGAGAGAGGGAACAGGAAATGAACGTCTCGATCTGTAACACACTTCCCCTGATACACACACACACACACACACACACACAGCCACTGTGTTCGTTAACCCGTTAGCGCTAACAATGCTCACCAGTTTGGGCCAGCAGTTGATGCCGACTTTCATGTGCAGCGGCGTGGAGAGGAGGATGAGGAGGAGGAGTGTGAAGAGGAAGGCCGTGCAGCTCACAAACTCAAAGAAGTAAAGAGCGCTGCAGGAAGTACAACTGTTCACCGACTCCTCCAGGACGAACGCCACGAAGGACAGGAGCTGCGGGGGAGGGGGGGGGGGGACAACATGAGAAACAGCTCGCACTGTGGACCTCTCGCACACGCGCTCTCGCACGCACTGCTTACACACACACGCATTACTCTCACACACGCATTATAACTACTCACTACTCTCACGTGCGGGCACTCGCACTCTCGGGCAATCACTCACGTGCGCGCTCTCGCACATTCTCGCACATGCACACTCTCGCGCACACACTCTCGCGCACACACTCTCGCGAGGTTTCAGTGTAAATGTTTGATATTTAACACACTCTGGAGCGTCAGGTCATTTCTTGAGATTCATCATCATTAAACTTAAACTAAACTTAAACCTGTACAAACACACAAACAATCAGATGTACATTTAATGGCCACTTCATTAGGTACACCTGTTCAACAGCTCGTTACTGCAAAAATCTAATCAGCCAATCACATGTTACCTAATGAGACACTTCCCATGAAACACCACCAGGGGGCAGTGCGAAACACTATTACTTTACACAGTCTGCTTTTTAGGGACGTTTCACCCGGGATGCCTCGATACGAGATCATCACGATACCGCGGCGCCGATCCCATTTTATAAATCTGGTCCCAGGTTCAAACTCCAGCACCACCAAGCTGACACAGTCGAGCCCCTGAGCGACGAACGGAACTCTCACACGAGTAACGAGACAGATAACAAATCGCTCTGAATAAAACCGTATGGCGAACGCCATGAAGGAAATATTCATTTGGCCAAAACACAGTATTGGTGCTGATTTTGTAATAGTTTTTTATGTTATACTGTAGCGCCGCCACATGATGGGGTTGTTTTTATAGGTTAAAATATGATGGTAAATAAAAATAACATAATACAGAAGATGTGTGTGTGTGCCAAGCAAGCTACTTCTGTTTATACAACATGGAAGTGATAAGAAATTGATTGCTCGCTTCCCTAAAAATTTCAGGTCGCTAACTTCAGCCGTTTTTTTAATATATTTAACTTCAGATGTTTTTTTTTATATATTTTACATGTGGCCGAGTAACAGCCATTTTTCAGTGTTGTATATAGTGTATGTCTCAAAATCAATTAAAACACAAATTATTCATATTTCTTTATGAGTGTTGATACTAAAATTGGTGTAAACGTCTAAAAGCATATGACCTTCAAAAATTGTGGCTTAGGTTAAAGCATTCTGTGTAAAATTAAGGTTTTTTTGTTTAAATGCTCCAAATTACACACACACACACACACACACATGCACGCACACATGTCATGTGGCCAGAAAACATACAAAACTATAGTTTATTCAGTTAAAATAGCTTTTCGTAATCTGCCCAATAGTTATTGTTAGCACACGTAGTATTTACATTTCCGTGTGACGTCGGTGAGTTACATGAGAGATGGTTTATGGTGAAAGATAAAAATAAGTGAAAAATCTGTAGTGTCCGTAACCATGTCACATTACAAATACTGCAATATCTTAACAATTTAGCATTTTATAATTATACACTTCTTCAGGTTTATGTCTTTTCATGTGAAATCTAAATCGGCCAAGTTTCTTCTGAACGACAGTTAATATCGTTAATATCGTTAAAAGATTTGAATTCAAAAAAGTTACAAACATTAAAATATAAAAGGCCATGAAACTGTATTTAGCAAATGTGTTTCTTTTTATCTGATAGAAATATAAATGTGTGTATTCACCACAAACGAAGCATGGATCAGGAAATAAGAAGCATTAAATATTATAAAACAGTGTCACATGATCAGCAGGTCAGCAGTTGTTGTTAATCTTTAATTTAGTTTTTTAGATTTCAGTAAAATGTTCTAAATAAAACTGAAAGAGACTCGAATCCTTTAACAAGAGGAAGTTTATGAGGGTGAACACTGAACAATGAGGTCATGCTCACTGCGCGCACACACACACACACACAGAATGTGGTTTCAACTAAGCAACATTTCGTCTGCTGTTCGTAGGTTTTCCAACTGTGCAGCTTCGAGAGAAACCTAGCTTGTGCTCTCACACACACACACACACACACACACACACACACACACACACTTAGCAAATGAAAGTAAGCTGAATGAACCTTACCCAGGCTAAATCACCCACACACACAGTTCGTTTGACGAACTGGAACTGCAGTCACCGGAGACGGGTTTATCAAATCATCTCTAACACACACACACACACACTACTGTGTCAGTCACTGTATTACACATAATGCAAGCTAACTTCATATGCTAATGGCTAATGTGCTAGCTAGCAGCCATAGCGGTGAGATCGAGATCGACCCCTGTCTCACTGCACTTTAGGACAAATTAGTAAGAGCAAGGAGCAAAAGTTTGCACGCCCCCAAGCATTTGCAGTAAAAGCTTTTCACATCTTAATTCTACAAAAAGAAATTGTTTTTTTTTTTGTTTTGTTGTTGTGAAAAACTAAAGAATATGACAAATAAAACGTCTTGAGGAAATAAAATGACTATTTAAAACGATGCTAGATAAACATCTGTCGTGTGGTCTGTTTGCGGAGCGAGAAGAGTTGTTCATTTCTGATTAATTAATGATTCTGATTAAAATCCCATTTGATGCTCATTTGATGTCGACTGTCGGCTTGTGTGCCGTAAAAACTACTGAGGTTTAAAATCTATTTTATTAAATGATTAAAACCCAGCAGAGAGCTGGAAACACAACTTACACAAAACATACACAACATTTTATGTTAAAAAAAAATCACTTCTAGTGCAAATATAATAAATATATAATGTAATGGTTTAAATATAATACATAAATCAATATAAAAATACTTTTTTGTTACAGAATTCATTTAAAAACTTTATTTTTTTGGTTGCAATATCTGATCTACTTTTCTATCCATCTATCTTATTATCATATTCTATCCGATCCTGTTTCTTATTATTAGATTATTTATCCTAATGAATAAACAGAGTTTTGATGATTAGCAGTACCGCAGGAGCGTCTGTGAACTCCGGTGAGGTCCTGAGGGAGCACAAACTTTTGCACACCACTAATACAAAGATGGATCCTGCATCAGGCGGATGTTAAAGATTAATTGTTAGTTGATGAAATGCGGTTTAGAAAGCAACAGACAGGCTTTTTTTTTTATTTCCCACAGATCTCACTTATATTTCATCCTGTGCACCACAAGAGGGCGCTCTTACAGCTCAGCGTCATTTTAATAACCATGTGGTTGAATTCTGGAAAACAGCTGTGTTTTGGACAAGCTTCTTAATTTAAGGTTGTTTTTTTTGCTTCATTAAATTGTCCGACGTAATTAATTTGTTAGGATTTAGAACAGTTTATAGAAAATGGATAAAAATGTGCATCTTGTTATCAGTGATTATAAATGATTAATTGATTATTGATTGTTAACTATCACTATCGAACAACGTACAGAATGAATGTGGATCTCTACTAAACCGGTCACATGACTTCTGCAGTTTCATGAACAAACATTAAACTCTTTCTAACTTTTCCCCCCAAAAACCAAAAAAAGAACAAACAGTTACTTTGGTAAATTCTACAACTTCTCCTTTTTAAGAATAGATCATTACACCACTCAGTGTTGTGGTGTTTATACAATAATGTGATTACGGGTTTAACGCCCACTTCTGAGAAACGTTACAGAAACTTTTGGGGGGGAAACACGGGACACGTTTACTGTGAGTGTATGCTGGAATAACAAAAGTGGAGGTAAAAATCTAGGGAGTTTCCACACACACACACGCACACACACACACAACAACGAACCTGAGCATGTTGAACACACCTCCTCCTCCTCATCATTACATCATCACTGTTGTGAAGCTTCACACGTGCTCTGTTCTAAAGTGTCACCTGGTGAATTTGGGACACGGCCGAGGTTACTGACACGCAAGAGGCGCACGTTTTAACGTTATAATACGTTTATTGACTCATGATGTATTTTATGTCATTTCTGTTTTACACCACATTGGGTTTAACTTCCACTTTGTTCATTCCTCAGCTCGAGTCGAGAACCTCCACAGAGTCACGGCCGAGTTTATTGTGTTGTTTTTTTCATACTGAATACAACTTAATACCTGAAGTTGTACTGAACACTGAATAATGTAGAACATAATAACACACACCTGCTGTACTGTTGCATACAGACAAAGAGTCCAAGAATAACTGTTCACTCAATTTAATTTAATAACGTACAAAAAAAAATCAGCAGCAAAACCAAAAAGCTTCTAGATCACATAACATCCTGCTCAACCTTTTGGTAGACCACATTTTAAGTCACTATATATTTTTGAAAAAACGTGTCAAAGTTAACGTGACTGAGCAATCTCTACCATTCGGTTGTGGTACGCCATGCTAAATAACTTCACTAGACCTCGCTGGTCTTTAAAGACTCGCCTTGTCAACTGCAAGGAAGCCGTACTACAATAAATAAAGAATTTCTAATGCCTGAAAATATTTGTGCCGCTGCACCACCGTACAAAAATGAAGCATTTTATTAGACTTCTCTCCGTTGGGATGTTCGGAGGTTATAATTTTACCATAAAGAGACATCTCAACCGTTTGGACGAGGCCCAAAAAAAAAAAAAAAGGTTTTGTCAGATAAAAAAAAAAAAACCCTTCTTTCTCACTGAGGATGTTAAAGTGTTAAGTAAATATTCTTTTATGAACACGAAGTGCTTCGGGCTTTTTATAATAATAATCATGTTTTTTGCTGTTTGTGTCCAGCATTGAATAATTATTTAAACCATTATTTGACCGTGGCTGGAAATAATAGCTGCAATGTGATTGTGAATTTATGACTGAAATAAAGCTGTTCTTCGCCGTGCGGAAATCCACAGCTTGTACTTTCACTTTACAAAAGGCAGCGTTTTGATCAAAAGGCTGATAAACACGTGCTATTTATCGATAAAAATAAAAATACAGTAAAACCCATCAAGTAATTTTTTTAATAAAATGAATTTTGACTTGGAAAAGAACAAGTCTTGGTTTACGAGTACCGAGTATCATGTATCACGCATGCGCTTCTTGTTTTGACGCCGAGTGTCACATGATCACAACTGAGCCAACGTTTTTTTCGGCAACATCCGTGCACACGTGTACTGTTTACTATAACACTGTAACCACGTGTGTGCATGTAAAACACATTTTATTTTGTGTTTGTGTACTGTTTCTTATAACACACTTGTGTGTGCGCATGTAATGCAAAAGAAAGTCTCATTAGAGGTTAAAATTCCATTTTCTCCCTCTCTGTCGTTGTGTGTGCGCGCGTGTAATTTGACACCGTGCCAGTTCACACACTTTCTCTCTCCCCCTCTCTCTCGCTTTTAGTGTGTGTGTGTTTCTTTCTCTTGCCCTGCGGAGTGTGTGCGTTGTGTGTGCATGCGTGTAATTTGACACTGGGCCGATTCACACACACACACTCTCTCTCTCTCTCCCTCTCGCTTTTAGTGTGTGTGTATGTTTCTCTCTCTTGCCCTGCGGAGTGTGTGCGTTGTGTGTGTGTGCGCATAATTTGACACCGTGCCGGTTCACTCACACACACACACACACTCTCTCTCTCACCTTTAGTGTGTGTGTGTGTGTGTGTGTGTGTGTGTGTGTGTGTGTGTGTGTGTGTGTGTGTGAAGCACCATCTCTCGCTAGATTCCTTTTCTCCAAACGTGCGTTCTTAATGGCCAGATTTGTATAATTAGGAACTGCTCACAGTGCTGCTTTGAGTTTTAATAAATAATTTGAACATTATAATATATGCTTCCATGAAAGTAATGGCCACTTTTTATTTTTATTTTTTTTTATTTACAGTCAAAACATTTGAGTTCAAGAACAAAAGATGAATTTAGGAAGGTAGATTAGAATGACGGCTTTTGTTATCTAGATGTGTTAAATAACTTTAAAATGGCCTTTTTTAACCAACCAATTTTTAAAATCACACAAAATGAGAGACCATGTAACTGACAGGTGGTTTCTTTTCCCAGGTGTGCCCTGCTAGATTGGTTGTTTAAATAAGTAATAGCTCTGAGTGTCTCATAATGGTTTAAGACATGGGTTCTTAAGCAAGGACTAAATTTTGTGTTAAAAGGGATAAACCAGCATAAAGGCCCCAATTAATATATATTTTACTGTATGATTAAGCCAAGTGAATATAAAGATCATTTTCAAAACATAATTTGACCATTTTTACTCTCTGAGGGTCTAAATAATTTTGCAGCTGACTAATTGTTAGTTGTAAAAATATTAAACTGACATAATTGTGTAGTTGATGTTGTTTCAGACGTTAGGTCTTAAACGATGAACAATATTTTCCTTTCCAGAAATGGTGAAAGGTTGGTGGTGGATCAGAAAGCCTGCGGAACTTACAGCTATTTTGACTACTCTTCATCCCCGTGGTATAAGAGAAAAGGTTCTTTGCAAGAACCTTACTAAACACATGGAGTTTCTTACTGCATACTGCACACAACCCATGACAGGTGAGTTATCTTATAAATAATAATAAATATATAACAAAATTTGTTTGGTAGCTCTCAGAGACCACCAGCAATAAACAGGATGTAAGAATAAGACAAAAAAGATATTACGCAAAAAAATATCAATATAGTAATATATACCATGGAATGTATGGATGGTTGAACCTGAGCAGTGCAAACAGGTCTTGTCAGTAAGAAGAACGCATTGCACAAATTATAAAAATTTTATTTATTGTATTGTCCTGGAATTCAGTGAATAAGCAGAAACTTGGGAAGAAGGGGAATGAATGGGTGAGTAAGAGCTTAGTTCCCTGCTGTTTTTAGTTTTCAGCAGCTGTGTGTATGTGTGTGTGAGGGAAGGGGGTGTAATGCAAGCTCCAGCTCTGAGGAGGAAACTGTTTTTCAGACTGTTAATGTGTGTCTTGATTGTCTTGTATCTTTTGCCCAATATCAGTCTGTCCACCTGGATGGGTTGAATCCTTGATGATGTTGCTAGCCCTTTTGGATGGCTAGCATAAACTATATCCTGACTTGGGGAGCTTGGTTCGGTGCAGTTTTAACTATCCAGGCCAAGAGGGCACTTACCGTGAGCCACTCCTTCTCCTATTCCCAGAAAGGCCTGTCTTTACCTCTCTTAACCTCTCGCAGCCGAAGGCCTAGAGAGAGCTGATTGGCCGAGCTCTCTCAGAGGGGAGGGATGAGAGGTACTTAGTGCTCTCACATTAATTACGGCTCTACAGCCAATCAGGGGTGTCTGTGAGCTCACGCAAGTGGAAGGAGCGGATAGCGCTGTCCTCCGAGTGTGGTACGCCGCCCCTAATGGTGCGTGAGCGAGCAGTTTGAAAAGATGCGGTCGGCTGGCGTCATGTGGTTCGGAGGAAACACGTGATAGTCTGAGTGGTAGTAGTAACCTTAATGTGGGAGCCCCCTAGGGACGCGTAGGAATTGGACACGACTAAATTAGGGAGAAAAATCATTAAAAAAAAAAAAAAAACATTACAAAACTTCCTTCAAAACATCCTCTATCGGATTCCACCCTCATCACATGAAACTATTAGCGGGACAGGGCTATCACTGGAATTTTAAATCTTGTCTGAGTAGCATGTTATTTATTTTATTTTTTTATATTACCAGCGAGCAAAATCAAAAGCTGAGTGGTTCAGGAGGTACTGCAGCCGTCTGTTAACATGAAGGTTCCCAATTGCATTCTGCGTTAACATGCAGGGTACTGAATGTAAGGGTCAAAGGCTTCGTTCAGTTAGTTTCTAAAATCTCTGATGTTCTGAGCCAAAGAAAGGAGTTATACACAGCTTTAGTTAGAGATGGAGCGAATCATGTAAGGATCAGTGACGTAAAACACAGTGTACGTGTGTTGCAGGTGGTGTGTGAACCGATATGAACAATGCAGCTTCCAGAAACCACCTTTTTGCAATTCTGGCCAGAGCGAGAGGATGGATGGATAGACGAAGATTCTACAGAAGAAATGAGGAACTAAAAAACTAGGAACTAACGACATGAAGTACTTCGTTTTAGTTTGTGTGAACTGAACTTCGAGCGAGCGCTTGTGAAGTGTGATCCTGCACAACACTTAACAGACAACCTTGTGTTGTGATAAATGTTGTAAAACTTCTTTGAGTTAAAAAAAAAAAAAGGCAAAACAGGTATCAAAGTCGAGGTATCGGTATCAGTGCTGAAATACTGAATGTCTTCAAATCTCTTCATACTTTGCTTCCACAGAGACAGACGTTCCTGTATTTTTAATGTTGTCTTGTTGAATAGGTCTCCAGGTTTCCTGAAGGACTTTTTGTCCCTCATTTTTGGCTCACATTTTTAACTTAAAATTGTATTTGTCACACACACAACCATAAAAAGCATGATATGCAATGAAATGCTTAATATGGAACATTAACTTAATAAAACAGGCCAAAAAAAAAGAGAAGTCGAAGCAGTCGTGACAACAGCCGACGTCACCGGTGCCATCTTGTTACGCATATTTTCAGTCCTGTCCCTGTACCTGATCAGTTTCTGAGGAATGTTTGTTAAGCTACACAGTGACCTATGAATCACTCAAGCGTAAAACCACATCTAACTTAAGGCACAAACCAGTGAGAAACAGATGACAGATGATCAGGTCGGTGATTAGTATACTGCTGATGCGGATGCTGAATGATTGGAACAGACGAGAGGGGAAATGAGGTTGCTGCTGAGGTTGTTATTTACGACATCATTTAATTTAATTCAATATGAAGTAATGGGGGGTCAATTCTTTTGCACAGTACTATCTTTCTAGTTTTTGCTGCTTGATTTACAAATAGTAAATTTTAAAGAAAAAACTTCAAAACAATCAAATCCAGGTTTATGTCTTAGGTTAAAAACATTACCTTGACAGTGGATACTAATTTACATATTTATTTATACATAGATTAAAAGGTGATGAAAAATATGGAATAAATGTTTCAAAATAAAGTGAAACATAGACAACATGGTTAAAGCTTTTAGTGATGGTTTATAAAAATATCATCCCAAATTGAATCAGACACTAGTTTAGTTTCAAGAAGATGAAATGCTGTCAGATGAAGGTGTTATGAAAGAACAGGAAATTGACATCCAGACTCCTGGGCTTCAAACAAATACAGTAGAAAGGTTAGTACAGAGCAGAAAGTCTAAACCTTCCCATTTTCTACCTGGGTTTCATGCAGTGTCTTGACAACCATGAACTGTAACACAGATGGAAAATTTTACTATTATGTCATTATGTCATGATTTTCTTTTACAGTACAGCAACTCCACAACGTATGAACGAGTTCTGTTCCGAGAGCTCGTCTGTAAGTCCAGCAAAGGGTGTCTAGGTACTAGGATACTAACACAACTGACTATACACAATATAAAACTAACATGTTCCATGAGCTTGTTCTTATTCTTTAGAATCGTTCCGATGGTTGAATGATTAATTTTAAAAGAACAAGAAATGTCTGTCATCTTTTCACCTCGCTCCATTCTCTCGATTATTTTCACTTTTGTCTCAATCCTTATTGCTTGGTGCTTTTTAGCAGTACCAGCTTTATCACTTCGTGCTTTAAACGCTTGCTTTCTAACATCCTGAGATGCACGCTGCACGTACATGACAATGTATGCCAGACCTGTGATCAGATTTCCACGACTGAAAATGTGCTAACACATTTATATTTTTTAAAGTTCGTAACTCGAATGTTCATATGTGGGGGACTTCTTGTTTGAAAGTATTAAATTACAGCAGCTATAAAGAGTCATTCCCTCTTCTTTCCTTCTCCTCTTGTTTTTGCGCATATTTGATCATATCAGTGAGTACAGAATGGTCTTGGTTAATTTATAACACGCTCATTTATTTATCGGTTTAGTATTAGTCCTAGATAATGTGTAGAATTTGCCAGAGAAGACTTTGTGAATGAGTTTTATAAGTGTAAGTGCACTAAAATTAACCATCATTTGGATAAAAACTAGAACTACAGTATGAGCTGATTTAATAAACTTTTTTTTTTTTTTTTTTACTTACAACTGCTTTAAGACCAATCAGAATTGTGAATTGAAAAGTGCTGTAGTGTTAACCCAGACGTCCTATTTGACGAAACTAACATTAGGAACTATTTTTTCCCAGTTTGTCGAGGCTGATTGATTATAAGCAGAGAATGTGTGTGGGCCGCAGGGTCTGCTTCATGGATACTTACGTCTGGGATATTTAATGATTCCTTGGGAGGAAAAAGATCAGAGGGAATGAGCTTTAATTCTAACAAACGCAGACATTAATTAAAATAGAGAATAAGATTAAAACCTAGTGTTCATTTATTAGGGCAAAGGAGGACTGTGCCTGGAAACGCTGCCCGTGTACCGAGCGAGACTTTTCACCAGACGACTGACGTGAGAAAACTGAGAACTTATGGTAATCACATTTAGGAGCTGGGCGATCTCAGTTACTATGGCTAAGCAGGGACCTGGCTGGACTATCCCTTGGTTTTCTTATTCAGTTCACAGTAACGGCAAATGTGCACCTCTCTCTCACTCTCTCTCTCTGAAATAAACAGACCGACAGGGAAAAAAAATATACAGAATATGTAGAAAAATACAGATTTCCCCCCACCCAAAAAAGAACTGGAACCACTACCCCTGCGACACGATGTCTGATGGACAGAAGGAAACATTGAAGAGTCAAAGCGAAGAGAAATGAAGATAAATACCGGGTCAGGTACTGAGCAGTACACTTATTAGACAAGAGCATGAATTTCCTCATTTCCCTTGTCATCGCTGCTTTCACTGATACTGAACTACAGGATTTATCTCAATTCAAGGACGAGCTTCGGCTTCTTCTTTCAGAGTCAAATCAGGGAATGGATTTACACATTACCCTAAGAGTTCAGTCAATAAGTACTTTAGCTCACCACGCAAGAAATGAATGAGGAGTCCAACAGAGCTCCTGTGTATCTGAGGAAAAGCTCACACTCTGCTATGTTCCATTCCAGGACATTTACCTGGATTACACTTCGCTCCACTATTTATCACTCCAGTCTATTATATTCCATTCATCTTTTCCATATGCTTTCACTTTGGCAGTACACGGTTCACATCCATTCTATTTTATTCCATCACAATCAATTCCACACTATTTATTTACATTCCACTCTATTCCATTAAATTCCAATACACTTTAAAAAATATTCTCTTCCACATGAATTAACTCTCTATACAGTTCTATTCCATGCAGTTTCATTCAATCCCATTTCGATATTATTTCATTAATTTAATCCTACACCATTTTTTATCCTCCATTTAATTACAATAATATATGCCACATTTTTCTAATCTATTGTAATTTATTCCATAATGTTTCATTCTATTGATTTCGATTCTATTCCATTCTATTTCACTGATTTGATTCTTTGCTAAGTAATTGCGTCATATCCTATTAAACACTGTTTTATTACATTCTTTACCAATTCACACCATTCCATAGTACTCCTGTCTATTCCATACAATGTACATCTTTCTATTCCATACTATTCCATAGTATTCCTGTCCATTCCATACTATGCCACAGTACTCCTGACAATTCCATACAATTTCATAGTACAGTGAAACCTCGGATTACGAGTAACGCGGTTTACGAGTGTTCCGCAAGACGAGCAAAGATTTTTAATACATTTT
>JAQMYI010000024.1:947286-960132 GCA_030014275.1 Clariallabes melas | reverse complement strand
GAAAAACTGCAAACTATTAAACTTAAAAGTTAAAATATGGTAGATGACCAAACATCTTGTCACAGCCTCAATATAAACGCATAAAAATGTTAAAATCTCACCTGTCTGTCCAAACATGTTCTCATTTCTCTGTTTTTGATTTTCAAAAAATGGCGCCGATCTAAATGAGCTGAAGAGCGACAATTGTGGTTTGTGCCTTCCTGTGGTGTTTTCCAACTGCGCATGTGCAGATTTTACTCCACCTGTTGACCAAAATGCGGTACTGCAGAAGCAACACAATACCATTTCATTCATTTTAATTAACTGAGCTGAGTAAATTTGAAGAATTACCTTTTTTAATTCTGTCAACACAACTCTTTTAATTTTGATGCACAAACGAAATGTAGTTAATTAATTTAAACATAATTACTTTCTTTGGACCAACAAATGCCATATTTCATTTTTTTGAGTGTATTTTATATTTTTATATTTGAAAGATTTTTTGCATTCATGTAAGAGTAATAATCGGATTTTGTTCTTTTGTTTTGTCTTATCAATAAAACAAAGTAAAGAGAACAGAAGCGTTTCCTGTCTGTGGGCGGAGCATTGTGTTTGTTGCCATGGTGATGGCGCAGGGGCTCGAGGAGCCCAGTGAACATTCTCATCATAAACAGGAAGAAACTAATTTGTTCTCCAGAAAACAGAACTGAGTTTAAAAATGGTGAGAAACAGAGAGGGAGAAGCGTATAGCCCCTATCTGTCTGTCTGTCTGTCTGTCTGTCTGCTTGCAACTGATTTAGTGTTAGACATAACACAGGTTAAACATAAGGTGTGTAACTATTTCTATTTTGTATTTTAAAGAATGACACTTTATGCTTTTATCCACTTATTTATTATTATTATTATTATTATTATTATTATTATTATTATTTAATAATGTGAAATATCCAAGTTAGTTCCTGTTGTCTTTATAAACATTAAGCACATGAGCACTGTTTCATCGGCCTTCAGGAATCACACAAATCATAAATTACACAATATTTACAAGACGTATTAAACCCATGAATCCATGACATGAAGAGCTTCATCTAAAATGGTTGTTCCACTCAGAGTGCACGCTGGACGTGTGCCGTGTGACCGTGAGTCAGACATGTTGACCGTCTGTCTTTAAAGACTCAACACTAGTTTCCAGCCGCTAGAGGAACCGTGTGACACAGCCATGGACGTCCTGCGCTTCACCTTCACGCTGCTCCTGATCGGCATCTCAGGTAAGAACCATTTTTAATTCAACTGCAGACTGACGGTGACCAGGTGCATCAGGTGCATGAAAAAGAAATCTAAAGACAAAAGTGAGCTGATCATGTGACTAGAGTTATTCTTCTGTAATCTGCTTGAAAACAAAACAACATTCTCCTCCTAGTGGGAATTGGCTAATGGTTTCCATTAAACTCATTTTTCCATAAAGATCTAATCCAGATCCAGGATGGAATATTTTGTTCACATCCAAACATCCAATACAGATAGTTTTACTTCAGTAGAAGACATGTTAATCCACTAGGATGTACCATTACTAAACATCACTGTCCATTTCTAGTCATTACAAATAATTATCAATATTACAAACTATTACCACCCACCCATTGTATTAGGGCACGCCCACTTTAGCAACAGCTACCAACCAGGCAGGGTGATTGCTAACACGTGCTTCCTCTGACGCACACGACTGCATCTAGTTCACGCACCATGAGAGATCGCACCAAGAACACACTTGGAGGAAGGCGTTATCCGATCCCTTCTGTTTGTGTGAGCTCAAAGACGCACATGATTGACTGGTGTTTCAATGATTGATGAAACTGTGAATGCAAGTAGCCATGCTTGTGGCCAGCATCTTATCGCTGCACCACTCAGGAACCCCATTACTAACAAATACTAACCATTACTAACCATTACTAACCATTACTAACCATTACGAATAATAACAAACCATCTTTAACTAGTACTAATCATTACACACCATTACGATCATGACAAACCAGTATTAACCATTCCCCACCAATTACAAATCATTACTAATCATTACAATCCATTACTAAACATTATAAAACAGTAACAACCAATACAAACCAATACAACTAGTCATAGTAAACGAAAGGGGGTCGAATTCATAATGAACACCGTTAACAGTTAAGCATCATGTTCGCAGTTTGATCATCCTGCTTTGTTATTAACATGTTTTATTAGTGTGGATTTATTTTTTCCTCTTTCATGTCTAGCTTTATCAGCCTACGATGACACCTGGTCCATTCAGGTTTCCCCTGAGGTGCGAACCATCGAGGGTTACCCCGCAGTGCTGCCCTGCTCCTTCACTCACCCTGCACACACCCTGCACTCCTCCATGAACGTGGTGTGGCGCCTGGGCCACGCCCGCACCAGCACCATACTCTTCCGTTGCTCCAGCCTCAATGGCAGCCAGCATTGTGAGACCGGGCCGGACCAGGACCAGAGATATCGGCTGGAGGGAAACCACAGAGAGCACGACCTGACTCTGCGCATCAGCGGCACCGGCCTGCAAGACAACGGGCGATACTACTGCAGCGTCGAGCTGCCCGACCATCAGCACGCCAACTTCGAGAACAAAATGGGCACGCGGCTACGAGTGGAAGGTAACAAGAACTCAGGAAAGGCAATCTCATAGGGATTTGTTCTTTATATTAAACGTAATCAATGAAATGTATTTTCACACTCTTTCACAAAGGTTAGCAACCCCTCCAGGGTTCTGTGTAAAAAAGAGTTTATTATCTCGACGTGTATCAGACTTCTTAGTTTTCTGTCTTGATGTTTATTTCTTTATGTCCAGCTCCACCGCGGATCCTAAGCTTGTCTGTAGGGGGCAGCGTAGGCACAAGTCTGAAAGCCCTGTGTCAGGTTCAGGGCTCTCCACTACCTGACGTCCAGTGGACAGGTTTAGACAAAGTTCTCGATGCAGATAACGAAGCAGCCCCGCTCCCACAGGAAGCTCCGGATCGCCACAGAACCACCAGCCAGCTCCTGGACGTCCAGCCTGGGGGACAGTACACCTGTACGGCGTCAAACCCTCTTGGCAACGACCAGGCTACCGTCTACATCCTTCCCCCGAGTCCAGAAATGTCCAAGCACAGCAGCCACAGTGACGATGTGCTAACCATACCTCTGCTGCTTGGGTTAGCATTAGCGGTTAAGCTGCTTATCTTCCTCGGGGGTCTGGGAGGAATGTTCATTAAATCTCATGTTGGGTCCAAAAATCTGAGTCAATCAACCAAATGATGTTTCTCAATCTCAGCACACGTTCCTCAAACACAGCTTTTATGGTTAACGAGAACCAATCAGCTGCTTGATTAACCCAAACTCCACCCATTATAGATTGATTGATATGACACATTTAGAAATATAATAATGTGTTACTAACAGTTTTCTGTGCTTCAGTTTCAGCTTTTCACATTTTTTGTCTTCCTTTTTATCTTTACAATTTTTTTGTCTATTGTTTTAAAAAAAAATTGTGTTTGGCTTTGTGTTTGTTTTCAATTCCTTATTAATTCTATTAAAACTTAACCCTGAACATTTGTCCTGTTTATTTCTTTAAAATATATAATAAAGGTCCTGCTAATAAATACACGCTTACGCTTTGAAACTTTGTGTTATCGCACAAAATCAAAATGACTTTCATAACCAATAAAATATTTAACAGGGTTTTTTTATTGTCATATTTTCATCATCATGTTTTAGACGAGAGTCTGAAATATAAATTATTTATTATTATATTTGATATTTATTCGTCTTTATTTCAGCTTACAAATTCAAAAAGAGACAGTGAGAAAAGAAAAAACATATGTGTACATATTTTTTGTATAATCTGTGGATACAGTAACAAGTCATTAAGGATTAAAATAATCTCAAGTGTTAAAATGTAAGTACACTGCATTAAATATTCAAGAAGAATGCGTTACATGTGCCATATGTGCTTATATAATTATATATGTACAGGATAAAGGAAAATAAAGCTATTTTTTTTATTCATGTATAATATCCTTAGAATAACTGTAATGAAAATTATTTTTGACGAACAGCAGTGGAAATCTGCACACAGTTAACAGATGTGAGAAGTGCAGCTACTGCTGAAAGACGAATGCAATGCCGTCTGATTTCATCTACTTTGTCCAGAAATGTACACTGGCTAGTTTTTAACATCTTCATCATTTAAATTAGCATGCAGCTAACCGTGACTCTTCCTTTACTGGTACTGGCTAATGCTTTGTGTTAGGATGAGCTGCTGCGATATTAAGATTTAAGCTACTAAGCAGCAATATAAATATTTACTTTTTATTATAATAAAAGTTAAAACATATCACTAGCAATGCACTATGCTGAGAAGATGATTAGCATCCGTCTAATGGATTGCTGTGCCGTTAGCATTAGCATGGATGTTGCCCAGGTTAAATAATTCAGAGGCCAACGTTTGAAGCAAATTGCAGGTTATTTGATGATCATTTTAAGTCAATTATTGTAAACTTCTAAACATGTAGGTTGGACTTTACACAGATTACAGAAACATGAAATAAAGAGCTGCTGAGGCTGGTGGTCGAGTCTGAGCTGGTGGTGGTCTACATCTAAATCGCTTAAGCACCCGGATCATTGATGGATTTCAGTATTACCATATTTCCTTCACACAGGGGCTGCATGGCCGTGCAACAGCGCTCGCTGCTCCATTTGAAATTCTGACTTTGGTCCACAGTAAGGAATACACACATGCCGCTCGAAGGTTCGTTGTCGTCCCAGTTGGTAAAAGTGATGTCGTTGTTGTTGTTCCAGTACCAATCAGAGGTGGTAAGGTTGCGTCGCATGCCGAGCCACACGCCACCTGCTGCATTCATTCTGACAAGCGACTCAACCATTTTGTCTTGCGTAAACTCTAGGTTGGGACTCGCCAACACCATGTTTTCATTCGCGCAGTAAGCCCGAGACGCCTGCCAACTCATTGTGTTGTTAGAAAGAACAAACGGAATAGGAACCACAACACAACCGTTGGGGTCTGTGGAGCAAACAAACATAGTTTAAGTGCACATACATTTGCATTTTCATAGTTTTTATAGTCCGCAGGACTTACCTGGCTCGTCATTTAGAACAATTGCCGGACCTCCAAAAGTCACCCCTATGGTTGAATTCTCAATGATGTACACCCCAATCGGTGAGGAAGGATGCCAGATAAAATTTGATGACGGATTTGTCGCACTGTTCATGGGTACTAAAGCATATGAGTACCCTGTATTATTGAGACCAATCCAGGTTGCACCAGGCGGAGGAGCAGTGCCCATTTGGACGTTATTCGTTTCAGTGGTTAGAGCTATGATTAAAGCCATAGTCTTAGTCGCATAGGTAGTTCCACTGCTGTGTACCAAGTAGCAGCCAGCAAACGTGGTTGTCGGGAGGAGCTCGACTATAAGGCCAGGATAGATTACATTGACCGATGCTGACTGCGAAGTTGTGAGGATTGTGCTTCCGGTGCTGAGACCTGGGAAATAAGGGAGCATAGCTATAGAACCAGGACTAACAGATGACGTCTGAGAGCCAGAGGTGATAACAACATTGGTGTCTGAGGCTACGAAAAGACCCATGCCAGTGGCGTTATAGTAAGGGTAGAGGAAACTATTTCCCTGAAGGCTGGTGGGACGGAGTTGGTGCGCAACCATGTTACACTTGCAGTTCGGAGTGTCGATACACGGATTGGTAAGGATTACAGCCACTCTTCCCGTGGATGAGACTTGAAAATAGGAATCATCGCTCGGCAGCTGGTTCAGCGAATAAGGCCCGATTGTGATCACCGTATCAGTGGTACCCCCACCAGCAGTGGTTTGGGTCACCGTGACGGTGTTGTTAACTGCTTCTGCGTTAATAATAACGATTCTGAAACTGAAATCCATTGGCACAGTGGTCGTATCAATGAACTGGGAGACATTATAAGTGTTCAGCCTGACAGCCAGATCGGTGTAATTAAAGGAAGGGACCAGATAATCCATTCCCAGGTTTCTTGTAGGTAGAACAACGCTGGTCTGTGTGCTGTCTAATCGGTTGCTGAGGGAATACACAGTGATGTTGTTGTCGCTGGTGATTCTGACCACATTCCCAGAGGGGCCAATCTGATCCACCTCTGCGGTACTACTAACAAGGACATAATACACCTTCTGTAAGTCACAGTTTGGCAAGCTCTTAATATTTTGACCATTTAGGAAGACATTAATATTAGTGCCTCCAACTAAGGTGGTGATTTTCAGTGTGAGGGTGAGAGTCGCTGGATAGTAGTAAGCAAGGTTCTCTGGAAAAGCTGTGACAAATTCAGTGCCGTAGTCAGTAGCTTGGCCTGTTAAAATAAAAAAAATTGAACACACTCAGTTATTAGCAACTCTGAGGTTCACAATCTCTGAATTTCAGATTAAGAAATATTGTGTGTTTAGGGTGTGTTTAAACATGACTGGAACCCACAATGAAGAACTACATTACTTACCTTGACATAAGATGGACATAATGAGTATGAGGGGGAACATGATTAAACAGCAGAACCGGGCGCTTCAAACAGGCCGGATTCCTCAAACTCAGGACTCTGTGGTGTCTTCTGAGCTGTAGAACAAGACAGAAACATACCCAAGTGCTTCAGAATTATTAAACAATTTTCTGTCTTTAAAATATGTTTTTAAAAAGTAAACACTTAACTGTTCTTCAGCCCTTCAAGGTTCCAAGGAACCCTTGAAAGTTTTAGGTAGGACCATATGACAAAGAGCCCTTGAGTAGAACCACTGAAGAGCTTTTTTGAAATATATACAGTATACTTAAGTGTGGGTTCTATGTTCTGGGGTTTAGGTTCAGGTTGTTCCTTTGAAGAAACCCTTAAAAGTTCCATCAAAAGTGTTTATCAGAATTGGATTAATTTTTTTATTAAAATTAAAACTTAAGTTGTAATGATCCTACATTACATTTACATTACTGTTCATGACACGGTACACTAGCGCATGTTAACTAGCCTGCTAACACGACAGCTGAGAGATCACATTCACGTTAGCTGACTAGAGAAGCTAATGTTGTGTAATTGAGGACAGAGTTGTTACGCTAATCACAGTCACATGACACAAATAGCTGAAGTCACGTATGCGATTTGCGTGTCGCTCTGCGCGATCAGGGTGTGTGTAGCAGATTTGTAAACGGCTGAGATCGTTTGCATGAGCTGCTCTGTTTATTTAACCTGTAATCAACTTTTCTCTGCTTTTGGTTTTAATGCTGTTTTTTTCTTTTTACTGGAATATTATTTGAAAAACAAACAACATTTTTATAATATTGGTTATAAAGCTAGGATATAAAAATACTGGTGAAATTATCAGATTAATAAAGAAGTATTAGAACCTTAAACTATTAACTTATTAAATCTATAAGTAACACCAATCTTCAATTAAATAAACACTTAAATGGTTAAAATGATAACTGTAACTTATTAGTTAATGTTGACTACGTTCAATATGTTTTTATATTTATCTATCATATTCAACAGCTTTATTTTTAATTATATAAATATATAAAAATACCTAAAACAAATAAATGCTAATGAATTGCTAAACAAATTACACGGTATTTATTAGCAGTTGTTGCCGTAGTATAAGCTGATTATATTACATTAATATTATATTAAACATGTTTTTACAAGAATTTTCGAATTTAAACTTAAAATATTATAATAATATTAATAATAATAAAAGAATTTGTCCGATTTGGCCATTTCTAAACTGTTTTATTTTTAACTCTGAAAACAGACTGTGTGTGTGTGTGTGTGTGTGTGTGTGTGTGTGTGTGTGTGTGCACGCATATTTAGACTTCTAGAACAGAATTAAATCTAATACAAATTCAAAAATTATTTTTTTTTGTCTTTGTAATAAAGTCGTATCAGTTCTTGTGACAGTTCCGAGTCACTGCTGTCTTACTGTATTATTATTATTATTGTTGTTGTTATAGTTGATCATTTTGTTAAAAGAAAGAAAAAAAACGCAAAATCTTTCCCGTGTGTGTGTGTTTACACTGGCCGGGTCTGTCCTGCCTGATTTGCATTGATCTGCTTAACAAAACTGTGAATGTGCCTTTCCAAAAAATCTGTACACAAATGACGACTTAGAGTGTGTGTGTGTGTGTGTGTGTGTGTGTGTGTGTGTGTGTGTGTGTGTGTGTTATAATCAACTTGTGTGTGTTTAAATAACAATTGTGGCATAAAAATATATTATAATGATCAATGCACGCCTAAATCATGAGCAAATATAATCACCAGTTAAACTGCCTGTAAGAAATGTATAAGATCGTAACATCGCATATGTTTATGAACGGAAAGAAACGGCAAATAAAAATGGTTTCACACACACAAATCACTGTACAGTAGAACAAGCCACAGAATTTACATCAGAAAATGACTTGCAACATATGATCGAGAAAAGGAAAATAATCTTGCTAGAAATTATAATGTTTACGCGTCTTTAAAACTCTCTCATCATTACAGTTTTAACGATTACAATCTCTCGAGTTAAATCACTCTGGACAGAAACACAGCGTCGTCCAAACATGTTCTAGTGCTCAAATTCCACTTATGTAACTTGAACATGTGTTTCAGATATATAAAACATTTATAAAACAGGACCAAAGATCTAACCTTGAGGGTCACGGCTCAGTGACAGGAACCTACTAAAGTTGTTTCTAAGCGTATAATCATACGATGTTAATCCTAATGCTAAACCAATCATAAAATCAATTCAAATCCCAGAATCAAATCCGTTCCAAACCAGTTTATGTTTTAAATATAAAAATATCAGAAATAGTAAGAAAAAGAAGAAAAAGAAGAAAAAGAGAGCCGAGTACCTGCCAGTGCAGCGTTCCGCGATCCTCCAGACTGAATGCGTACGTGGTGTGTTTCTGTCCTCCTTCTGACGTACACACTCAGACATTTGACTTTCAAACTTTCACAAAGAATTTTCACAAAGTTTTGCATAAAATCCAACCAGAGAAGCTGAAGGAGACTGTGTACTTTCTCCTCAGAGCAAAACCTTTTAGATATTACACACGAGGTGGCGAAGTGAAACACATTGCAATAAAACATTCAATAGGAAACGGCTGAGGGACCTCAAGGCAGAAACAGCTTTTAACCTGCTTTTATCTCATCCGTTTACATTTGTTCTGTTCAGGAGAGAATTCAGTAATTTACTTCCTGATCCTTTACAAAAGATTTTGTTTAGTTTATAAAAGTGATCGAGATTTACAGAAGACTTTGAGTACAGTACAGTGATGAGACACTTAGCCATAAATCTTTTGAACGGGGCAAACATTTTAAAGAACGTCTGTGATCCCGGGCCGAGGTGTCTCTGAGCTCACTGCAGTCGTCTGTAATCTGACCCAGTGCGGCTCATTCACAGACAACACCCGCACATTACAGGAGCTCAGCTGGGAGTTATTGCCACATCCCCCGTACAGCCCTGACTTCGCTCCAAGCAAAGGAGTTCCTGGGAGGCCAGCGTTTCAGGCGTGAAGCAGGCAGTCCGATCATGTATCCAGGGTCTTTGAACTGTGGGAGGAAACCGGAGCTTCCTGAGGAAACCCACCAAGTGTTAACCACTAAGCTTCTGTTGCGTGTTTATCATTTTCTTTTTGTTGCGATTACACTGAGTCGTATTTGCATTAACAGTCGGTACCAAATAATCTGAAATTAGTTCTGAGAAAGTGAATCCTCTTAGTCATGACCCAGATTCACTCCTCATTCACTGGTTAAATCAGGTTAATCAGTTAATCATACTGATTGAGTTTTGCTCATTTCATATTACAGTATGTGACTCAATTCTTCCGGTCAGGATTAAGACTTACTCCTCTCTCATCCACTGAAACGTCTGACTCAGTGAATCATTTCAGTCCGTTTTTCATTAATTGACTCTGATAAGTTAAACTGATTCTATTTGATCATGACTGAGAGTCGTGACACTTTCTTCAAGTGAATCTGTGAATCATTTTGGTCATGACCAAGGATCGCTCCTCTCTGTGAGTGAATTAATGAATCTTTTTTTTTTTTTATTACAGACCAACTTTTGCTCTTGTTCAGTCAAATCAATCACTTCTTTTCATTAATGACTGGCATTTGTTTCAGCTTTTGTTCAGTGAATCAGATGGATCCATAAATTACTTCTATACTTATGATTCAGATTAACTCAACATTTGTTCAGATAATCAGTGGAAACTGAGGCCAAGTCCACAGCATGTTGGTACTAAAAAGAAAACAGGGTTTTCCATCATTCTTTCTTTAAACAATGATGAAAATACAAAAGTGTACTGTCTAAGTGGCCAAACCAACAGGTGGCGATATAACCCTAACCATAAAGGTGAAGCTCTGATGTCATGCTGTTTAATCAGACTGCACATTTGGCCAAACCGAAAAAAATCGGAATGAATCATTTGACTAAATGTACTGAAATGAATTTAAAAATTCCTATTCTTCTCATTAGTATTCAACAAGAAAACAAAAAACACAACGGTCTGGTCATGTGAAGCAAAACTCCCTCTCATCAGGACCAAAACTCCTCATTCACTCCACAGTCTCATTCATTGAAGCAGTGAATCCTTTTGGTCATGATTTTTTGTTCCTGCTGTGTTTTTTTGTTTGTTTGTCTGAACAATGAATCATTCCCTTTTTCATTAATTGACTCGGGTAAGTTAGTGAATCTGTTTAATCATGACTGAGAATCGTTCCACTTTCATGAAATAAATCAGTTGATTCAGTGAATCATTTTGGTCCGGCCACCTGAACCGAGATCAAAAGAATCCCATCAGAAATATTTAAAGAGAGATTGGGTTTTTAATGCTAATCTGTATTAACCAGCACTAGGAAACAGAACCACTTTATAATAAATCTTCACAATCTTTTGATTGTGTGAAGCTGCTTTGCGACAATAACAATTGTTAAAAGCGCTCTACAAATAAAATTTAATTGAACTGAATTAAAGCCAGGCAAGACAAAAGTCTTCAACAATCTCTTTTATTTCACACAAAAAACTATTTGATGTTGACATTAACATCAATTTATGCCTTTAATAACTGAAATAAAATAAACAGCTTTAGTCTGATTCATATCTGTTAAATCTTCACAGTTTTATCACCGCATTCGATAAGAGGAAATTTTAATTAGAATAGTTTCCTGTGGGCATTAACGTTTGTGTTTTCATTTTTACGGGATTTAAATATTTAAATTTTTATTTCTTTATTCTTTGGCAAAATAAGGATTAAAAAAGTAAATTCAATGAAACATAATCCAAACTAGAACACCTTATTGTTTGCTGAATTTATACAGAAAAAAAAAAATTCTATATTTTCTAAATATTTTACATCCAGTTCAGCCAAAACTTTGTCGTGTCCTGATTTAAATATGCTACTGTTGCTTAAATTTAATTAAATCATAAATCAGGTCATGACATCACCACTTGTTATTTAAATTTCTCGTGAGCTTTCTGATGTTACATTTTATTGTGGCGATGGACAATCTCGCTTCCGATTGGCTGATCACAGTTAACTTAAGCTCCGCCTGGGGGCATGGGCCTCAGTGCGCTCCTGATGATTGTCTTGAAGTTCTCCGTTCGTCTCTGGGACGCGCCGCTTGTCTGCGTGGTCCTTTTCCTCGTCCACTTCCTCGTCCACTTCCTCCTCCTCTTCCTCCGCTCTTCCTCCTCTGATTCTCCCGCTCCTCTTTACTGCCAGCCTGCACCCACAGCGCATCGAAGCTCCCGGGCGCCTGGTATCCGGGCGTGTTCGAGTCCAGCGGGTCCCTGGAGAGCAGCACCCAGACGGCGGGGATGTTCCGGTTCACGGTGATGCTGTCGAGGCCGGCGCTCGGCTCCAGCGGCTCCCACGTCTCCTGCAGCGAACTGTACATTATACGTGTGACCTGGTGCAGCCCGCCCGTGCGCCGCTTCATGATCTCAACGCACGTGATGGCCTTGGAGACACTCGGGCCGACGCCCGTGAACACGATCTGACGGCACAGCTGGGACTCGCCGCTCTGTTCGGCCTCCTCTTGACCTCCGCCGCTCTCCGACGGTTTCTCGGCTCCGCCCTCCATCCGGCTCTGAGCGAATCGCATCAAGTTTCGGATTTTGCTGCCGTCTCGAACCCGGACCACGGGAGTGCCCTCGTGGAGGTCAGTAAAGGGGCAGAGACACAGCTCCTCGACCACGCCCGCCTTCCTGTAGTTCTCCATTTCACCGCCTGAAAAAAATAGACACAAAACGGCTTTAACATGAGCTACATTTAAACCGCTATCGTCCAAACGTACTAATTAACACGAGGACGTATCAAAAAGTTTTGAGACTAGTTTTGTAACACACCAACAGATGGCAGCACAGCATATCTTATTCGACATTCTCGGTATCGTGCATCGAAAATTCAATACCGAATTCTACTGCCAGGTTTTAAAGCATGTGAGGGACGATATAAAGCGAAAAACGCAAAGCTTGTAAACAGAGCTAATCTCATAACTTTTATATAATCCCTCGTATGTAGTTAATTAACCAGCCGGTTAGTGGTTGTGCCTATGATTAGCCACTAGGGGGCTCAGTGAGTCTCAAAGCAGCATTTTAGTACAACAGTCCGAAAGACAATTAATTCATTTATATTTTTATTTACAAAGCGGTACTTTTTTTTTTTTTTTTTTTTACATGTATGTAAGATTTATTTAGTGAAAATAATCTTGTACCTTTCACACTAATCCACTGATGAACTTCAGCTCATCCAGTTAGCACTTTAGCTATAATATTTAATCACCTCAGGCCACATTCT
>JAQMYI010000024.1:909429-922279 GCA_030014275.1 Clariallabes melas | reverse complement strand
CAATCGCGGCAACTCACGGTGCCCGACACCGCATCTCACCGTGAGTCAAACCGCACAGGTGAGATAGGGGTATAAGTGATGGAAGATCATAGATTTACCTTAAATTTACATAGGATGATATTTTAAATACTTTTTATGCTACCACTGCATACAAAACTAGCATACAAATTATTTTGTTATATCTCTTAGGATTAGGGTCTTTGTTCAATACCGTTGAAGAGACCTCACTCACTTACTGTCTATAAAGCTTTATCATGTATATAGTGTCACAGGGTACACTCTGGACAGGATGCCAATCCATTGCAGGGCACACACATACGCTACAGGCAATTTGGGAACACCAATTAGCCTAATCTTCATGTCTTCGGACTTTGGGAGGAAGTCAGAGTACCATGAAAACCATGCGTAACATGCAAACTCCATGTACACAGACCTGAGGCAGGAATCGAACCCGGACCCTGGAGCCTGTCCGGAAGGGTACATTTTTATGTAACTGATCAGTTAAAATTATATTAAGCAACACAATTATGTATAATTAGGGGTGTGGTTGATTTGAGTGACAGCTGCAATGGCAGGTGTCAAACCACTTTCTGTTTGCATTGCATCACTTTCGCTAACCAGCTAACTGGAATTGGAAATGTAGGAATTGACACAGAATGACATGTAGGGTATGGATGAAGGTTCAATCAAATTAACATTAGCATATCTTGCAAATTAACATTAGCTACATTAGCATTTGAGCTAAGCTAAAGATAAGCTAGCTAGCGTGTGGTAACTGAGGTATTAGTTTAGCTCAAATGCTAATGTAGCTAATGTTAATTTGCTGTATAAGCTTATGTTAATTTGCTTGAACCCTCATGGCTTAGTGGGTAGCACTGTCGCTAACCACTGTAGCACAACTCCAGGGACTGGGTTTGATTCCCGTGTTGGGTCTGTGTGCCTGGAGTTTGCATTTTCTCCCCGGCCTTGCTGGGTTTCCTCTGGGTTCTCTAGTTTCCTCCCACAGTCCAATAATACGTCCTTTTTAATGTCATTACAGAAAAACAGCTTTAATCAACAAAATCAGCTTTTATGAAACAAACAATTCTCTTCCCCCAACACCCTCCTCTCTTCCCCTTGTAAACCAATATTGCATGGGCGTCATTTGCACATTGGAATACGTTAGGCTTTTTTTTTTTTTTTTTTTGCAATAACACATCTCTATAACATGTTCAGTACTAGATCAATAAAAGTTTAGAGTGACCTTCAGCAATAGTGCTTTTAAATCACAAACTCAAAAAATTATTTTACTCCTTGCCTGAACAAGCCATGTCAGTGTCTATGTAAATGAGTTACAGCTGAGCCACGCCCCTTTAGAGAATGGCAGAGCTGAGTCCCAGGCATGGGGAGGTGCTCTTCTTATATGAGGTCATAATACTGTAGGAAGAAAATCTTTTTTTTTTTTTTTAACAATACAAAAATTAAAATAAATAAAATAAAAATGCCAAATAGGGGAATATGGTTTTCTTTTCTTGTGTGTGAATCTTTCACACACTGGAGATTCATTTGAATCTCAATCTAAACCTGACTAAAAAGTGAATTTTGCATAATTTTTGCATTTAAAAAAATCTTAATTTTCTGTGAAAGGATGCAATACATGATGCGATAATATCTATCTAGTAGAAAATGAGTCAAGATGAGATTCCTGCCCCAAAATATTGATAATAACGTAAGAGAAGAGAATGGTTGGGGGTTCACACAGTTCCAGGTTCGAATAGAGAATGGCTTGTTTTGTCCCTGGAATGTATTTTGATGTTAATATGCATAACTGCTACGGTATATGAGAGGCTGCAGGGTTGCTTAATGGTTAGCACTTGGTGGGTTTTCTCCTGGTACTCTGGTTTCCTCCCACAATCCAAATAAATGCAGGTTAGGCTAAGTTAGGCTTATTGGCGTTGCCAAATTGCGTGAAGTGTATGCATGTGTGTGTGCTAAATGACGGATTGGCACCCAGCCTTGTTCCCAAAGTCTCCTGGGATAGACTCCAGCCCGCCCCCCTGCGACCCTGTATACTGGTTAAGCGGTATAGGCGATGAGTGAGAGAGTGCTACAGTATATAAAATTTTAAAGAACAGTGCTGCTACGTTCTGAAATCTGATTGGTGGAAAAGTTTTAGCAGGTTATTATTTCACGCTTAACAGTTTCATCATGCTTACAACAAAATAAAAACTCAGCAGTGCACGCATTTATGAATAAAATCAAATGCATAATGAATGCGCATTAAATCAAATGTTGAATTTGAGCTTTAATAAACAAATAACTGAGCCGTAATTAACACATTAAGCCTTATTTATGCGACGGTTGGGCGCTGCCTTTCGGCATTTCCGTTACAAGCTACAGTGTGTAAATGTATTATTGATGCTGCAGGGCTTTTCTCCTCACTGCTTGTAATTGCTGTTTTAGTTGAAGTAAACTCAATTCTGTCGAATGCTCTCGTGGATCTTCTGATAGCATAGACCTTGCCCTCCTCCACTGCTTTTTTTTTTCTTTCTCTGCCTGTCTGATCAGACACGCTCTCGTGAAAACAGAAACCACAAGCTAGCATTACAGCTGCATTTCTAACACCTTGTAACCTTGAAGCTGCTCGAAGGTGCATTGTGATCGGAGATAATGACATTATGAGATCCGGTTACCTCTCAATTGTAGGCAATTATTTGCCTTTGTGCCAATTTAATCGCACTACACAGCCTAAATGGAGGCTAAAGTCATTTGTATCTCTTCAGCACCGGTCCATATTTTAAAGGAAATTTAAAGCCGCGGTGTCGCAGAATGGCGAGGCAGGTGGGTAGCATGGCAGGGGCATATGGTAGCCTTTCTCCACCATCTGTGCTACACGGCTCGTCCTTCTCCCTTGATGGAGGGTGCAAATCCTTGGCAGATCGTCCCGAACGATGTGGAGAATAAACTCATTCGCTCTCCTTTGTAGCTCGTTCTTTTGTTGGTGTAAATAACCCTTCTATCCATCACTATGATGCATTGCCGAGCGCTCCTCAAATACCACTCGTTTTGAGCGGCGACAGTTGGCACCGTTCGCTATTACTCGCCAACAAACCCTGAAAGAGAAGAAGCGCTCTCTGTTTCCCCGTTTATTCATCCCTCTATCATGAATAAAAGTACATTATGGGATGCCAGACTTGGCTGGGTTACACTGCAACAGAAGGTGTGAGCTGAAAGACCTTTTTCATTCATTCAGAAGAAAAGTTCTCTCTTGTGGTTGTGTGTGTGTGTGTATGTCTACCTTGAGTGATTTACATTCTGCTTTTGGCAGGCTTTTTTTGTGTGGATACTTGACACGTCACATCCGTATGTTATTCTTCTCTAAACTGTTATCACAAAGTTGGAAGCTCACAATTATACACACTGTCTTTGTATGCTGTATTGCATTACAATTTCCCTTCACTGATCTGACAATGTCCCAGTCTGAAAAAGCAAAGCCAGGAAGACTATGGTGTGGTCAGATTTGACTGGACAACTTTAAGTATCCTGCAAAGAGCCATGATAGAACAACTGACTTTGTCACAAAGCAGCTATAGAGAAATATACACTGAACAGCTATAACATTACAGCACATAACATAATGCCCGGTATTTCTCAGGTTCCCCTTGTGCCACTGGGACAGTTCTGGCCCCATCAGGGAATGGCTCCACAAGACCTCTGGGGGAGAGCTGTGGTGTCTGACACTGGGACCTTTGACAGCGGATCCTTTGGGATCTGCCTCCATGGTTGTTTGATTTGGTCGTCTGGCACATTCCCACTGGTGCTTGGTCGGATTGGGATCTGGGGAGTTTGGAGTAGTCTTGGGCTTTTTGCCTGCTCTGCCTCATGTGTGGTGCACTGGGTGTCCTGCTTCCGTTGTTTCATGGCCACATTGTTTGCTAATTTGTTCTGCATTGGCTTTTCTATGGGTTCAGACTGGAAGGGCTGGCCTTTGGTCCACGGGCACAGGCATCAGCTTTGGGTGCCCATGATCCTGTCATCAGTTTACTAATATCTAAATGATAATTATACTAACTTTAATGTGTTAATGTTATGTCATGTTAATGTTATGGCTGATCTGCATACAGTATAAAATTTTTTATATATAAGATTTTACCCATACATTGTAGTACACTGTTTTTAAAGTTTTACAATTAAAGGGTCTATGAGTAACTATGCATGTGTTGATTATTGTATTGAGGAAACAAATCAGGGCTGTGTGAATAGACCTAATTTCAGGGCCTTAAAAATGAATACAAAGCAGAAATAATAGAAAAAAGTAAAGAAGCTTACTCCAGCTATTATATACTGTAGCAACATTGTTTTTATTTAAATATACATTTAATTAAGAATAGAGGAGGGGAGGAAAAGAAACTTTGTAAAATAAAAAAAAAGTTCTCTATATTTTAAAGATCTGTTTAATTGCAAAAAAGTTAAGCTTTTTAAAACAGTAAAACATTGAACCATGTTTAAGATTAACTACATTTTTAGAGGTTAGGCTTTTACAATGTTCATGTTTAAATCACATCCCGTATGCTCATGAATTTTCATAATACACTGTAGGACTGTTCAAATATAATGTACCTTATACAGTATAATGTAGCACGTCGATATGGAGTAATATACATTCAGATGGATATTGCATATTCCAATGTGTTGAACATTCACAGATATCATTTTTTATAATTTTTTTTGTTTATTCTGATCTTGTCTTATCATTGGTTTCTTTCCCTAATGTGTGCACCTGGTTCATGGTAAAGCCATAGTTTGGATGTTCAATTGATTTGCATGCAAGTATTACGGTGGCCCTGAAGTGCAAAACAAATTAACAAAACTGAAAACAAAAAAACAAAACTGAAAACAAAACAACAAATTCAAAACCAAATTAACAAAATGTAAAACAAAATAACTAATTCAAAAACAAAATATAAAAACCCAAAACTAATTTGTTTTTTTTTCATTTAGGGTTTTGTTGTTTTGTTGTTTTGGACGTCTCGTCCAATCAGCGGTAAGAATGCCATTCGCAAACTATACCTACCTTTTCCGGTTTGTATCTGACTGGCCGAGAAGTGCAATACAAATTAACAAAACGGAAAACAAATTAACAAATTCAAAACCAAATTAACAAATCCGAAAACAAAATAACAAAACCAAAAACAAAACAACAAAACCCAAAACAAAAAAACAAATTAGTTTTGGGTTTTGTTATTTTGTTTTGGGTTTTTATATTTTGTTTTTGAATTTATTTTGTTTTCCATTTTGTTAATTTGGTTTTGAATTTGTTATTTTGTTTTCAGTTTAGTTAATTTGTTTTCAGTTTTGTTAATTTGTTTTGCACTTCAGGGCCACCGTAAGTTCTTCATTTGCAGCATGAAAAACTCTCTAACATTAATGTCACATGAAAGCATGCATTTACTCTTTGCACTGTATTTCCATCCTTATTTCCAATACTTCAATATTTAGAGAGACAGATGTGGCTAGTTTAGAACCTGTCATGGGAGCTGACGGGGGCAGGGATGGCACAATGGTAAAGGTGTTGGACTGCTGATCAGGAGGTCACCAGTTCGAGCGCTGATGCTGCCAGGTTGCCACTGTCGAACCCTTAAGCAAGGTGCTTCACGCCAAGTACTCAGATATTCAAGTGTCGAGCTAGCAACCTGACCTTGTAAATAACTGCCATAGAAATGGCAAAGATATATATCCATTGCCCGATGTACCAGCAGAGCACATTGACGAACCCACCCCCAGGGGAGCCAAGAGGGAGACTACTTGACCAATGCCCAGATGCTTCAGAGACCAGGACCTGTATTTACTAAGCATTTCAGAATCACTTGTAGGAACCGGGCTCAAAGTTAATTTAGGACTGAAAATCTTCCTACCTCAGGCTAGCACATAAAAGTTATTTATAAAGTTTCCTATTCTTACTTTCGGCGAGGAGTAGGACAAGCATGTGATGTCACTTTTTACAACACTGAGAGTCGCAAACTATCCTGCACATTATAGTGGGTGTTTTTACAGTTTTTCCAGGGCCGCATGGAGACGTAGATTGACCAATCCGCACGGCATGATGAGGTATTCATAGTGCCCTGTTGGGGTGATGAATGCTGTCTTCCATTCATCCCCCTCATATATTCGGATGAGATTGTATGCGCTCCGGAGATCCAGCTTGGTGAAAATTTTTGCGCCCCGTAGTTGTTCCAGGGCAGCAGGAACGAGAGGAAGTGGGTAACTGAACTTGATAGTAATCTTGTTAAGGGCGAGGTAATCAATACGCGGACAGAGGAATTTCAGCGATGCATTCTTGCAGGCGATTGGAAACTCTGATAGATGTATGGATGAACTGTTCCAAACCGACTGCGTCATCTTGTGCTGCGAGTTGCAACCTGCCGGAACTTTGTGAGCAGGGCCGCCTCATTCCAACCACTGGAGGCTGCTAGAGTTCGAAAAGTCAATACATAGTCATTAATTAAATCCTTTCCCTGATGCAGTTGTTGTTGCCGGAAGTTGTGCGGGTGAGGTGAAAACTTGACAAGAGTCATTCCACCAGCTCTTGAAATGGGTCAGAGCCCGGTGGATTCATCTTTTCACGTCTCGTCTTCTGTTACGGAATGACAGACTCCACAGACAGTAATTCGAATTCGGGAGATTGGGAACGTTGATTGGGGGCAGAGCCTGGCATGTCCGTGACAGTAAGACCTGGTGCACTTGAATGTAGAGGTAGAGAACCTAAGTTCAAGACAAGTCTCAAGGCATTTTGTGTGTTGAGTTCACTTCACAATATAATGACATTTGTACTTGGGCTTATTTTAGTCATGGGTTAAGTCTAAATATAGTCTTGGTCTCAACAGAGAGTTTGTAAAGATAATCCATTCATCCATTTACTGTAGTGCTCATTCTGTAAAGGGCCACAGGTGGTCTGGAGCCTTTCCCAGTGAACTCAAGGCAAAGGACACCCTGGATGGAGTGAAAACCCTTCACAGAGCACAAGCCCTGATATACCCATCCAAACATTAAGTGGAAACATCAATCAGCCCACAATGCAATGCTTATGACTGTGAGAGGAAAACAGAGTACCTGAAAGAAAAACCACCAAGCTCAGGGACATCATGAAAATCCCATGCACACAGACTAGAGGCGAATTTGAACCCATCTGTGGCAAATAATGATCATGTTATCTTTTTAATGAACAGAATTAGCAAATTCTTTCTCCTAGCAAACAAATCATTGGCATAATACCAATGACATAATCCCCCCACGCCCCCCAAATAAATAAATTGAACAAGACTCAGTGTGACACACACACACACACACACACACATTCTCTCTTCACTTCTGAACTGCAAAAATACAAACATAACTGCACATTGTAAACACGTTTCCTTCCGACATTTCTGTCAGAGCTGCACTACTAAGCGTGCATATTAGCAACACTTTAGGACAGCAACCAATGAAGTAGAAAATTAAATAGCAAACAATGACACAAATCATACAAACAAATAAAATATTAGTTATAATAAAATACCCTTACTGCAGTTATAGTTAATTGTGTTTTAAACATCTGCAAGGCAACATTAGCACCAATTATTTGAAAGGCAGCATCAGGTTCCAATCACCAATGACTAGAATTAAATGTAATGTATAATAGCACATTGTGAACACGTTTCTGTTCGACATTTTTCTCATATTAGCAACACTTCGGGACAGCAACGTTTACTAGCGCTGTACTCCCTCTTGTGGTGAATGATGATAACAACACTGTTTTAAACAATGCACTGTCTGTGTATTGGAAACTGGAGTATTGATATCTTATAAACAAATCACACCATGAAGCAAAAAGAAATATTACATATGAGTTTACTTCTATCTATTATTCTATAGCCTCAAAATACTAGTCCACATGTTATAATTATGAACCAAACTAATTCCTGTCAATTGTCCTTCAAAACTACATTACAACCTCACTGAACTGTAAGTGAACTGAATTCTAGTACAGTGGAACCTCGGATTACGAGCATAATTCGTTCCGGAAGCGGCTCGTATTCCAAAACACTCGTAAACCAAATTTTATTTTCCCATAGGAAATAATGAAAACTCAAATTATTCGTTCCACAGCCCAAAAAAATAAATACATACAAATAATTAATACAAAATATAAAGTAAAAATAAAACAAATTAAACTGCACTTTACCTTTAAAAAAAAGGAAAATAAATCCCGACAGATAAGTGTTTCTGTTTATGCGCGCAGGCGCTGTGTGTGTGTGTAATTTGTGCGCGCACACACACGCACACATTAACGGAGAGACTATTTTATCGAAAAAATTTGCAAGGAACATTGTTAATCACACTTGCGTGAGCGCAAACTAACAGAATCACTGCTGTAAAAAAATAAATAATAAATTAACCTGCACTTTACCTTTGAAAAGAATCGAGACAGAGCGGAGTTTCTGTGTAAGGAAGAGAGAGTGTGTGTGTGTGTGTGTGTGTGTGGTGTGTGCTGACCTGAGACAGGTACTTCTTCCAGAGCGGCTCGTCCTCACTGATGTCGAACTCGTTCCAGCCGTGATACGCTCTCCTCCTGCTCACCTCCTCATCAGACAGACCGAACTGCAGGTCAGCCTGAAACACACACACACACACACACACACACATCTTAGAGGAATACACAAAGGCATACATATACACACAACACACACTTTAGCTTCACTGCGTTGCCATGACATCCGAAATGTCGACTGATTCTACAGATCAACACAACACGCAAAACAACATCACACACCTTAACATCTCACTCACACACACACATACCTGCAGTGCACACACCACTTCGTTGACAGGAAGTTCACTGGCTCTTTTGGACGTTAGTACCGGGACCATGGTCTCATCTTCACTCTGGGGTTGACTCTCGGCAAGCTGAAACACACACACACACTTAGACATGTATCATTACAATTAAAAGTAAGGAACAACACCACGGACCGATGATGGATAAATAAGATAAAACAAATATAGATTTTAATTGAAAGACAGATGAAAGGAAATGAAATGTAAACTGAAGATACGTTTAAAAAGAAAAGTAACAAACCATCAAAGAGAAACTGAAGTAAAAGGAGAAAGAATAATAAACACAAAGCTGAGGAACAAAGAGAAAGAGAACAAAGTAGAAAAAAGAAAAGAGAGAGAATGCCTTCAAAGCACAATCCTGTGCATACGTAGTGACATCTGTCACACACACGCAACACACACACTGTAAATAACTCATAACTGTTAATCATCAGTGCTGATCTAACCATGTGACACAGTGCATGATGGGTAGTGTAGTGTAGTGTAGTGTGTGTGTGTGTGTGTGTGTGTGTGTGTGTGTGTGAGATTAATACTGGATTAAAATACAGACTCCACTCAGCACGGATTTCATGCCTCACTACCCTTATATCTTTACACACACACACTGAACACACACACACACACACACACACTGAACACACACACTGAACACACACACACTGAACACACACACAGAGTCGAGTCTCACGTTAAACTCCTCGACTGATTTAGTTTCTTTTGTTCTGAACTTGAAGGCGTGTAAATCCATATGAGGAGAAGAAGTGACGGAGTGACGGAGTGAAGGAGCGTCTGGAACCGGTCGGACCGGACCGTCTGTATCTCACACACACACACACACACGGCACAAATCTGTCCATACACACCAGCCGGTCCGGTAGAGCTGCATGTCACACATTCAATCAAACAATAAACACAAAAGTACAGGGACACACACACACACCAGACAGTTCCATCCTCATGTACAGGAGGAGCAGTGAGACGGTTCTGTGGCGGTTCTGATGTGGAAGTGCGGCGGGTTGGAGCGCGTTAACGAGCTTGCGTGCTAATTAACCTCCGTGCTAAAGAACACCACAGCCAAGTGAAACCCCTGCTGCCCTCTCTCACACACACACACACACACACACACACACACACACACATCATAGAAAAGAAAGCAGGATAGAACCCCACAATATAAAAAGTTTTATATAAAGGAGAGAGAAAAAGTAAACCAAAAAAGTATTAAACTAAATATATGGAGAAGAAATTAAAATAAAAAAAAGTTTTTTCTACCGGGGGCAGAAAATCTCAGGCATATTTAAAAGCTATTTAAAAAAAAGCTAATCAAAATTAATAAAATAAAATTAAAAAGGTAAAAAACAAACAAAAAAAAAACTAAAAGAAAAAAGAAATGAAAGAGAAAGAAAAGGAAAGCACAAAGAACTGCACAAAAAGGCAATAAAGTAAAAAAAAAAAAACAGAAAGAAAGAAAATGACATGCATTAAAAGAACAAAGAATATAAGTATAAAGCAAAAATATAAAAATAAATACAGGGAAAAAAAATAAAGAAAGAGAATGAGAAAAAGAAAATGAGGAGGGGGGGACATACAGGAGACAGGAGGAGGAGAAGAAAACAGAAATATAATAAGAACTCGGAACGAAAAAGAAGAAAAATGTTCAAAATTAGGAAAAAAAGGAAGAAAAACGATTAACAAAACATAAAGTAAGAAAAAAATATATATATATATATTAAAAAAGAGAAAAGACAAAACAAAAAGCTAAAAAGTCTGAAATAAATGTAACAAAAAACAATAAAATTAATGAGGAAAATTCTGAAAAAGAAGAGGATGAATTCTAATAAAAGACATGAATTATTATTATTATTAAAAATATTTTCTGTAGGTAAGAAACTGAAATTAAAGTAAAAATCACAATTAATAAACAAATAAAACAGTAAGGGAAGAAAAGAAGAAAATCTCTTTACGCAGAAAACAGCGAGAGACAGAAACACAGACGTTTGTCTTCACAGAACCTTCAGTATAAACCCTCGGCTACCTGCGGCCGATGCGTCGCCACGGAAACCTGAACGTACTGCTTTAACTAGCGCATCCATATAAACCTGCGTCACCGTCGGAGCGGCTGTTAAAGAGAACTAATCAACAGCTTCTGACCAATCAGAACGCTGTGGTGTGTGTGTGTGTGTGTGTGTGTGTGTGTGGTTGACAGACTGAAGTGTATTAAAAAGAACAATCTGGACCGTCCTGTTAGTCTCACGTCCCTGTGAAGACGTGTTAATCCCTGGGCTTAGTGTGTGTGTGTGTGTGTGTGTGTGTGTGTGTGTGTGTGTGTGTGTGTGTGAGAGAGAGAGAGAGTGATGGTATTCATGGTCTGACGTGGTCTAATTCACACGCTCACGAGTGTCAGGAAACCCATGTGTGGTATAAAGCATAAGTATGTGCACCCTGGTGAGCGCGCGCTGGACCTTCACAGATGGAACCGAGCGTTAACTAACCTGATGCTGAGAGAGACGGAGAGACAGAGAGACAGAGAGGGGGCGTGTCTGCGTCACCACGAGCGTCTACATCACGAGCGCTAACGCTAGCGCCGCTTCCCTGTAGACGACCTGCTCCGCGACCCTGAACATTCCTCTGAGGTCACCGCTGCGTTCTTAAGGAAGAAAAAGTTTAAAGAGCTGCAGGTGAAGAGGAAGAAGAAAAATAAAGCAGGTCACGTGACCTCCACTTGCACTGAGACAAAGGTGAAGAACGCTGCTCGTCCCCCGGGGCTGGGACAGGACGAGCGAGCGCCAGGACACGGACCGTAAACCTTTAATCCATTACAGCTCTACATGACTTACACACACACACACGCTCTCTCAAAAGCTCCACATTCTAAACAAACGATGTTAAAACACCCACAGACTCGTAATGAGGAACGAGGACAAAGACAAATCTACCTGTTTTACTCATCTGTCTCTCTCCTTTACACGACTCCTCCAGCACTGATTATCCATCACACACACACACACTAAAGCATCTTACCGTGGTGAGAGCGTGTGTCTGTGAACGTGTGTCTGAGAGGATTTGGCATAATTAAACCTGATGTTAGAGTGACTTAAACCTCGTCCCACACACACACACACGTTTGTTTGTTTTTTCTAATGCTGAAAACATGACTATTAAATTTGCACCACAGTGTCGTCGGGTTCTTGAATCTCATCAGGTGTGGATTAAAGCAGGCGTTGCTATGGTAACTGCACGCCGTCGGGGACGTGTACGGTGGGGACGTGTGCGGTGGGGACGTGTGCGGTGGGGACGTGTGCGGTGGGGACGTGTGCGGGGGGACGTGTGCGGGGGGACGTACCGCACGATCGCACGTTTAACCAGCGTGGAGTTAAGTAAAACACACGACCGTCTGGTGCAGAGATGTTTGTTTATTATTTTAAAAGTGTCAGTTTTTAAGAAATGAAGGCGTCAATTTTGTTTCCGTTACCACGGCGATACATATTGTGCATCGTAGCGGCGTCTCGCACCGCGTCACAGTAACAGGTAACAGTAACATGATTTAGATACTGTACATATGAGCAGTGGAATGTTTCGCCTTCAGCACATTGTTAAGTTGCTTTTGTCACTCGACTTAACACGACGTGTTTATCAGCATAACTTTGTTCTCTGTGTTGAGTTTTCACGAACCCTCAAGGTCAAAATAAAAATACCTGAAAACGTGGCGAAATTATCTTCTTAAAAAATCTATATGTATATTTATTTTACCAAAAACAATGAAAAGAGTTTTAATATTTAATTTTCATACAATGTGTATTATACGGTAAGCTACTGAATTAGCGCACGAGTCGGCGTTTATTTATAAAGTGTATAAATTCTATTATACAGCAGTTAGATCTGAGCGAGTGATCTGATTGGACGAGAGGCATTATTCCACACGAGTGCTGATAACAGACAGTAACAGCACTGTGAGGTGTAACTCTATGTATGAGTGGGCGTGTCCCAGGTGTTG
>JAQMYI010000024.1:811361-821430 GCA_030014275.1 Clariallabes melas | reverse complement strand
ACAAACTACAATTTGGGCTGCAGGCTGGCGTTAGACAGAGACAAACGAACGCCAGTGTAGAAGTCAATCGAGCGCCAATACAAAACACAACATAAACGTCTAGGACGGTCAGAGCACATTCGTTTATCCAAAAATTTTACGCTCGTGTGAACCAGGCCTAAACAGACATGACCAGGTATTGATCTTCGGTTAGCATAAAAGTCCATCAGTTATCAAACACTAGCACACAAATATATAAAGTCAGATTTTAGAACAAGTTCTTATTAAAACCTAATGATTAACTGAAACGTCTTCTAGAGAATGAAAGATAATCAAGTGAGTGAGGGCTAACGTAGCGAGTGAAAGCTAATCTTATTACTGAAATCTAATCCAACCAGTGAAACCTAACCTAGCAAACAAAAGCTAATTTGCTTACGGAAACACAATCATGTGTGAAAGCTAATGTAGTGAATGAAAGTTAACCTAGTGAATGAGGGCCAAATTAGCAAGGGAAAGCTAATCTAGTGAGTAAAACCCAGCCTAGTGAACAATACACCTAATAAACCTACTCTAGTCCTTTCTGATCGACACAGATTCATCTGTAACACAGCTCAGACCCGTGAAAACATTTCCTATCTGTTTTTGATAACTGTTGGAGTTAAGTCTGAGGTTAAGCGGCAGGATCAGCTCGAGCTGGTGAGTTAATGATGAACGAATGAAACGTTAGAGTGAGCTGAGACTGTAAGGATGAATGTAAGTGTGTGTCTCTGCACAGTCTGGCTCCTGGCACGTCAAACCTGCTCATTCGGACAAGATTTGGCAATAATGTGAGAGGAAATAAAATATGCTCTGCCTTGGATAAAAAAAACAAAACAAAGAATCCCAGCATGCACTATTCTGAGTGATGGGAGCACGCACGAGAAACCATCAGAACCTGCAAAAAAAAAGTTAATAAATGAAGTGGCTGAGACTAGATAATGCCTGCGCCCCTGAGAATGAGTCTGAGAACATAATGGATGGACCACAACACTAACTTAAGACCTGCATCAATACTGATCACGTCAGAGTGATTCATTATTAATCAAACTGACTGGACTTCTGAGGCTTCAGACATCTGCTAATACTTTAATGCTGTAAAATGTACCCATTAATAATGTACGAGTCCTAATATGGTATCTTAATATGGTTTGAAAGTCCAGTCAGCTTGACTTGAGGTCTACAGACATGCGGTAGAGAGATTTGTACGCGGTAGAGAAGTGTGTACTGCATGTGTGTGTTAAATCAGTGATGGAGTGTGTGTTGTGCTCGTAGCTCGGCTCGTCAGCTCAGCATGTGTGGAGGTCGACTCGGACACCGAGGCCGTGGCAGGAAAGGAGTTCAAACTGGGGTGCATTTCCTGTAAGATGCGAGGCGAGGTGGATGCCTCGGCCACCGTCGACTGGTGGTTCATGGCGAAAGGAGAGAGCGAGTTCACCCACGTGAGTGACTTTACAATCATGATGACATGAAGAGAACATTAAATAAAAACAAAAAATAAAGAATTTACACGTCTTTTTGAGCGTCCAGTTTTCATAGAAAAATATCATCAATGTGATTTGTGGGTGTGTCATTTTTGCGCTACAGATCTACAGCTACGCCGACATGTCAGGCGAGGTGATGGACGAACGCTTCATGGGGCGTGTCAAGTGGGCGGGCAGTAAAAACACGCTGGACCTGCAGGATGGAACTCTAAACATCCTCAACGTCACTTTCAATGACACCGGGACGTACCGCTGCTACTTCGACCGCACGCTCTCGTTCACCTTCTATGAGTATCGCACCAACGCCACCAAGTTTATCACCATCAACGTCGTGGCCAAAGGTGAGAACAAAACCACAGGGCGTCAAGAACAACCAAGAACATCCATGTTCTCCGAAAACTGCATTTGAGTTGATTTATTGGGAAAGGGGGTGGAGCAGAGCAGCTTAGTTCTATTGTGGGTGGAGCTTATTTTAGAAGACTGTATAAAAAGAACTGGACAAACCCTAGGTGCCATCTGGTTTTCTGAAGAGTGGTTTTGAAGCTCTGGTGGCCACCCACGTAACCCAAGATCAATACCTGGTCATGTGTATTAGTCTTAACAGGAGCTGGCTCCCACTAAATCCCGGTTAATCCATAAATGGGCAAATGGGCGGAGCGAACAGAGCCTACCTGTAGCTAGCTTAGCTTTAGCTTAGGTAAAATGGCTAAGGTTAATTTTGTTTACTAGGATGGCGTCCGTACCCAACATGTCGTCCTGTGCCAACCTGTACATTTATTGTCGTAAACTAAACTACAACGATGGCAGACAGTTAGTGCATAATTTTATGTCTTAATATAATTTTAAGAGATGAGTTACATAAATATTCACACCCCCCTGTACAGTTGTCTTGAATGTGAAACCTAGCTATGGAGACCAAGTACCAGGCTGTAAACATGTTAATTTCTGTTGTAAAGTTGAACATTTTAACATGAAGCTCTTTGGGGATTGTCTTACTTTTGGACGAGGTCATTCAAGGAACTGCACATTCTGTGATGTCATCAGTAACACTGCTAATAGCTAAATGACATGGAAGAGCTAGTGTGTGTTTGTGGGATAAGTGTGTAATGTACTATGTGTGTGTGTGTAGAGACCCGTGGCATGGCCTCCATCCTGTCGGAGGTGATGATGTACGTGTCTATCATCGGGCTGCAGCTGTGGTTATTGGTGGAGATGGTTTACTGTTACAGGAAAATCGCCGCTGCTGGAGAGGAAGCGTTGAGAGAGAGCGCGTGAGGAACACACACACACACACACACACACACACACTCACACACTTTTGTTTAATCTAATGTATACTTTGACTTATTTCTATCCACCTATTTTTGTTTGATTTTTAATCATTAATTCTGTATTGTTTGTGTTAATTTTACTTAATATGCACCAGTTTTCATGGCTTTATTTATAAATATTAAATAATCAAATCAAATCAACAATCAAATCTGATTTGTTTATTTAGTTGTTTTTCTTTTGCTGATTTAGTGGATTTATGCTTGATGTGTGTGTGTGTGTGTGTGTGTGTGTGTGTGTGTCCTGATAAGTTCCCCTTTGTCCTGATTCTTTTCTCTTCTCCTCTCCCCAGGGCCGAGTATTTAGCCATCACGTCTGAGAGTAAAGATAACTGCACCGGCGTGACTGTGGCTGAGTAACACACACATCCACCCACACAAATATACACAGGTGTGTTTACCAACCATGTTAACACACATGCACACATTTTTATTATTCACCACAGATAAAAACAGAGACGAGGTTACTCATGGTCATTCAGGATCTTCTGTATAGTCAGTCGCAGCCAGTCGTACCCAGACAAGGGCATCTGGAGAGCCATGGAGAAAGACAGAAGTGCCGTGGCAGAGCAACAGCGACACCTACAACATAATATGAGTCGTTCTAGCAGGCTATGGCAACCGTGTGCTACAGTTCACTACAGCAGCCACCGTATCGGTCATGTGCACTTCCTTGATCTGACACCATTTGACATTTGCCATCCAAAATCTCAAGAAGGGCAGGACAGTCATTCACAGTACCCTGGCCTTGCATTCTCAGGAATTAACGCTGCCATGAGGGAGCATAACTTCATAACATCATTGGTGGTTGCCTCTTCAGCTTCTGGCTGGAACTAGGCACGGGAGGCCACGCTGTTGGCATTCAGCTGATGCTTTGACACGTTGACCTTCACAGGGACCTGAGTTTTGACAGTCACCATGTTGTTCCTTGAGGTGGTCACCCTGTTGGTCAAAGGACACCACGTCGGTTGAGCTGTCCACCTTGACCTTCACAGGGACCTCACCTCCAGAAGCTGGGATTTGAAGTTCACCTTGTTGACTTCAACAGGGAACAGGGCTGTTGACCTCCACCGAGAGCAGGGAAGAGTCAGATGCCATCATAGAAAGCCAGAACGTTCATGTGAAGCGGTGCTATTGAAATTCCGTCACTGCTGTCTCGCAACTTGCCTGCTGCATCCTCTTTGGGGTCTAGAAGCCTTTCACAGATAAGAAGAGATGCAAATGCAGGCTTCTCTTTATCAGACATTGTGGTGCAAACAAACAGAAACACGGACTAAGCTAGGACATGAGATTGTAAAAGTTAGAGCTACGCAATAACTTGATAGACAGAAGAGCTGCTAGACAAAGATGAACTGAAGCCACAGAACTTAGCTATAGCTATCTAAATCAGAAAGATTTAAATAAATCATTTGACATTTTTACAATATTAGCTGTTTTATCTACATAAAATGTCATGTGACACAATTTCAATTTAATTTAATTCAATTCAATTTTATTATATTGATATATTATAGCGCTTTTTATAATAGTCATTGTCGAAAGCTTTACAGAATCCAAAGAAAATTATGGAAATGTGTATGAAATGTGAAAAATGTGTACAAATCAAAATGATTAGATTGTCCCTGTAGTGTGCCGTGCTGTTGGTTATTTATATAACTTACTGTTAGCTCTGTCATGGTGTTTGTACTTGAAGCAGTGATGACAAAGATTAAGCTCATTGACCTTGGCTTGATTTTCAGGGAAATTCATTTTCTGACGCTTCACCACAAAGACCTTCACCTGGTTTACCTTCACCATGGAGACGATCTGCACCTGACCTACCTTTACCTGGACCACTTTGTCCCTGAATCCCATCCTTCCTTCCTTCCTCACAGGCTGTCATGGACGAGGACGAGGATGTGTGTGTTTCAGCACGATCCACACACGGGCAGCGTTTCATTTCTCCAAAGAGCCACGGATAGTGCACTAGTGCACTGAGGTACAGAGATGTACAGACTGAATGCCAGCGGGGGCTCAGACGAATAAATACAAATATATCTGGTATAAGAGCACAGCATGAATACTGTAAATGTAGACTTCACATAGACACAGTAGATCATATTAACTCCAGCTGTACATACAGTATGTATCTGAAACCTTGTTTTTCATTTCCACGTACGCAATTTATATGCAACTTCTGATAGTGTTAATGAGCATCAGACACGTTAACCGTCTTCACTTTAAACAGCAAATTTATAAATGTGACCGAATGCTAACATAATGATGCTAAAGTAGCTAACCTCTTGCTAAATGACGTTAAAGGGATTCTTCTTCTCTCTCACCAAGGCTAACAATGAATAAAAGCTAACAAGCTCAGCTAACTTCTTGCTTAGCTCACCAGTGGGAATTAGCTTGAATAACACTCGCTAGCCATGTTAGCATATTTAAGACAGTAGAATGGTTTGACTAAATGCTAATGCCCTACTACATGATGCTAATGTCTCAGTCAGCCGTCTCAGTTAATTTACCTCAGACAAAGGGATATTTCAACCTTGTGAAAAGTTAGCAAAGGCTAAGAAAAAAAGAGTACACTGCCAATTAGCACGATTGTAGGGTTACAACCGTTAAGACAAGACTAATGCTAATAACATTCTGGTAATTTATGCTAACGTAGCGGAACTCCCAGTTCATGTTTGACGCTCCAGTTATGTCTAACAGTTTTAAAGGTTAAAACAAACCACAGCTAGCACTGCCAGTTAGCATGTTATCAATTAGCATAACCATTCACAAGGAGCCTTTTCTAATTGCTAGCCATGTTAGCTTGACCCTGGTTTAACTATCCCTTTAAGCATATTTTCATATTTGTATGACCGTATAAAGCACATTACAAGCTAAAAAAAATCTTGAGCAGCTAGCATCTAGAAGTTAGCAATTAGCATAAAGCTACATGCTGCCAGTTCCTTCAGTGGGACTTGAATACATACAAGTGTGTATGAAGGTGAACCCACTCGAGCACCGGGATGGGATTTGTTGGGGAGAAGTGTAATGCTAATAATGTTAGCTGTGTAAAATCTGACAGGAAGCTGCATGATACTGAGATCTGAAATTGTAAATCCGTACACGAGATTTTATTCTGCATGAAACATTCCAGTACGAAGACAAAATATAATAAAAACACGGAAAATGATCTTGATGATGTTGTTTGGTGGGGGTGCCAGCAAGGGGCGCTGTAACACTGCCACACCCTCACTGCCTTTACACACACACACACACACATGCACAGATACACACATGGCTATGTGCTGGTAACGAGTTCATGAGTTATCTTTTTCTGTGTCTGTTTGATACAAATTTTGGGAATATTATAATATATACACATTTGGGAATAAGAGCAAGATATTACTGTTCACACGTCGCTAAATCTTATTGTGCGCAAACGATCACATGTGGCTTTGTTCATCACTAGTGTGAACACAATTTTGCGCTCTTCTGCTTACAGCGTTTGCGTTCCCTCTTAAACATGCGAAAGATTAATGTTTAGCTAACAGTTTAGCTGTCACAGAGCCATGTTAGATTGCTGTGTATTAAGCTGAGTGCTGGCTGTTGCTAAGCACTGATAATGTCTGTTAGAAAGTGAAAAATGGCTATACAGTGGAACCTCGGATTACGAGCATAATTCGTTCCGGAAGCGGGTTCGTATTCCAAAACACTCGTAAACCAAATAAAATTTTCCCATTAGAAATAATGGAAACTCAAATTATTCGTTCCACAGCCCAAAAAAAATAAAAACATAGATAATTAATACAGAATATAAAGTAAAAATAAAACAAATTAACCTGCACTTTACCTTAAAAAAAAAAAAAAAAAAAAAAAAGTAAAAATAAATTCAGACAAGTTTTTCCGTGTGTGTGTGCACACATACACACTACCGGAGAGACTGTTTCTTTGGAAAAATTAGCAAGGAACATCGCTAATCACACTCGCATGAGCGCTTACTAACGGAATCACTGCTGTAAAGTAAAAAATAAAAATAAATGAACCGGCACTTTACCTTTGAAAAGAAAAGAGTTTCTGTGCAAGGCAGGGTGTGTGTGTTGGTGTGGAGCACGGTGTCAAATTACGCGTGCATACACACACTCTCACACTCTCGCCTTTACAGCCCCCCTACCACCCCCGCCTCCTCTCGGCTTCCCAAACACACACACACACACGCACTCTCTGCCTTACACAGAAACTCTGCTCTGTCGCGATTGTTTTCAAGGATAAAGTGAAACACGACTGATGTATCTTTACCCTCTAATGAGACTTGCTCTTGCTTTATATGCACACGCGCGCGCCTTTTTCAAGTCAAAATTTATTACAAATCTTTGCTCGTCTTGCGGAACACTCACAAACCGCGTTACTCGCAATCCGAGGTTCCACTGTATATGAAAACTAGGTTTTAAAATAAACCTTTTTTTTTTTAAATGTTATATTTAATTTTGGTTCCTCTAAAGGTGAAAAAGCATGAGTGGAACACCTACATTGAATCAAGCACTACATGTGACCTGATTCCTGGTAAAGAATACCAGCTTGTTTCTAAAAATACTGACCATAAGATTAGAATCCAACCAGAGGTAAGAGACAGGACATACCAGTATACAAAAATCTCAGCATCAGTTTGTCCATAAAGAAACATTGTTGACTTTAAGCATTCATTCTAAAGTAATCTTTTATCACCTGTTTCCTTAGTTTGAGAAGTTTAAGCGTAACTATGGCCCCAACTATCACCCTACATTGGAGGTATTCTTTATTACTGACGTTGATGAATTAAATTTTGGTCTTTTGAATGAAAATAAGAAGGTGGTGTGGTCTCGCTCGGACTTGCTTACAGGTAAGCGGTTTTTGAAAAAACATATATGTGAATGTGTGCATGTTCAGGGGGAGCTGGTATAAATGGTTTGGTACGGCTTTCTTTTAAAATACAAAGACAAGCATTTGCTAAGGTTAATAAGTATCTCAACAACTTGATGTTATTTTGTAATGGCTTGTAGTGTCTGCTACCGCTGCTGTGTTTATTTATAAAAATCTGGGTTTGGCATCAAATTAACTTTAATGTCAAATGTGGGTGTGGCCTGTTGACTTGATATTTCATTTGCAATTTTAGTAGACAGACTGTTATCAAATTGAAAAGTAAAGACAGAGTTTCACTCCCTCATTAAAACATGTTGCAAAACACGGAAAAATGTATATAAAATAAAGATCCTATATTAAATGAATAATAGGCCTAAGAATTCTCCAGCAACATCAATAAAATATTGATTAAAGTAGAATTACTACAAGAATACAAATGTACACGGATCCTAAATAACAACTGAGGGCATGTAGAACGTTCTCTTTTCAAGACTGGTTGGGCTATGAAGGCTTTGTAGCACCAAGTATTTCACACTCATATGACATACAGTATTTCATTGAAGTTAAAATAGTAGTTTAAACATGAGGTTGAATCATATTTTATTGAAGGTGAAGATGGTGCTGATAATGCCGTGCTAAAGAATATTTTACACACGGTGACTTTTTACAGTACCTATAAACATAACACTATTTAACACTGGCACGGCTTCACAGATAAAATGGGTCATGCAATGCAAAATCAAGCTATATCAATATAAACATTATTGTCTCCTGCTGTATTTTAATTCAAGATTAATTGATTATTGAGTTGACATACCCACAGCTCTACCAGTGGTTACTGAATAAATTATTTTTTCTGTCTTGTCAAATCAGATAAAGAAGCAGCCTCATTCAAATCAGATACAGCAGGTAAGACTGTCATACATTTTACATCTTAACCACTGGAATCAGATCTGATGTGTGATTTAAGTGTTCCCTTTATTTATTGAGGACCTTCCAATGTATTCTAATGTTTGTGCCTACTGAACTTTTCTATGGAACTCTTTATATAGAGGCCTAACTTTCTTAAAATATTTATATAAAACATGACTTTAACATAAATGCTGCTGCAGTGGAAATATTTTACAGTGTACATGAATAACATTTTTAACATAATTTTTATTTAGGTGCTGACTTTATGAAAAAACACAGAGAAACGCTGATTCAGAGAGTTCCATCAGTAATGGAGATCGCTGACCGTCTAATAAGCAAAAACATGATTAGTGATGAAATGTACAATAAAATTAATGTATCTTCATTAACATCACAAGAGCAAATGAGGATTTTGTACAGCGTTATCAAGGCAGATAAAAGAGCTGCAAACGAAGTATATGAATTCCTTAAAGAAAAAATGCCAGGCCTGGTGGATGATTTGGAATCTGGTTCGAGCACGGCATAGTGGACCTTATTTCTTTTTGTTATAATTTGTATTTGGATCAGCATCATAAATGCATTTATTCTAATATTTAGTAGTTTGATGCAGTTTCCATATAAGGACATATCTTCTCTGTCGCTTATTTAAGTAGCATTACCTGAACAACATAAAAATAAAAATAAAAACTAATCTGTACATTTGTTGAAAATTTATAATAGTACATCAACATGCTAAATTCATCTTTACCATTTTAATTAACCGTGTGATGTCAGCATTATCTAATCATGTATATATTTAATGTTATTTTTGTTTTTCCTTTTTTAAGATTTTTTGTTTTTCCGATTTAATTTCATTTGTTGATTTAGCACATTAAAGGTGGAAAAATCTATCATAATTTCTCCTGGATTGATTTTTTACATAAAAACACATCAGCAGTTTAACAGGGGCATGTAGACATATATTCACTGTAACATAATACAGTATATCTACTGTAATTTTATTGCTGTTTTTAAATATTCATGTCTGTAAATCCTGACTTTGAGTCATGCTGTATGTTTAGTTTGGGCATAGTCCAGTCACGACAATGAATAAAAGCAACAACGAAAAATAAAAGCAAAAAAATAAAAATAAAATGCTTAACATAATGACGTGACCTGCAAAGAAACTATAGTGCCAAATCATGCCACATTTACAAAATAATGTATTTATTTCATCCAGTGGTTATCAGAGATTTTGTGAAACTGAAAGATTATAAGGATGAGTAAATGAAACAGCATGCAGTAAACAATAACACAGATATTGTACAGGCATCAGGAAAACGTCTCGGGTTACATCGCTGTAACCCTGTTCCCTGAAAAGACGGGAACGAGATGCTGCGTGAAACGCTATGGGAACCATTTTGTCATGGCGCTGGTTGTGAAGCACGTGTGGAAACACGCCAAATTTTTTGGCTATAT
>JAQMYI010000024.1:687536-698258 GCA_030014275.1 Clariallabes melas | reverse complement strand
TTTGTCATTATTTGGGTAGCACACATATATCTTTTCGGCAGACTTCAAATGAGCCATTTTAATCTAGATTAATCTAGGTTAATTCCAAAATTACAGTGAGATTAATCTAGATTAAAAAAATTAATCTATGCCCACCACTAATTTATTTATGCCTTATTAAGCAACAATCATCTTTTGGATAGTAACTAACTCAACATCATCACACCACTCTGACAAAAGCAGACAGTGTTTAATACATACTGAAACAGAAGTGTTACTGGACCACAGAACTTAATTAGACAAAGACGTATTTGTAGTTAAGGATGTATTCGTACCATAGGTTCTGTGTGTCCCGTATTGTTTAATGTGCTCGTCTTAAACTTCCTGTAGTGGCCAAACTGAACTTTGGTTTTGTAACAAACAGTTTCAGGGTGTGTTCAGAGGAAGTGTGTGACAAAATCAGTGTGTAACATGGTAAAGAATTCTAAAACTATAGTTATACATTTAATAATTTCAGATTTTGTGTTAAAAGTTATTCTCAAATTCAGTCTGAATGAAAGCCTGAATGAGCGAGAGAGAGAGAGAGAGCGAGAGGTGTGTGATAAAATAAACTGATTTCTGTTGAGTTCTTAAAAAATAAACTGTAATTTAAAAGAATTGTGAATTTTTTAAAAACAGAATGTTGTTTGTACATTGTGTGTGCAGATTTTAATCGCTTGTCCTAAACCTCAATTAATTGTTCATTAACCTCAGAGCTCCAGAGGGACAATTTTTGTAAAATTGTAAAGTTTACTCTTGAAAACCACAATCCAATGCTGACTGCATGGATTTTGTCTGCTGTGTGAAATCGTAGTCGCATGAACACACACACACATATTCACATGGGCTGTTTAGCTCGTGTGTGTGTGTGTGTGTGTGTGCGTGCGTGCGTGCGTGCGTGTTCTGTTAAACACAAGTGAGGACCGGATTCCAAAAACCATCTTGATGTGTTCCATTACTCATCTTACATCACCCTAAAAAAATTTTTTCTTAAATATCTTCAATGTACAGACTTAGACTTATACTTAACAATTTATTATATGTATAGATTCGCCCATGAGTCCCATCATTTAAAGGAAAGAAGTGAACTAAAAATTTTGCTAAAATATTTAAAAACATTTGACAAACTATTTCCTTGTCATTGTTTTTCACAATAATTTAATTACAGTAAAATATAAATACAGTTATTTCTACAGTTATAAAAACAAAACACTGAAACCCCCCAGCAACTCCAATCTCATTTTAACCTAATTATAGTTTCTAATAATCATTTCCATCTCTGCTCCTGGCACATGAACATGATCTCCACAATGTCTTAGCAGACAAAATGATTATAATACTTATTATTATTCTTTAACTTCACCATTAATACATCATCAGTAACATTTAACACGGTAACTAACATGCTGATTAACTCATTATGTGTTTTACATTACTGCAAAAAAAATAACTCTGGCACATGTGTAAACCGGGTCAGGGTTTTATATGGCTGATGCTGTCATGGCAGGATCGTTTAACACTCCATACACATGCTGATACACACCTGAGTAAGTTGTGGAGTAAAAAGATAATTCTGCGCCCCCTTGTGGAGTAAAAAATATATATATATTATTCTGGTGCAATTCATGAGACGTTTCACTATAAAATCACACAGTTAATTAAAATCAGGATGAAGGTGATGTGCTGGGAATAATTTTCCTATTTTGTTTATTAAAATGTGCGAATGATTAAAGTGACTCTAATGGAAGTGTCTGACAGCAAAGCTGTAATAAATTCACGTTTCATCTTGCTTCAGACGTATCTAGCACCACTTCACACGTTCGTACTTCTTGGCTCTCGGATCCTCGATGTGACCTCGGCTCACGTGTCTGGTGCGAACGCTGCAGGTTTCCTCGTAGATCTTGTCACCATCATCATTGTCTTCTTCATTGGCCATCAGATGATTAAACATTGTGCTCAGTTCGTCCGCTGGATCGTCGTGTACTCTGCGCCCCCGCGGCCCCGCCCTCGTCCTCATTCTTATGAGGAAGTCGTTGTCCAGCTCACGCTCCAATGTGGCCTGTAGATTTCTGTAAAGCTCTACAGCAAAAGAGGCTCCGGCGAGGAGAGACTCGGGTTCGACGCCCCTCATCAGCTCGTGAGCGACGGCGTGTACCAGAGGGCCGTTGTATAACCTGAGGAACGCACACAGAGTTCACACACTGCTGAACCTGGATCATAGCTCAGCAATAACACAACCATCATTAATGTCAGCCTCTTTTTTATCATTTTTATCATTTAAAGAACACATGCTACACTAGCTAACAAATTAATGCTCATATTATATACATTCTCAATGTTTTTGTATTTGTACAGAAAAGCGTGGCAAATTAAATCTGACCTTGTTAAGCTTCGCCAGCAAAACTAAACAGTCTCTAAACCGTTAAAAAGCTGCTGTATTCTAATACACACACAGATTACAATCGTATCTGATTTTCACCGCATTGTGCTCTATCAAGCTGTCAGTCAAGTTATCTGACACGCCCACACCTATGACTTTTAACATTTTTTAAATTAGATCGTATAAGTTTGTTTACCTAGGGTGAGGTCAATCAGAGTTTATCTGTAATGATCTATAAAACGTCTTTCAATTCTAAGCACATGTATCTATGTGCCGATTATAGTGATAAAATTAAAAACACTACAATTGATTTAAACATAAAAAGCAGGAGCCTAAGCATACCCTCTACTATAAAACAAAGGCTTTGATGACTAAATATGTCTTTAATTTAGCTTTGAAGGTAGAGAATTTCTCCTTTTCACAGGTGAGATCAGGAGGCAGAGAATTCCAGAGCTTAGGAGCTGCCACTGAAAAATCACAATCGCTCCACGATTTGTATCTTGTTCTAGGCACTTTGAGCAGTACATGATTAACGGACCTCAGTGTTCCTCCATGGGTGCACAGATGGATAAGATCATTTAAATAGGCTGGGGCCATACCACACAGAGATTATTTAAAACCAATAATATGATTTTGTAGTGAGTTCTGTACTGTACTGTACTGCCAGTGGAAAAAGGAAAGGACCGGGGCGGTGTGTGCACGCTTATTGGTACTGTACCTGTTAAAAGCTGTGCTGAAGCATTCTGACCCAGATGTAGGCGATTGAGTAATGTCTAAAGAATGTTGCAGTAATCCAATCTGGAATTTATAAAAGCATGAGTGCCTTTTTCCATGTCTATCATCGAAACAAAAGGCTTCACCTTTGATAAAAGACAGAATTGAAAGAAGCTTGTTTTTCCTGCATACATCACTTGCTTAGCAAAATGCAAATTGTTGTAAAATATGACGCCTAGTTTTTGAAGCAATCTGGAGCAATCCCTCTAAGATAAGGCTGCTCCCGAGTATTAAATAAAATGCATTCACACATATTCTCATTAATACTTATAATTGAACATTGACAGGCTAGTAATTTTCTATGTCAGTTAAACAGCTATCTCTTGCTAGCATTATATCGTTGTGAATCTTTAAAAAAGGACGTCGGACAGAACTACAGTAGGAAGTGATCTTAGAAGCATGAATCACCCACATCCCTGATAGTGTGAGAGAGGCCTAATGAGATCACTAAGTCCAGGGTGTGTTCCATTACGTGTGTTGGCACTTTAACTGACTGAGTGAGGTTAAATGAGTCCAGTAAGTTGTTAAAATCAATTAAAAAAAAGAACATGCAGGAATATTAAAATCCCCACAGAGAAGCAGTTTATTTTATTTTACAGTTATGTTAGATTGAAAATCAGTAAACTCCTGAATTAAATCAGAGGAATATACAGATAATGCTGTTATGATTTAATTACTGATTACCATAATTATAGCATGAAGCTGCATCATGCCTGAGGAAACATACAGAATAAGAAGTAGACGTACCACACTAGGTCCGGCTCGGGCACTGGATGGTTCAGCAGCTGATTGAGAGTTACACTGCACTTCAAACAGGACAGCCACTGACAGTAAGCGTGAGCCAGCTCCAGGTCCAAATGCGTCTCATCTTTGCGATCCTGAAGATTTTTAATCCTCAAAATCACAGTGCCTGCCTCTGTGTACAGGAGAAGAACAGGAGACATCAAGCACATGTCCAAAAGACAAGTCACAATTCTGAGGGAAAGTAATAAATCTTTTTAGCAATAAAGTGCTGCTGCAGCTGTAACATGTGCATGTGGAATAATCTACTCTTATTATTTTTTAAATATCTCAGTTTAATCTTTAACTATCTTGAGTTTGATCTTCACCTATCTCTGGTTTCATTTTTAACTATTTTGAGTTTGATCTTTAATTATCTTGTGTTTTATCTTTAACTACCTCCGGCCAATATTTAACTTTGTCTTTGTCTAATGTTTAAGTGTCTCTGGTTTGATTTTAAACATTTAAGTTTGATCTCTAAATATCTCAATTTGTTCTTTAACTCTCTTGGGTTTAACCTTTAAATATCTAGGGTTGAGGTTTAATTATTTCTGGTTTGAGCTTTAACTATTAGTTTTTGTTTATAACTTTATTTGGTTTATCTTTAAACTATCTCAGATTTGACTTTAACTATATTGGTTTGATCTCTGATTAGTTTGAGTTTGGGTCTCTCTGGTTTCATCTTTCTTTTCTTGTGTCTTCTCTGATCTTGCATTTGATTTTAACTATGTCCGGTTTGAGCTCTACTTATCTGTTTCATTTTAATCTCTATCAGTTTGATCTTGAACTTCTTAGTCTAGTCTATGCTCATCTAATCTCGTCTGATCATCATTCCTGTTTGTTGTTTATCTATCCTGAACTGACCTGCACATTTCTCAAACAGCCTTAGTTTCCTCTAACTTGTCTATCTGTTCCTATCTCAGTCTGATCTTTACCTATTGCGGTCTGATGTTCTCTGCACAGGTGTCCGTAGACCAGGTTGATGAGTAAAGCCCAGAACATTTCGGCTGTTGGCTCGGGCTGTGCATGTTTCAGCCAGAAACTGGTGACGTACACGGCTAGCTGCAGATTTGCTGGGATGAGGAGTGAATTGAACCCCGGAGACACACACAGAGCCTCCAACAGGATCTGCAGGCGTACATTCTCCGGTGACTGGAACAGAAGATCCCAAACCAAAGGTTGGCATGCAGAGAATAAATAGAAAGGGTCCTAAGTAATGACTTTTGGAAATTGCGTTTTGTTAAATAAAAATGCACATCTAATCTCACCAGTTTAGATAAATCATAGTGATTAACAGATAAATCCTCAGCACTACCTCCCACAGCGAGTCCAGGTGAAGGTCTGTTACACGGCTTGGTGGAAGAGCTGGAACCATGGAGCTGGTCAGTGTTATTCCCTGCCTGTTGTATTCCTCCACATTATGTTGCTGTTCCTCTCCAGAAGAAGTGCTGCGTTTACCAACTTTCTGCCACCTGGTACACAGCAGAATGCCGTACATCACCTGTCTAATCAGCTGAGACGTCTCATTGCTGCTGCTCAGACCAAAATCCTCCACCTGAATGTTCAACATGATGCTCTGCTGTGTCAGGACTTGAATGATGATGGAAGCCAGCTTCCCTTCTGCCAGAGGTTTTAGAGTCCAGTCTGGCAGGTTCTGTAAAGGGCCTGGAGGCCTTATCTGTGGTTCTCCACTCATGAAGAACTGGGCTATGGAGCTGGGATTGAGTCTGTACTCTGCCATTCCCTGATATATTTCTTTTCGCATGCTGGCTGAATTCCTGTTCTTCCCCAGGGGGCTGAGGAGAGCAGTGATGGCTTCTTTCGGGCTGGGGAACCGTGACAGCCAAATGAGTAAGCCATCGATCTGAGCGCTTCCTCCAGGTCTGGTTGAGAACTTTGAGAAGTTTGGAAACACACTCTTGTCCAGTTTGGTGTAGTCGTTTCCCAGGATGGTGGCACAAAGTGGAAGGTGATACTTGTTCATGCGGTTAAAAGCATTACATAAAGTATGAATATGGTATGACTTGGTAGGGATGTAATTATTTTTCGGACTGCGTCTCAGCAGACTCACTTTTCTCCACTGGAAATGAGTGATGGGCAAAAATCCACACTTGAGGCTGAAAATATAAAAATCGCTGTCGTTGGACAGAACAGGACAGTTCCACTCGTTGGCCAATGCGGCCACTTCCCAATCCGCCTCTGCCAGACACTGAATAAAGGGAACTTCGAGTTTCCGAAGGGTCTGCTGAAAGACGTTTTTGGTGAGAATGGGTAAAATTTCTCCTGAACGTCCCCTGCTCATGTGGTTGGCTCTTTTGAGTCTATCTTGACGTCTTGACATCTTGGTGTCAAATTTTTTGCCACTGGCGTCGCCTCCACCATCAAGCACCACATAGGGCTCAATACTGCACAGTCTAAGATTGCTAAAAAACAATGTGACTATTTTCTCAAATCCTTCGTAATCTCCGCCGTGCACTTGGTCCAGACTAGACTCAAAGTAAAGACAGAAGCACAAATTTGATCCATCAATGATTAGTTTGCTGTCTCTAAAGCAACGAATTTTCAAAACGTCACTGTTCTTGATGTATCTCTGCAGACCCTGAACTCCCATTGTGAGACAAGTTCGGTCCTGGATATACAAAACACTGGAGTTATAGTCAGATAAGTCGGACATTTACACAAAATAATCTGTAAAACATTTTATATAAAGAAACCACTATTCTAGACATTTTAATGTATAAATGGTAACTCATTTGTTTTAACTTGTGTTCAGTTCACTTTATGATGCAGTTCATAAACAATGACAGCGGGATTTGTTCACGAGAAAGAGAAAATAAATGCTGCTTGCATCATGTACTAGCTACTTTAACTTATTAGCATAGTTTAGACACTAAAAATGTCTTAAATAATTGCATATATTTTTTAAACTATTTGTAAATTTAAATTCTGATATAACACAGGGTTAAATGGTTAAAAAACATAAATTATAAACAATACTCTTCATCTCCCAGAAATTTTATTTAAATAAGGCAATTAATAATAATAATAATAATAATAATAATAATAATAATAATCATTAAAAAAAAAAAGAGAGATTCACAATAAGTATATGCATGAAGAAATAAACACATACTGTATAACACAGGAAGATGATTATAACATTATGGTTATTATTACTGGTGTGATTTTTATCAGTGGTCCTCTGCAACATGTCATCTTATGTTTATATGAAATTATAAATAAGTCATTAATAATTAATAAAAGCATGTTTATGAATCCGGTGTCTTACCTTTAACTCCCTGTAAAGCCTTCAGTAAGCAGGTCAGTAAGTAAGTGGGCAGAAGACTGATGTTGTTCTGGAGTTTTGCTGGAGTTTCGCGTCTCAAACCGCACCGTGTCCTCCTCAGGCTGTCTCTCAGTCTCTCTCTCAGTCACTCGGGTCGCTCAGGATTAGGGCCGCTGATGTGATTTGGGACGCGGCCGAAGAGAGGCGCTTTATTCCCCACATCAGGAAAACGAAACTTACGGAGTGAAGGTGTGTTCTGCGCATGCGCACTCTGTAAACCCGTCATGTTCTTCTGAGTCTGATCAGCAGGAGAGCGCGTGACAAGGCTGCAGCGGCACAGAACAGACCAGAGGATTTGTGTTCAGCTGAGATTCTCCTCAAACTAAATAAAAATAATAAATTACATTAAATAAAATGGAAAAAAAAAAAAAGACAAGAGCAAAACTGAATGAGTTCGTTTGAAACTAACGAAACCTTCATGTGTTAGTGCGGCAATTTATCTTTTTAATTATAAATTGTATTTAGTTTTCCAGAAAATTCCAGCTTCTTCTATTCAGATTACATTTAGGCATTTGGCAGACGATCTTATCCAGAGCGACTTACATTTTTATCTCATTACACATCTGAGCAGTTGAGGGTTAAGGTCCTTGCTCAAGGGCCCAACAGTGGCAACTTGGTGGTTGTGGGGTTTGAACCTGGGATCTTCTCAACCGTAGTCCAATGCCTTAACCACTGAGCTACCCCTGACCCGTTTGATTAAATTTGTTTAAATGAATATGAGACACTCTTTAGATGAAGTGATTAGCACTAGCACCTCCCTCACCTCTCTAGGGTCAATTCCCGTGTGTGTGTGTGTGTGTGTGTGTGGAGTTTGCATGTTCTCCCTGTGCTTGGTGGGTTTCCTCCAGGTACTCTGATTTCCTCCTACTGTCCAAAGACATGCAGATTGTGTGTGTGTTTGTGTGTGATGGATTGGCTCCAGGGTGTGCCCCGTCTCGCCTGGGTGTGCCCCGCCTCGTGCCCTGAGTCTCCTGGTATAGGCTCCAGGCCCCATGGGCCCCTGTACACAGGATAAAGAGGTATAGACGATGAGTGAGTGAGTGAGACACTCTTTACGTCTCCAGTTGTAGTTTGTCACAATTACTGCAAATGAAAACCCAAAAATCAGTATCTCAGAAAATTAGAATATTATAAAAGTTCAATATTGGAGATTCAGTGGTGTCACACTTTAATCAGCTAATTAATTCAAAACACCTGCAGAGGTTTCCCGAGCCTTTAAACAGTCTCTCAGTCTGGTTCAGTGGGTTAGGTTGTTCACAGAGTGCTGTATTCAAGCACAAGTCTGTAAAAACTGTAGATAGTCTTACTTAGCTAGTTAGTTTTTGTTAATCAATGTTGTTAATTTATGTTAGGTCAGTCTGTCTTGTCTCCGCTAGCCAGCTAACCAGGCCTCTTAGTTCGCTAGTTTAGTTTTTCTGTTAATTTATGTTGTAAATTTATGCTGCATGTAGCACCTTGGTCCTGGAGGAACGTTGTTTTGTTTCACTGTGTACTAACTGTATATGGTTGAAGTGACAATAAAGCCTACTTGAACTTGAACATTATTCCCCAGCCCTGACAGAAACAATGACTGCCTATCATGCATGTCATGAATTGTACACCGAACTGCAGTTTTGGGGAAAAGGTCAGAGACCACATTGAAGATCTTTTCAAACCTTAAATGTCCAGTTAACTTGCCAGTGACTTGGATTTTACACAAGCTTGTGAAGCCTGTGTCAAGTGCTCAAAGAAGGAAAGAAGGAAAAAAAAACACATAAATAATCCCTAACATATTTAATCTAAAATTCTATTTTCACATTGTTTTTGCTGATAATATCATTTGTTCCTATTATTTTTTTTAGTCTTTGCAACATTTTGGAGGTTCTCATCCCTTCATCTTTACTTAACACTTTTTATCCTGGTCAGTGGTTCACTGGAGACTGTCCCTGGAACATACACTGTGGATGGAAGCCCATACCTTTTCAAGTCACCATGCACACAATCATTCACATCTACAAGCCATATAAACTAGAGAATATACCTTCCATATTTTGGGAGGTTGGGAGGAAACCCATGCGGGTATGACATGCACATGCGAACTCCCTGCACACGACAGTGTAGAGCTCAGGATTGAACCAGGGATCCTGAAGCTGTAAAGCTGCAAGAATGTCTTAGGTGACATGGTTGTGGTGGCTTGCCAGGACGTTTATGCCAGGAAATTTTATTACACTTTTTTAAATGTTTATTTTTTCCTAAACATTTTTTATCAATGTCTTCAAATAGTCTCATAGTATTTTTTATTCTCATGAATAGTCACTGAATAATAAGGGAACAATGACTGACACAATTATGAGAATTTAATATTTTTTTTATTCAGTTACTCACCTAAAAGGACAGATGAATGACTACTGTAAAATTAATATTAAAGGTACATTAAGTAGTTATGACTGTGAGGAATCTCACTCCGGAGGCTGCCTACAGAGGCGATTCAGCACGGCTGGTAAAAATTGATGAATGAATGGATCTTGTGCTCCGCAAAATTGTAAAAGAGACGTGCAAGCTGAATCCGGGGGCCCAAAGTCCAGAGTAACAACGGTGCGAGTGAACATCAGAGTTTAAGGCTCAGAGTCTAATGTTGAGTGGCCAACACTAAAGGCGAGTAAAGGAAGCACTGCCAACTGATCACCGCATGAGAAAGATCCTGGCCAGAGGCGGGAATTCCAGCATGCAAGTGGTGCCTAATATGTGCCACTGTGCACAGGTGGCACCTAACACATTTATACCATGCACCAGTTAACGCGATCCAACCACCGACTAGAAAGAGGTGCTTAGTTCGCCATTGAGGTGCCCGTGCCCAATCCGGGTAAGCCGGCCAGACATCGGAAGTCACAAGGGTTCATGCCGAGGCTGTGCCAATGGATTGCTGGGTGGGGCCAGCTGGGCGCTTCAGCAAAAGGAGAAGTTAAGCCACACTTAAAGCCCGCACAAGCAAATGCCAGAATAGACCACTCTGCCGCTTTAAAGCTGCCAATGAGGACCCTTCTGCACACATAAGTGGCATGTGAGCGGAGCAATACCCTGCATCCCAGGGATGGTACAAAGCTGAACTTGCAACACTGATTGTGCACCAGCTTATTCACGCTACACACGCTACACTGTTATGCACCAGTACGGGCTTGCTATTTTGTTGTTGCACCCTTCTTCCTGTCTCATCCCTTTCATCAGTGCCGCCACCATATTTGTATTTGTATTGTAACCCCATATTTGGGGTTTTTGTATTGTTGCCACGAAAGTTTCGCAACGCGAGAGTTTCTTCGTCTAAAAACAACAAACGGAATTCAGCAAACAACTAAAAACTCAGACTCAGGTACGTTATAATGGATAATATTCAGCTTGTTCAGTGTGTGGAGTGCAGGATGTTTAGACATTCTTCCTCCGTCATTAG
>JAQMYI010000024.1:660656-671616 GCA_030014275.1 Clariallabes melas | reverse complement strand
TCTGTGTGTATCTTTGTGTATTTGTGCATCTTGTGGTCGCGCTCCTCAGTAACGTGAGCAGCCCAACTAATCGATAATGGCATTCGTTGACAACGAATTTCATTATCGATGATTATCGATTTTATCAATTAGTTGTTGCAGCCCTAGTGAGGTCAGACCCTGATGTTGGACGAGAAGGCCTGACTCACAGTCTCCGCCCTAATTCATCCCAAAGGTGTTCTATCAGGTTGAGGTCAGGACTCTTCCACACCAAACTCACTCATCCATGTCTTTATGGACCTTGCTTTTTGCGCAGTCATGTTGGAACTGGAAGGGGCCATCTCCAAACTGTTCATACAAAGTTGGGAGCATGAAATTGTTCAAAATGTCTTGGAGCATTAAGAGTGCCTTTCACTGGGAGTAAAGGGGCCGAGCCCAACTCTACTGGAAATCACCAAACCCAGACTCGTCCAGACAGAGAAGCGTGATTCATCAGAGAACACGTCTCCTCTGCTCTAGAGTCCAGTGTCTGTGTGCTTTACACCACTGCATCCGATTCTTTGCATTGCATCCGGTGAGCACTGCTCGGCCGTGGAAACCCACTCTATGAAGCTCTCTACACACTGTTCTTGAGCTAAACTGAAGGCCATATGAAGTTTGGAGGTCTGTAGCTATTGACTCTGCAGAAAATTGCAGACCTCTGTGCACTATGTGTCTCAGCATCTGCTGACCCCGCCCTGTGACTTTACGTGGCCTAAATGTCATTCCCAATCGCTTCCACTTTGTTACAATACCACTAATAGTTGACCATGGAATATTTAGTAGAGAGGGAATTTCATGACTGGAATTATTGCATTTCATTGAAAAATGGGAAAAAGAAACACACTTTACTATCAGTCGGGAAATACGGATCCTCTGTTGTGGTCTGAATAAAATAAAAACTGCTGAAGTCCAGCTAACCACATCGAACCGTCAGAGAGAAGCAGCAAATATGAAGTGCTCATGTTAACCCCTTAAAAATACTTAAGTAAAAAAACAGAACAGGAGAAATTGACTCAAAAATGGTAACTGGACAATCATTCAGATTGCATTTCAATCTGTCCTCTTTTTGACACTGTTTAATATTAATTAAAATGAAAGATAAGTAGTGAGCTAGTATCTAGATTTTTAAGTGTTCCGCTAACACACAGCAAATTTCTAGCAAAAGTCTTAATTTGTTTTATTCTTTGATTAAATAATTTTCCATTAAAAAATTAAATAAATCTAAAAAAAAAAAGTATATTTGTCTATGTACTGACAAATACGTTGTAAAACTTTATTTTAATTGTGAAGACTTAAACAAACGAATGAATAAACAAAATCATTTTATATAACAATTTATTTACACAAATTCACAATCTGACGATGACACAAACTAATCACATCATTCAAAGTACATTATTCGTGAGTGTTCCGATGCTTAAAAGAGGTAGCTAACAACATTAAAATATATATATACTGTATATATACACATATAATAGATGTGTTTGTTTTTTAAAGATGACAAATTGCATTTATTACTTAAGGACACAGGTTCAATGGACACAAACTTTCCCATTCATGTCCTTATAGAGTTTGAGTAAAAAAAGCAAACATGAAGTTCATAAAAATTATTTCTTCACTTTATAGTATAAAAAAAACTGCCGTCTCCATAGTAACCTACTATCCACAGATTAAAGTTCTCTGTTTAGAGGAGAGAAAATTGTGCTGAATCTCACACCTGACTCTGTAGAAGCCAGGCAAGTCCTTAAGTAAGCCTGGGTTCCAATACTGTTTTCGTCTTCCCTGGTCCATTTCCTCTTGATATCTTCCACTTGCCCATCTTAAGATCTGTTCTGTTACTTTAGAATCATCCAGAAGGCAATTATATCCCAAAACGGCAGGTGAAGATCCTGATCTAATCAGCATACTAGCAAGTCAGCATTGAAACTTTGACCACTTGTGCTGCAAGTGCTCATGTGATACTTCGCTTCCAGAAGAAGTCAATGAGGACGTGTTAAAACATGGATGTAGTTTGGATCTCCGCCTTCCTCTAGCAAAGTCTGCTAATGTTGCCAGATGTCTGCTGTCTCCTCAGACTTTGCCGGTGTCTGCGATCCTGTGTTCACCGGTGAGATGTTCATGCTGGCCAGAACTTCCTGAGCGCTTTTCCCAAGCATACTCTGCACATCGCAGACGAAACGGTAAACGTATCGCTTGCCAGCTGTTTTGTGGATGATGTTCTTGTGGTAGTAGTAGCGCAGGCCGCGGCTCAGCTTCTCGTAGTTCATTTTAGGTTTGTTCTTGCACTGACCCCATCGTTTAGCCACCTGTGTGGGTGAGACAAGCAAATGATCAGTCTTCTGGTCTATATACCCTTTTTGGGGGGGCGGATTTGGCTAAAGAGGTCTAAGCATTTTATTAAACAGTAAGTTTCAGTGTGCTACAACATCACAAGGTACCTGTGTATCGTTTGTACACTGAATCAGACCATAAGAATAAAACACTCAAGGACTTCCTGTTATAGTAAAATAATCAAGGATGTGGTAGTGTAAAGCAGAGCAGGTTCCTGAAGTGTTTTATTCCTTCTATGCCTCAGCAATGATCAGCATGACAAGAATGACAAGGAATACTCAGAATTCAATGTTATTGAAGGAGCTGCAGTTATGGAGAATTAATCAACACCTTCTGAAAAAATAGAGTCCTGAACACAAAAATGAAATAATAAATATAATCTGGGTGGAGTCTTTTCTTTCGTACCTCTGCAGGGTCTGACATCTTGAATTCCCATCCGTCACCGGTCCAGCTGATGAAGGTGTGGCACGCCGAGTCTAAGAGAAGCTCCAAGAGGAACTGCCAAAGCTGGATAGGTCCTGACCCTATAAATAGAAAAAATAGCAATTATGAATTGTTCATTAATTTGTTCATTCAGATATTCTTCTAGAGAAGCAACCAACAGATGGTTGATTTGACCTGTTTTTCATTCTATTTTAGCATGAAGAACTGTGATATCAAGATTGGATGTGGAAGAGTAAATCTCACCTGGGTAGGCGGACATCCCAGGAGACACCTCACTGTCTCTGTCTAATCTCTGAGATGTCGTAGTGCGTCTCTTCACCACACGAGGAGAAAACGTCTCGGGAGCGAGGGGAAGGGGAGCCGGAGACGAGGATGACGGAGGATGAGCGAGCATCTGGCTGCAGTAACCGGCTGAGGAATAATCCGTCCAGTACGGTACGGGTTTGCCTTGTGTCTCTGTCTTGTATAAACTGTAAGTCCTGTCTGTATCACCTGCACCATAAAGAAGAGGACTAGGGTTTAGCCTAGGTTTGTCCAGGAAAGGTCAAACAGATGCTAAAATAGATGTTTAGCTACAGCGCGAACCCTGTCTCGGTGTATGTTGTACCTGTGTGCTCTAAAGCAGATGCTGCTCTATGGTTGAGCTCTTTGGCAGGTTGGTAAAGTCCGCTGGTGTCCACGGGTGAGCCAAACGGTCCGCTCTGAGACGACGGACATGGCGGAAAGAGACTCTGATACGTCTGAGTGGCTGAATCCTGGAAAACTCCTGTCTGTCTCTCCATCACCATACTGTCTGGAACTGAGGAAGGGAAGACAGATGGGTTATGATGAATACTCACAATCTATAAGTGTAACAGTAAAACACATTGGTCTGCATAATTTGCTAGCTTCAAATCCTTAATAACCAAGCTAGCATGTCAAATTCACTGGACGTTTATACAGGGACCTGAAGTATACAGTGTACATTCCCTAAATCAGTTCAAGCTGGACATTAGGGAAGGAAGCTTCTATTAGCCCAGTATATATATACACACACATATTTTATATATATATAATTTTACATATATATATAATTTTATATAATATAATAATTTCTTATGCTAATCAGTTCCAAAAGGTAGAGGCACTTACCGTTAGTGTATGATGTCCAGCTGCTAAACTCTGGGAAAGTGTCCAGATTGAATAAACCAGAATCTGTAGAGTGAACTAGAAGTAGAGGAGATTTCATTAATATATGTAGAGAAGTTAGAAAATATGGAAAACTGAAAGTATGTACAGAGCAGCCAGGATGCTGTTTAGCTAGCTAAGCACTGAGCATGCTACATGCTATGAACATACTGAATACTAAAGGATGCATGCAGGATGCAGCCTGTGGCACAGAACAAAAAGACCACCACCTGCGAGCTAACCTTTAACCTTTTGAGTCATAGCTCAAGGTTTCCTAACCTGCACAGGCTACAGCTGGAATAAAAATCATTCAGAGTTTTGCAGTCGAGTAAATCTGTAGTCTACTTCCTTAAGAGATTTAAGTATTCACACCTTTAACCCATAATTATGTGTAAAATAATGTGGTGGCGAGTGTTCTAGGATGCAGTGCTTTTTTTAATAATTATATTATAATATTTTCCAAAAAAGGATCTATCTTTTTAAATATTTAATTATCATTATGATTAGCATTAACACCCCCACTCACCCCCAGATACCCCTAGATCATTAGGACACTCAATACACTCACTTAATAATTTGACTAATAATTGTTTAGTTTGTTTTTTTGTTTTCGTTCATGATATCTTGTGAATTTATCTCTTAAAATTTAAGCCTCAGCCCTCAGTGTGATAATCCTGGCTACTGCAGTACAGGAGGTGAAGTTTATCAGTGTGATTTGGACTTACCTTTGGAGGCGTTCATGTGGTCCTTGTGTGGTTCTGCGTACGTGTCTGTGTACTGCAACTGCCCCGGTCCTTTGCTGTCTAACAAAAAGGACAGGTCTTCACCATTGTAGTCTGTGGGTACATTATTAGAAATATGACAATGAATGAATCCCGCCATCATCAACCACCTCTGATCTTAAAAACCTAGTTTTAAAAAACGTCTCTCCTAATGTCTTTCCTGTCGTCTTTCTGAACCAATATATGAACAGCAGTCATTTCTTCAAGTGGTCGAATGACCCCACCCTATAGAGTAGTCTAAACTGCAAAAAAAAAAGGGAGGAAGCAGGCTGAGGACGGAGGGATGATGAAAAGGGGAGGAGAGGGGCTGCTAAATCTGTTCGAGAAGGAAGTCTGGAGGAAAGGATTAGGAAAACAGGGAGGGAGCAACAAGAAAAAAAACGGGTGTATCTTTAACCTGCCACCCCTTGTGGCTTCATTTCTACACCCCATGTTCTCACTGCGTCCTAAAAAGACCCTGTCTCTTTCCTGACGAGTTATGAATTAGTGCTGTGTCAAGGCCCAGTTTGGTGTTTGTGACAGAGCTGCTGAGATTAGGACTTTACAGTTGAAGGACAGAGGAAATGTTTTGCACGAACACTCAGGAAACATGAGCAGAGAAACATAGAAATGACAAAGATGATTGCTCAGCCTGACAACAGCGGCAGCTTACAGGATTCAAATATTTCAAGTCAGGTTTGCCAATGATCCGCAATTTCTTTAACCCTTCTGTTTCAACAGGGGTAACCTTAAAATAAAAAATCTGCAGTGGTAAACTAATTCTGATATTTATTTGTACACAGTACAAATTACTGTGTGTGTCTTGCTTTCAGACTTTCATCCTGCCATGGTAATACAACCTAAATTAGATAGAGAATGAAAAATTATGGGCAGTTTATTACCATATGAACTGAAGTCAAATCCAACAGGAACTTCCTGAGTCCTGAAGTCTTCAGTGTAATAACCAGCCTGATACATCTCCATCTGAAGGAAAAGATCCGAGTTAACAACTTTAAAAATGTTCAAAAAGGAAAGACAGATAGATTTACTTTAAATCATTATTTTTATTATTGATAGCTTTTTTTAAACAGTATGTATGTATTTATGAGTAAGACAACAAACAAACAAACGAACAAAAACAAACAAGCATGCAACATGGTTAAGATTTATTTGTGCCTCAGATTTGTATTACATAGTCTATTTTACTTTGCATAATTTTCCCTAATAATAAACAACAAACTAAATAAATAAAACTAAAGTGGAATTTGAAATTATGATTTTTTTTTTTTTTTCATTTTTAAAGTTGAAATGTAAAAATATTAAAAATTGGCTGAGAAGACAGCATATAATAGTGATAGATTTAGGATTTCATTGTCAATTTGACTCAATAAAAAATAAATAACAACAAAAAACAAATTCTGAAAATGTAAACACTTACATCTCAGTATTTTAATAAATTCACGTTATTCAGTTTGTTTTTATAAAAGGAAAAAAAAATCCCGGAGTTTTAATTGATTATTACTCTTATTATAATAAATATTTCTATAAACACTGAGATTAGGAGTTCAGTTGGAGTTAACGGTACCTTCAAGTTCCTCGCGTGCGTGCTGTTATCCTCCGGTCTCGAGCTCTGCAGGTCAGATTGCGATGTCCTCGCGCTCAGCCCGGCCCGTTATAAAGAGGCGGCGCGTGCGACTGTGAGGGGGGCGGGTCTCTGAGGGGCGTGGGCCGCGCGCTGCTTCGTGACTTCACACGCCGTGACGTCAGACGGGAGTCACGAGCGCAGATTTTGTTACGGTGTCATTGAAAGAAAGAAAAACAATCAGCGTTAATGAAGCGCGAATCGGCGCGGTCACGTGATTTAACTCGACCTTAACGAGGTTAATGAGCGCCGCTGCTCCTGCTGTACCGCCCTGGTTTATTACCCCGGACACTTTATCATCTATTACTGCTGGAGAGGCTTTACACAAAGCCCGCGTTTAGGGAAGCTTTATCTTTATTTAATAAGAAGAAGAAGAAGAAGGAAAAGAAGATGCAGGAAGAGGAATATGTTATTCTTTATTTAGTTACATAATTTAGTTACATATATTTTTATTTTCAATTTTCAAACAAACAATTTATAATAATAATAAAAAAGTTGGATTGCCATTTAAGAAATATTTCACTACTTTAAAAATTGATTTCTACCTGTATCTATTTCAGTGTTGTGCAAAAAAAAAAAAATTATGTAATATTATATTCAAAGTTAAAACTCAGTTTTAAGACAAAACTGAGTTGTAATTTTGAATATAATAAAATGTATTTTTTAAATATATTTTTTTCATATGTGTGTGTGTGTGTGTGTGTGTGTGTGTGTTATTTTCCCATATTGTATTTCATAGTTTTATTTGAAAATTATTTTAAATGCTAATAATAATAATAATAATAATAATAATAATAATAATAATAATAATACCTTTAATTTTGCTATTCTATATCCTATACAAATAGACCTGCAGAATATGAACTTATTATTCCAAATAAAATCACAGGAATGTCAGTTGACAATATTACAGAATACATAATGCACAATGTGTCTATATAATATGCTCCAGGACAGCCATAAGACATAAAGTCTAGTAGCCCAGTGAAGAAGAGGATACATGATATGCGTATAATTTATTATATATGTATATTAGTTTTATTTCACTCATTCTCACTAAGTGCTAAACTTTATAAGTGTAATGTTTATTTACATTCTCATTGTCCTGTGTGTATTTCTGAACATGATTTACTCTGCAATACGTTTTTTAATTCACAATAAAGAAGCCCAGGACAAATAGGTCACGTGTCAATACAAAAACATTCTTTCATAAAGTTGAACAAAAAAATCTCGTAAACTGAATGAGTAAGTGAGTGAGTAAGTGAAGGAATGTGGGAATGTAGAAAAGTCTTGTAAAATGTAAAATGCACCACGGTGCTGATTTCTGTGCTTTAATCAGAGCTCTCTGTGCTGCTGGATTCGAGTTTATCTTGAGAAGCCATTCTGCAGAACAATGGGCCGTAAAGTGAGGAGGAGAAGAAGCTGAAATCTCGGCGTGAGTGCTGTGAGGAGATAAGAGAGAACCCGGGGGGGCCTTAAACAAAACAAACCGGCCCGTGCTAAGCGAGAAAACACTCCATCTGGAGAAGTGAGTTAGTGCGGAGTCGTGATCGAGTCGGGACTGAAACAGTCGGGGTCGGGTTACTGCTGACAGCGGGGGATGGGGGGGCGGTCCGTGTCCCAAATCACACACTCCTCACACACACACACACACACACCACATGGGGCAAAACAGTACACAACCGGAGAAGTTATAAAGCCTACTGTCTCATCAATCTATAGAATATGGAAAATTCTTGTCTCTGATTGGCTGTTCTTTAACGATATCAGGAATTTTAAATGATTTTTAAATCAATAATAAATCGATAATAAATTCGTGCTTTTTAAAATTCGGCTTCATTTACTTTAAACACCAATACATGCAATGCATTTAGCTAATGATTATATAAATAAAATTATTAGCAAAAAAATATTTGCTGGATAAAATTATATTAAAATTTAACTAAACAAAACAACATTTGCACAAATCTACATTACCTGGTGGAAGGTTAGGCAAATAAGTATATAAAGAATAAAAGACAGCACAAGTATGTCTTACTCCTCATTTACATTTAGGCATTTGGCAGACACCCTTATCCAGAGCGACTGACATTTTTATCTCATCTCAAATATACATCTGAGCAGTTGAGGGTTAAGGGCCTTGCTCAAGAGCCCAACAGGGACAACTTGGTGGTTGTGGGATTTGAACCTGGGACCTTCCCAACTGTAGTCCAATGCCTACCCCTGACCCCTGACTTCACCGTCAATTCCAGTATTTTTTAATTAATTATATAGGTGATGCTTGCTGTTAAAGCTTCCCTTAACATGTTATGTTTTAAAAATTAAAGTCCTGTCATCACTTAAAGCAGCTATAATCACTTGTTCCCACACCAGACAAAAATCACATCTTGTCACATTAATGAGAAACTGCATGGAAGTGTAGTCGACTGCAGACATAAGAGCTTCCTCTATCATGGAGATGTCAGAAAACTTGCAATAACAGCTTTATCTCTGACTGTTACGAAGCACTGACACTGGAGACTCCTTCCATACATGTTAGACAAACATATTTCTCCTTACAGAAAACATCAATGACAATGATTATGTGTTTGAAAGTGTTTCAGGTTTTGCTACTTTCAGAGCTGCTGTTCTATGAGATTAATCAACACCTTCCGACCAATCAGGATCCAGAACTCAGTAGCGTTATCGTGTGAAGTTACACTATGTCTTTCATTTTCTGTATGTTGACATTACCGAAAAAACTACTGAAAATATATAGATAATAATATATCAAAATTCCTGATACACACAGCCACAAATAATAATGATAATGAACAAACTCTAATAAAACTCTAATAAAACTCTACTAATTGTTGTTTTCTAATACAGATGGAAGAAGCCTTCAATTGTGGGCATATTGTTTGGAAATGTGTTCTACTGAAAAAGTAATCCTAAAACTGAAAGAATCTTATTAATAAATATGCATGGAACACTACCTTCTGATTTCAAGTGGAGACCTCAGACTATTTTTTACATGTTTTCTTCTATACAATTTAGTTTTTGTTTTTTGCTTTAATAGTTATGGAGCAAGAAGCCAGAGATCAGCTGCTGAATTTACCAAAACTATTATGGTAGGGTCATGTAGCTGAACTTGGCCTGTGGAAAATAACAGCTGCGAGAAAATGCACACAAGACAATAAAGAACATTCTACCGCAAAATAATGTGTGACACACTGCCAGGGAACATAAAGAGGTGCAAATTTTGTGTACAATTTTACTGAAAACCAGAACTTAATGCCCAATAATTTGCTCTAATTAATTTTTGTAGCTACTGAAACATACACTACTGTTTTTACTCTACTGTACTTTTAAGAGAACCACCAGAAACAAATTATCTGAAATAAGAGATGAAAATTTTGCACACACTGTTGTTGAAGTCAGTGTCGCTGTTGTTTTTGTTGTTGTTTTAGTGAAATGGATACCATATTAATTCTTGGACCTGATGGAGGTCTCTCAGTCCCTCACCGACACCATGGTCTTGTAGTTTTCATTCTTTTCTTAACTCCATGTCACAAATCGAGCTTATTATTGGGTACAAGACAGTATGACGTCACTGTTAGTCATTAAGGTGGAAGGAAATGCGATTTAATGACCCAAAACAGGACAATGAACCCAAACAAAAGCTCTGATTCCAGACTCACTCTGTTGCTCTGCCCTCAGCTGCACACACGCATACTGTCTGACTTTCGGTCGGAAATTGATCACAAAAATCAATTTTATCGTGTGTAGAGTTGTGAATGAAGTTCAAAACATGGGCGTGGTTAGCCCTCGCGCACGTTTTATCCTCCTCCTCATCATCATCATCCTCATTTGTAGTTATGACTAAAAATATCAGAATAGTGTAATGTGTAAAAACGAAATGAAACACTTTGTGCATTTTTATACGGTTGTGTGTCAAATTTACAAAAACAAACAAGTCCCCTCGTCAGCTCGCAGATAACAAAGAGAAACAGCAGAGAAATTCTAAGATAATAAAACTTCAATATTTTAACACTCAGAAGTTTAGATACGATATGTGACGCACTTTTCTGTATTTTCTGTTTTAATTGTATGAAACTTTTATAAACTTTCTTTTTAAGCAATTTATTCAATTTCATGTAACACTGATGAAATTTCTATAATGACAATTAGGATGGTTTAATATAAATCATTAATTAAAAACAAAAACCTTCACATTTAAGTTTTATTAATAGAACCGTTAAAACAGTTCTACATAAATATGGTGTAATCTAGCGTCATAATTGAAGTCGAATTTTCCAGTAAAAAAAAGTAATAAAGTATGACTAGCTCATGTAAGTATTCAGATAAATACAGCTATGGGGAGGAACCTTTCTACATATTACACGCACATGATAATAGAATTATTTGGATTTGTTCTTATTTGTTTTGACACATCATCCTCTGTAAAAAATATAAAATGTAATATACATGTCCCTAAAACTCTGTGGACCCAAACACATTGTGCACATTATATCATGGTATAATATAATATAATATAATATAATATAATATAATATAATATAATATAATATAATATAATATAATATAATATAAT
>JAQMYI010000024.1:633029-644021 GCA_030014275.1 Clariallabes melas | reverse complement strand
TAGATAGATAGATAGATAGATAGATACAGTAGATAGATAGATAGATAGATAGATAGATAGATAGATAGATAGATAGAGTACTTTATTAACCCCAAAGAGAAATGGTATCGTTACAGCACCAGTTGACAGAATATACACCTAATCTAACAAGTAAGCAGCCAACAAGACCTGCGATGAGAGATGAAGGAGGAAAAGTTTACATTTAAGTAATTAAGGTTAAAGTAAGAGAGAGTTCCGTTACTCAGCTAATCGAACCTTTTCCATCAGTCTAGCAGAACTAGAGATTTAGCATTAGATAGCTACTTTCCTAATGTGGATATTACGCATGTTATTTATATTTGTTAAAGCAGTATACATTATACACAGCTAACTAGCATGCTAACTATGTTACACTGCTACTGATATGATAGTCGGCTGTTTAGCTGTTGTCTTGTTAACGTGTCCGATTTGATGGTATTCAATTAAAACAAACGTGTTCATGAGTTTTAGAGAGAGAGAGAGAGAAAAAAAAGGCGCCAAAACGTGTTACGCTCAGCGGGGCTGATATCCCATGATGCACTGCGCACAGGCTGGGTGTGAGCTCCTATAATAGGTATTCAGTTTCGAAGGACACTGAAAAAAATAAAACGGGTTGTGGTTTCTCTCTTTCACAGAAACACACACACACACACACTCACACAAGCGCACACATGCACATGCACACACACCCTCTCTCTCTCTCTCTTTACCACAGGCACTTGCATCACAGAGGAAGTGGATTCTTTTCTGTGAAAAGTTAAGGGCAGCTCAGTGTGGAGCAGAGTATGTGTGTGTGTGTGTGTGTGTGTGTGTGTGTTTAACATAAACTTATGTTTATGTACTGAAGATGAGGAGTTTCAGCATTTCTTCTGTCTCACACACACGCACGCACACACACACAAATGTGTTTTTTTACCTGCACACTTTATTTGTCTACCTAAATGTGTTTTAGTAAAATTAACTACATTGAAACACTAAAACAGTCTATTTAGGTAAATCAGCCGTGTGTGTGTGTGTGTGTGTGTGTGTGTGTGAGAGAGAGATAATTTTATGACTGCCCCTTGTCGGGAGGAAGTGTATGGTTTTTTTCCTCATTTGGCTAAAGAAGAATTTCCTGCTCACATCAGCGCTCCGTCTCTCTCGCTCGGGAAATCACGGAAGCAGGGAAAAGACGTTAGATGCGTTCGATCCGATGACTTCTGTTCCCGCTATGACTGACTCATTAGGTGATGTGAAGGAGTGATGAGAATTCCAGCTCTTTTCACCGAGTCACATCGTTTCATCCGGCTCATCAATAAGAGTCTCTTTTGGATCCCTAACGACTCATTTTTTTAACATGTGACATCACAACATGTTTCAGCACTGTTTCTCGTCATAAACAGATTCGTTTGATTCGTTTGCACTGAAACGCAATATTAAACTTAAACGCAGCCCTGACCAGGATAAACGTCATCTCTAAATGTAAAAGGCGCATAAAGGAGTCGAGTCAAAGAGCAGACTGCTTTATTAAGAAACACTGATAGAACTGAAAGGGAAGTAGTAATAATAGTTAAAGGAGTTAGATTAGTAATAGTAGTTCTAGTGATGATAGTCGTAGTACTCCTAGTAGTAGCAACAGCAATAACAGTAGTAGTATTAAATATATTAGTAGTAATAGTAGTAATAGTAAAAGTGATAGTTATAGTAGTAATTGTGGGAAAGGTAGTAGGTATAAAACTAATATTGGTAATAGTAGTAGTAGTAGTACTTTTATTAGTAGTAATAGTAAAAGTAGCAGTTATAGAACAGTAGTTATGTTAGTATTATCTATAGTAGTGGTTATAGGAGTAGGAACAGTAGTACTAATAAAAGTAGTATAGAACTAGTAGTATTAATAGTAGTCCTAGGTAATACTAGTGGTAGTTCTAGTATTAGTAGTTATAGAAGTAGTAGTAGTAAAAGAAGTATTATTTATAGTAGTAGTAGTAGTAGTAGTAGTAGTAGTTAATGTAGTTGTTATAAAACTATAATAATACTACTGCACTACTGCAATTATTATTATGTAGTAATAGAAAACATAGTAGTAGTCATAGAACTAGTAGTAATAATGTCATTATTTTTAGTAGTGGTAATATTAGTATGAGTAACAGTAGTACTAGTAAAGGTAGTACGGAACTAGTAGTAGTAATTATAGTACTAGATATAGTAGTAGTAGTAATAGTAGTAGTAATATTAGTCCAAGTAAACCTAGTAGTAGTAGATATGGTAGCAGTATTAGTATGAAGACAACTTCAAAGTCTTTGAATGACTTTGAGGTTTCGGAAATTAATCCATACTTTGCTTGTCAAATTCTCTTTCATATTATACTTAGTCCTAGTAAAAGTAGTAGTTATAGAACCTTTAGTAGTCGTTGTAGTATTAGTCCTAGTAGTAGTAGTAAGAATAGTAGTACTTGTAAAAATAGTAGTCATAGTAGTAGTAGTTATGGTAGTAGTATTAGTATTAAAAATTGCATCTTATTTAGAGAAGGTCTGCACGATACTCTGAAATTAATCCATATTCAAACACAAATTCTCCTTCTTATTCCCCTCCATTCAGACCCAGAGGTTTGGACTCAGGACCATGTGCGTCAGTGGGTGGAGTGGGCCATTAAAGAGTACAGCCTGGTGGATGTGGACGTGTCCCTCTTCCTCACCCTGGACGGCAAGATGCTCTGCAAGATGTCGAAAGAGGACATGATGCGTCACACCTCGCCCTACAACACCGATGTCCTGCTGTCACACCTCAACTACCTCCGCCAGAGTAATACACATACATACACACACACACACACACTCACACACACATACACACACATACACTCACACACATATACACATACACATATCAGTGTGAACTTTGGTTTGTGATATAGTCTCGTAGAATCTTGCTTGTAGTTAAACAGCTAATGCTAAAGACGTGACATTAACATGATCTAAGATAAATGGTTAACTAGTTAATTAGTTCATGTAGCTTGCAAGTTAGTTGTAATGAGTACATTATGCTAACAAAACATTAAACCAAGAACATGAGTAGAAATTCCCCGGGAGACATTAGGTGCTCTGTTGTAATCAGGTCTTTTATGTTTCTCGTCACTCAGACGAAGAGAACATCAAGGATACGAAAATTGATTATTGTGTATTTATTGTGTTCGTCCTGCAGGTAGTCCGACCTTCTCGTACCCAACGACCCCCACCACCACGCAGCCCCCACCGAGACTACAGGTCAAAGCCGGTAAGACCCAAACCTTCTCTGATGGAGCAATCAGTGTATATCAGTGACGTTTGTATATCAGTGACATATTAACATCACTATGGCAGTAATAAAAAAAAAAAATCTTCCTTTCTTTCTTCACTCCTTTCACATCTTTCAAGCTGACAGTGCGGTGTGATCTGAAGGAAGCCACCATCAGTTTCTGATTTCGCAGTTTAAAGCTAAAAGCATTTCAGTCGGACAGTATGATATACCGCGCCTCGCAGGATGGTCGAGCGAGCGAGCTCGAGCTCTTTTGGCTCCAAACGTGTATACTGTAGTATAAAGTGTTCTTTCAATCTCATGATTAAACCTGGACTCTTTTAAAGGTGTTAAATCATGCTCAGTGTTACCCCTGGTGTTAAAACCAGGAAGCTCTTAAATAACAAACAGCAAACAAACACGGTGCGGAGGATTTGAAGAGGAAATACATAAGAAGACTTCTGAATTGCACAAAGAGTATAAATAGCCTGGGAACAGAAACAACAATGAGCCAATCAAAAGAGGAGGATGAGCTGATTACGGCAGGAAAAAGTGGCATATAAGGAAGATTGAGGGTAAATGGGGACAAACATGAATGTAGTGTGGCGGGTCAACAGACGTGAGAAAGCTTTACCCTCACTAGCCCCAAATCCTGGAATTAAAACACAGCAGGAGGTGAGGGTGGTGTGAGGGGAGGTGGGGGTGGGGGGGGGGGTGGTGGAGACACTACCTGGGGCAAGGGTGGAGATACAGAACTCGTGGCCTCACACGGACAGAGGCAGAGACACACACACTCTAGGTCAAAGATAGAAAATGAAACAGACATGGTAAGTGCTAAGACCAAAGATCAGGATCTATAATCAGCTTAGGAACAGGAACTGAGACAGTAGGTGAGCTCTGGACACGAAGTACAGAGAATTAACTAGGAATAGTTTAGAGGGTCTATGATAGAATCTTGTACAGAAACTCTTACAGTCTCAGCAGCACAGGATAATCACAAAAGTCACACCTCTGTGTCTATGAACAACAAGGCAGCGCCAGGTGAAAGTACCACATTAGTGAGTCAAGGAATGGAAGTGGATACGGGAACTAGTGCAGCTTTGTCAAGTACTGTGAACTTCATAGGGTCATAGGACTTCAAAAGTGGTGAGTCAAGAGGAAACTGCATCCTGGTCAGTCAGGGCTGTTGCAATGTTATGGGTCACAGAACTTGCACTTTTGTGAATCAGTAAATGTGTATGAGGCAGACGGCAGAACTGCCACAGTTGTGAGTTAAATTGCATGTTGATAGCTGAAGAAGCCCGGAGTCCCGGAGCTTGCATTCTGGTCAGTCGGCGAACACATTGTTGTAGGTCAAGAAACTTGTACAACTGGAAAGTCAGGAAACGTGGTTGGTGGGGAACGGCCATACTATGGTACTTGGATTCTGGAGAATCAGGAATTTGCATGGTTATGGGTCAGGTAACTTGCTCATATGTGCATCATGGAACATGTATGGTTTTAGAACTGGTACTCTGAATTCTAGTTAATGAGGGACTTTGCATAGTTGTAGGTCAAAGAACGTTCGTGTTAGATCTCAAAACTTGTGAAACAGGGAAAAAATGAATGTGCAGGGTCTGGGAGATGACATGGTCCCAAGATAAGGAACATACCTGGAAGCAGGATAGGGAACTTACGTAGTAGAGGGATCGGGAACTTGCCTAGTGGTGGGATAGGGAACTTATCTCACGGTAAGATAGGGAACATACCTGGAGGCAAGATAAGGAACTTGCCAAGTGTCGAAATGAATTTGGACAGTGATGGGTCAGATATCACGCATGCTGAAAATTCAGGAAACTTGTGCTCCGTCTAGTCTGGGAACGTTCAGACCAGGGGGTTAAGAAGCTTACCTGAGGGATTAGGAGCACCATCGCTCCTTTCACAGAGCGAGATTATTTTTTATTGTACGGAAAAAAATTAAAGTATATTTAAATAGGCATCTGTTCTGTCTTCGCACTTATTCGAAATGCAGACTACATGAGAGGACATTTGCAACATGGAGGGTTAACCCCAGCTGCATTTCAGCCAGTTACATGAGTGGTGATGGGGGGCTGATTCCCCTGGTCTGTAATCAATGTGCTGTTTCTACACCAGGTGTATGTACATACTGTATATAGTAAACTTTTTTTGCACTCTCTACTAGTACTTGACAAGCAAGAAGGGTCTGTTATATTAGAAGGCAAAAAGAAATCTGTGGCTTGCAGAGAGCAACGTTCTGTCAACATTACAGCTTGAGCAACTAAAGTTGACATTATTCTTATAACACATTCCCCAAAAGAATGGGGGAAAGGGGAAAGGAACACAAACAGAACTTGTTATATGTAGTGGAGATCTCATGAAACATGTTGGCAAGTCAGAAACAACTTCTTGAATTATCTAAAAGAGTGGGAAAATTACATGAGAACCCAAAGAGAACTTTCGGGGAGGACATCTGACACAACCTGAAGACAAAACTCTGCTCTAAAGCCAAACACAGGCCGACGTAAAGGGCTAAAACAGTGTTCAGTGTGCATTTGGTGATGATGAAGAGGGTCTCCGGGTCTCCAGCAACCCAAACAAAAACTGACGGCTAAGTAGTCTTCGACTTTTCTTGCAGTTTCAGACAGGAAGCAGCTGCACTGCAACAGGAAACTGGGTGCCCCATTAGGACACAATTGACTATTCTGTTATACATACATTAGGCTGCAACAAAAGGACAGTCCTCCTGAGGGACCGTGGGTCATCTTCAGTTCTCCTTAGGTCACTTTGTTCAGGCTACTGTTGTTTCTCCAGGGTCTTTAATGTAGCGCTTCCTTCCTCCCTCTTTTTCCTGCAAAATCTCCCTCCATCAGCTCCTCCTAACCCCTTACTGAAATAAGAACAAAGAATGCAGAAAAACTAAAGTGTTACGAACACACTCGATCTTTTGCCTGAGAAAATCTCAGGGGGTTTTAACGCGGCCTCGCTGTGGGGCAGTTTGTTTTCATCGTGGTGGTAAAAAGTGTTAACGATTACAGAATAAAAATTCTTTACACTTTACGCTGTAAACAGTTAAACCGAGCCAAACTGACGAAGGTTTAAAGTCCCAACCCTGATCAAAACAATAACGTTTACGCCCTAAGGGCCTGCACTTCCTGTCTAGGGATTATGAGGCTCACAAAGAGTTATAAGAATGATTAAGGTACACGTCGCTCACTTTAAATGTAGCAAATGTAGAAAATATTTAAATAATACTGAAAAGATACATGAAAGATATTTTTGCTGTTAGATATCAATTATAAATGAAAAACATTTAGTTTTCAGACAAATCATAAAAACCATTTGTGTAACTAATAGAGAAAAAATAAACATATATAGTGTAATTATGTTTATTATAATTAAATTGATTAATTACGTTCAGTATCCAGGAGTGTTTCATTTTTGCTCTTGTCTTGTTTTTATGCAGAAAACAGTTTTGAGGAGATCAGTAAGAGAAACAGCTGGACGTCTGGGGCCATGACTGTTCCTAAAGGTACTGATACACACCTGACACACACCTAATACACACCTGTTAAACCACCTGTCAATACCTGATACACACCTGGTACACACCTGATACAGGATACCATCAATGATGTTTTATTCTTTTATTTATTTATTTATTTATTTATTTAGCTAATAAATATTAATGTTTATATTAGCTTAGTTATAAGTATATTAAATATTGTTATTATTTTTGCAGGTTCTCCAGCAGAGCAGCAGCACAACAGCAGGATCTCAGACCCTTCACCCAGAATCACTCAAGGTACAAACTCAGAGAAAAGAATTGGCAAGTGTGTTGTTGTTGTTGTTGTTGTTGTTTGCATGACTGACCAGATTATTAACCATTCGTTTTCATTTTCAGATCCGTACCAAGCATTAGGGCCAATCAGCAGCCGCCTCGCTAATCCAGGTAAGAAATGGCAGGTATTCAGGGGACCAAAGTATAATATTTTAATTCACTTTAAAGACTTTAAACTCACCAAAACTGTTTTAATCAGATCTGCTAAAAGTTATCCTATTTCAATAAGTACAGTATGTTCCCCATAATGCACTGCATATGAACGCACATCATCTTAACCCTGAAGTGCAAACTACAGAAGCCACTTCACTCCTGTTCCATGCTATATGTACTACACTATACTATACTATACTACATTTTAAGGTAACATCAGGTAGCAATATGCTACACTACATCCTGCGCATTATACTAAATCATAATGTACGCAACTAAAATATATTACACTTCCCTAAATTATTCTAGATATACTACACTATGCTATACTATGCTACTGTATATTGTACTAGAGTTTAATAAGAAAAGTATTAAGACATCATATGCCATGTGTTTTATGTCTCTCTGCGCACAAATGAGTATGTTTACCCTCTGAAGTCACGGTGTCCACCCACCAGCACAAATTTCTGGCATGGATTGAACGATTGACAACAGAGTACTGCAGACGTCTTTCTGACTCGATGCCCAGCCGGATCCTAATAAAGGACTTCATATTAAATACTAATTGCTTTAGAGCAACTTCAGTGGAGAAAATAACACATCATTCTTATTATAGTAATTGGCATTATTTAAAATATTTGATAATGTTATTAAAACATCACATTTTACAATTATCAATAGCAATGTATAAATACTTTTAGCCACCCCTCTACTGTGCACTCTTCTGCACTATTCTGCACTGATCAGCCATAACATTAAAACCACCCAGGTTTTGGGATTTCCTTCTGCCACCAGGTGGCTCTGTCTCCTCAGGCTGTGGCTTTTGCAGGGGTGGGCACTGATTCTTTTGGTGGTATGGGTTGTGGGACGGGCCCTCTGTGGGTCAGACTCATTTGTCCGGTGCATCCAATGGGGCGCGATCGGACTGGGACCTGGGGAATTTGGAGACCTGTTCCGGGGCCTTGGGATTTTTGCCTCCTGGGCCACGTATACGATGACTTGTTGTGTACTGGATGTTCTGGTGGCCACTTTTTTCTTTTCTTTTTTTGGATCGGACTGGATGGGCGGGACTTTGGTCCCCACAGGCCTCGGGTGCCCGTGATCCTGTCACCAGTTTACTTGGGTGTAACAGATGATCGTTGTGTTGTTCGATTCACCTGGTGGTGGTTCCACACTAAATGCTTCTGTACTATGCTATTCTACACTCTGCTGTGCTGCACTGTGCTATAGTGTATAGTGTGTATAATGATTTCCTACACTGTTCCAAGTGTATAATGATTTTATTTTGCACTGCAGGTTCAGGTCAGATCCAGCTGTGGCAGTTTTTGCTCGAGCTCCTGTCAGACAGCACCAACGCCACCATTATCACCTGGGAGGGAACGAACGGCGAGTTTAAGATGACCGACCCGGACGAAGTGGCCAAGCGCTGGGGCGAGCGTAAGAGCAAACCCAACATGAACTACGACAAGCTGAGCCGCGCCCTGCGCTACTACTACGACAAGAACATCATGACCAAAGTGCACGGCAAGCGCTACGCCTACAAGTTCGACTTCCAGGGCATCTCTCAGGCGCACCAGAGCCACCCGGCTGAAGGCAACGTCCTCAAATACCAGAGCGAAGTTCCCTACGGTCAGGGCTACCACAGCCACCAGCCCAAAACGCCCTTCATGAGCACCCACCCCATGCCCGTGTCCCCGGGGAGCTTTTTCCCTCCCGGCTCCAACTACTGGAACTCAGCGACCGGCGTTGTTTATCCCAGTTCACCGATGCCTCGACACCCGGCCACACACTCGCATTTGAACTCTTTTTATTGAAATAAATTCGGCGTCAGGGGATTTGTCCTAACAGATCCACGGCTCGTTTGTGGAGATTTATGTCATAGAAAAAACTGGTTTTAGTTACCAAGAAAAAAATCCAACATTCGGTCATTTGGACAAAAAGATACTGGATTTCAGCTCATATAATTAAAGTTAACGGACAGAATATCTCTGTTTCATGGGGTTTATTAACAAATAAAACCTAATTTGCTTAAAGAGGAGCCAAGGAGACGACGTGGAGTATAAAAAGGGTCAGAAGCTCATGAAAGAACAACATAAAAGACAAACAGGTCGAGACAAAAAAGACTTCTCTTCTAATTTTTGTGTGTAAAACCTTGAGGAAGCCTCGCCTCAAACTGGGGGTCAGGGGATTGATTTTACTATAAACGTAAAGTAATATTCATGTGATCGAATGTCTGATGAGTCTGTTAACAGTTACTGAAGTCTGATGGTGAAAATCTTTGAAGTCAGAGAGACACGTTCTCATCTCAGCTTGTTTTTATCAGAATTATTTATATAATACGACATCTATCACGTGTGAAATTTACCACAAACAGCTTTATGTGTATGATTACAGTACATCCCAGATCAGAGCTTTTTTTATCTGAAAGGGAACTAAAAGGATTCCGAGGGAACGTGGAGACAAAGATAACAAACACAGGGCGGATTATGAAATAACACTTTCACTGAATAAAAACGGTTAATTGTTTATTGTATTTGTTTTACATTTATTCATTCAGAGGATACTTTTTATTCATGTGGATGTGGATCGCTGGGATATGAACTCACAACCTTCTGGTCACAGGAGACGAACCAGAAACATGAAGTAAAGAACTTTCTAAAGGACTTTCTTTTTGATATAAACAAAACTTTTACTTTTATATATTTCTTGTAGCAGTTACAATCACAGGCGCACACACACACACACACACACAGACACACAGACACACAAGAGTGTAAATAATATTTTGCATATGGCGTATAAATGAGCATCGGTTTACCTGCTCAGATCACACAACCTGAAATGTTTTTTCTTTCTCCTGTATGGTTTTTGTGCTTTTGTACAGACCTTTATAACGTCGCACAGCATCATTTATATGTAACAATTTTTTAAACCAATAAACTAAGCATGTATCTCACTTTTACTTTTATTTTTTGTACTTTATTCAGACTTTATTATCAATTTATTATTTAATGACAATAAATGTACACAAATCATTTAAATGTAGCCTGTAATAAAAAACAAGTAAAGAGAGAGCGAGAGAGAGCTGGATACAGACGGTGGTGTAATGGTTAGTGCTGTGGTCTTGCACTTCCAGGTTCTAAGGTCGATTCCCACCACGGGTCTGTGTGCATGGAGTTTACATGTTCTCCCCGTGGTTGGTGGGTTTCCTCCAGGTACTCCGGTTTCCTCCCACAGTCCAAAAACATGCAGATTAGGTTAGCTGGTGTTCCTAAATTGCCCTTAGTGTGTGTGTGTGTGTGTGTGTGTGTGTGTGCACCCTGTGATCGATTGCTGCCCTGTCCAGGGTGTACCCACCCTACAACCCACACAGTATACAGGATAAGTGGTATAAAAGACAGATTAATGAGTAATATGATATAATATAGATGTAGTGTATACAGTCGCTCACTGGTTAAGTCATTAGATGGCTAATCAGAAGGTCCCAGGTTCAAACCCCAGCACTGCCAAGCTGCCACTGTTGGGCCCTTGATCAAGGCCCTTCCTTAACCCTCAGCTGCTCAGACGTAGAGTGATGTAAAACAGTAAGTCGGTCTGGGTAAGAAGGTCTGCCAAATACAATAAATGTAAATACAGTACATGAAATCAACACTACTGCAGCATTCTTCTTTATCACCACTAAATGGCGCTAAAACACTTCGTGCCAAAGGATAATCATTATCATTTTTTTT
>JAQMYI010000024.1:587915-598745 GCA_030014275.1 Clariallabes melas | reverse complement strand
AAATGAATGATATAAATAGATATATATATATATTGCAGAGTCGTAGTTTGAATATGAATATGTATGGTATATTTTTTATGAGCATCGTTGCCTAAAAGCCCAATCCATTGCCTTAGATTTACCGTAATAAACAGAAAAGCACGAACAGAGCACGGAAACAGCGTCGGGAGAATCGAATGGTGCCTTTTTTTTCGTTCATCTGTGTCGTCACTTCAGGAAATCGCTAGCGATCGAGGAATACTTCTGTCATCACTGACTTTAATTTCGAATCCAAGCCCTGACGGATATACACACACACACACACGTTCGTTCGAGCACGTGGATGGGATTATTTTGACGACATCCCCCCACCGATCGCGAAGTTATATTTTCTTTACTTCTAAAACAAACAGTCCTGATTGATGTAATTCTCCGAGGGAGCTCCACACTAAAGCCTTTCCGATGGTGATCACTTCATCCGTGGAGGAGAAGCCGCAGCCTTCGAACAGAATGGTCGCCAACCTGTCGACCGACTCCTGGGTCGGCAGCTCGGATCAGGGTCGCTACGTGCCGCAGTCTCACCTGCTCCGGAAGCCGTCGAAAAGTTAGTACGCCCTCTGTTTTCACTCACGCTGTCCATGTGCACGGGCCTGCACGCTGAGAACGATCTTCGACCGGTCCCGCGCCGATGTTCGGAGACGCTCGGCGCGATTAGCTAGCTAGCACAACTGTAATATAAGTCTGGTTCAGTGAAAACCAGTTCAGGTTAACGCTGAAGCTTAGAAAGGACAAGAAGCGTTATAATTAAGTTAGGACAATTTGTATTAACATTACTATCTGAGGAACGATAACGTCAGTGATTAAGACGTTTATCGTAGAACAGGAAAATGTTCCCCCGCCGCTTTTTGCTCTCCGGCCAAAATTGGATTGGTCCAGAGTGGACTGTAACCCGTGTTAATCTCACATTTTGAACATTATGCCAGTTGTGCAATTTAACTCAGAGTCAGGAAGATCTGAAAGCAGCATTTCTTCAACTTTCACACGATTGTTATAATTTTCCTCGTCGAGAGTCACGATATTTTTGTGTTTGTTTGCTAAATATCACGATGTATCACGTTATGGATTATTAGCACAAACCTATTGGACACCTAAAATCAAACTACCTTTTAAAACAGGTTTGCAGATCCTGCTGTAGGTTTTTTTTTTTTTTTCTCTCTCTTTCCTGTTTCTTTCATTTTAAATCCCCTCTGCGGGGTCGTGTTCCTTTTCCCACTATTGTTTTAGTTTCGATCCTTCAAACAATCATGGGAACGATTGGCACTGTGCTGCAGAAATAGACGGAGATATTTGTGTGTGTGTGTGTTTTGCGCAGGCTGGATGCGCACTGCGCTGAGCTGTGAGCTCAGTGATGATCATCCTGTTGCTGGGAATGTTAGAGCAGAGCGGAGAGAACCGAGCGCTCGAGGACGTAACGTAAAACCAGAGAAGTCTCGCTCTGTCATCACGGCAAGCGATTCTGAAAGCGTTTCACAGGACGCCGTAGTGCGTGTGTTCGGTGAACACCGCAACCCTGGAGTTCCACACTTTTCCTCACTAGAGCAGAACCTCGAATCGGTTGACTTTTGAATTAAAACCTCAGAGCTGAAACCTGACTGTGTTTGCGTTTGTCGTTTGGCAGTGCATTCTGGGAAAAATGCGCTCAACATGACGCTGACTTGATTTGGTTTGGAATCCTGCTGAGAAGTTAGTTAGTAGTTGTGTTTAAAGCACAGATCTTTTTGACCAATCAGAGCGGTTTGTGCTTCAAACCGATCAGAAGATTATTCCAGAACAGGCGTGTGTGTGGTTTGTTTCACCCAGAAATAATGATATTAAAGCACAAACATTAAAGCACAAACATGTTTAGGTTAAAGAAATTCTGTAAAACTTCATGTATGGATTCAGTATACAGAGGGAAGTGTTGATTAATAAATTACCTAAAGTAAATGTTTTATTAAAGGTAAAAGTCGACTAGACTGAGGAATGAGGGCGGACAATATGATCATATGATGTTTCAGCGTCTTTTCAGAGATTTTTTGTGTATCGCAAGTAATAAAATAATGATAAACACTCATTCTAGACTCTAGAAAGCAGGTCTGTAAACAATTTAAAAGTGTTAGACTTTCCAAACGTTTGTTCCTCTATTAGTGTTAATGAATCTTACTTAGTACCAAATTGTAAATTTGTTTATAGTGATTCATGTTGTGTTTTGTAAAAACGTTTGACTGTACTGTGACATGACACTAATGTTAGCTAATAATATTTTAACTCGGTTTATAATTTTAGTTTACGCTTTACGTGTTTAATAATTGTAACCTTAAATTCTAAAAACACGTCTTTACAAGCTTTACCCGCTGTTAGGTTTTATCCGAGGTAACGCATGTTACTACTCGAGCCTTGCTGAGGTTTGATGACCCAACCTGCTTTCGTATATATGTAACTTTTTTTAAGACAATAATTTTTAATATACATTTTAAAGTCCATTAAAAAACGGATTAAAATAATCTCTGGGACTGAGTGTACTGTGATGTATTTTATCACTCTATTGACGTTACATCGTCACACCGAGCGGCTCGTCTACGACTCGTCTGTCCCGAAACCGGTCCTGGCTTCTGTTGATGATGTAATGATGACATCATCACTTGCTGCGTCTGTACCACGTCTGGAATGTTTGAGTTGTGTTAGAGCTGTGGGAGGAGCTTATTGTGTTTGCAGAGGTGAGGGGCTAGGGAACTGGAACTGGTAATAAGGGTTCTGTTTTGGAGAGGGGAACTGTGTAATCCATCCGACTCATCACATCCCACAATTCACTGCAGCAGTGATGGAACACATCCATGAATGTGGCATACTCTATAGTGAATTCCAAATGGTGGGTGTGGTTTGGGACACGTCCACTGCACGGATAACAGGCTGTACACGGTTAGCAGGGGTGTGGTTTGGTATAGCTGTACAGTTTGCAAATTAACTGAGCACGGTTTTTAGCTCCACCCACGTTTTAGAATTCACACATTTAAAAATTTTTGTATTTGTATTTTTAAATCATTAGCGTGTAAAACAAGTGCTTTTTCAAAGGTGAAGCTTTAGCTTGGTCAACATTGGGAATGTAACTATTCTTTTTTTAGCCCATCTATACGCTCTGTAAGTGTCTTGGCATCAAGTAGTTTGGGAGATTTTTAAGAAGACCTGGCAACCCTCATCTGCTGCACTTGTGCTTATCGCCCCCTCACTTATTGTGTGGTTATTTATATCCGTGTATCCAACCGACTTCACTGCTGTTGTCTATTTCTGTCGTCTCGCCTGCCCCCCATGTGTGTGCGTGTGTGTGTGTGTGTGTGTGTGTGAGAGGTTTTAGTTGTATGAGTAACGGTCTTAAACATAGACGTGACTCTGATCGTCAGACTCCATAAACCCGGCAGCTCCAGCTCATCAGGTTTCACATTACGCTTTTATCTCAGAGTGAATCTGTGTCGTTTTCATGCGCTGTCGTTCAGATTGAGAGAAACCACACCCCCGAGCCCTCGCACCCTGAGCCTAGACACGTACACACCTTCTGGAAGGGTACGGGATCTTCGCAAATAATCGAGTTATTTTGGCTCTTCAGGTGAAGGTGGTGGTTGTGAACTGATATACGCTACTAGTTGGAGTTTGGACCGTGTGTGTGTGTGTGTGTGTTTGTGGGTGGGGTCGGGTGGGGTGGGGTTGGGGTGGTGGGGTTTGGGATCACAAGGCTGGGAGTCCACATGACCTTTGCCTTCCTTTCCACTCCACAGGTGATATCTGAGCGCCCGCTCAGACATGTGCTGATTATCAGGTCTGTGATATATATATAACGGGTCTAGTTCTGTTATCGCGCCTGCACTAGTGTTCCAGTTCTTCCTCACAAGTAGGCAGCCTACACGAAGTTAGTCCTGAATAAAGTCTTGACATCAGTTAACAGCTGACTCTTCTGTTCCAACACTGACTTCCAGGAGGGTTTTATGTCTTATCATGTATGTGCCCTACTTAGGCAGCCTAATTATTGCACTTTCAAGCGTACACTTTAAATATCACCTCGTATTGTGTAACTGGTTATCAGAACAGGCGCTAAACAGGGAACGCTGCTGCTCTTTTCTTTTTCTGTTCAAGGCTGTTTGACCTTTGACACTTTCTAGGAAATGAGGTCATACTTCTTTCTGTTTATCTCTCATGCATGCTTCACTCTGATTGGTCAGGGTTACTCGGCCCCCATGTTTTTTTTTTTTTTGTAGATGAGAACAAAAACATGTTATTGAGCACTGGATGTGTGACAATACCTGCTGGGAAACACACACACACACACACACACACACACACACACACAGTGGGAGAGAGCGCTTGTTTCTTCTCTCTTTCTTTCCTACTTTCATTCGCAGTGTGTACCAGTCACGTCCCAAACCACAGTGAACATTCACTTACACACTTGCCCACAATGCACTGCTGTACTGGCCAAATAGAAAATACCCATGATGCACTGTTTTAGGGCATGTGGTTTGGGACACGCCCACACCAGCCTGAGGATGGCCTATATAGGGAGAACACTGGGTGATTTGGGACACGCCCACAGTGGGATAAGAATGGCTTATATAGGGAGTAGGGTGGGTGATTCGGGTAACGCCCACAGGTGATTTTGGACATGACCACAGCGGGCTCAAAATGGCTTATATAGGGAGCAGGGCAGGTGATTTGGGACACACCTACAGGTGATTTGTGACACGCCTACAGGAGGCAGAGGATGGCTTATATAGGGAGTAGGGCGATTGATTTGGGACACGCCCACAGCGGCATGCCCCAGCCCAGTTGACTGAAGATGGCCTACATAAGGAGTAGGGTGCGGGTGATTTGGGACACGCCCACAGCAGAAAAGTTTTTTTTATTTTTCAAGTGCTGAATTCGGGGGAAAAATCAGGTCCCTTTTTCTGAATGTTGCATCATGTTGCGGTGAGCCTCGTTATCTCACAGCCTGAGTACTGTGTGTGTGTGTGTGTGTGTGTGTGTTCCTCCGCAGGATGTGTGTGTGTGTAAATTCTACAGCAGTTAGAGTTGTGTTGGTTTGGAACACAGGGCAGTGATACGGCAGAAAAACACGGTGATATTTGGAGACGTGTGTGAGATAAATGATTCGTGTTGTGATATAAAGCGGACTTGATATTGCATCATCGCATCGCCCGCTCCTAAATCACAGGCGCAACTTCAGTGGTTGTTTCTTTCCTTCTGATCCAGACACACACACACACACACTGGAACCATGTCTGGTGTTAAAAGTGGATTTTGTTCAGACAAACTCATCTCTTGTTTTGTTTCCTTTTTTTTTTTTTTTTTTTTTTACAAAACTTGTTTTAATTAGTTTTTGAAAGTTGTCTTTTGTTCTCTTTGAAGTTTTTTTCTTATTTTTTCAAAATGTAAAATTTTATTGTGTAAAACAGTTATTCTTTTAAAACGGTTTCATAATCGGTTGTAAATGTTTGCTTACTTTTAGTCCTTGAATTCTTAACACCAGTGTGTGTGTGTGTGTGTGTGTGTGTGTGTGTGTGTGTGGTCTTTGCTTTATTTGAAAACCATAAGAGCAGGAACACTACGTGCTAAAGTTAACACTCAGGGATAGCATCAGTTAGCTACACAGTGTGTGTGTGTGTGTGTGTGTGTGTGTGTGTGTGTGTGTGTGTGTGTGAGACAGGGGTGAGAGGGTTTATTTTATTTTTAATGTTAATGCTGTGAGCGAGGTCTCGATTTACCGGCGTCACCGTTTGACCGATGTGTATTAATAGAGCGCGTCTGACTCAGCCGCGGTCCGAGTTAAAGTTCACATTAGAACGCCAGATTAGACACCCGGGTTCCACTTAGAACCGTTCACGCTTCTTTATTCACAATTATATCTGTGTAAGAAGAGACTTGGTTGTATTCCCAAAGTTTAATATCTCTTCTATTTAATATTTAAACTTTATTATTAACAGCGCTGTAACCTGACACGTGACGTGAATAACACTGATGATATGGTTACTATAGCGCCTGGAGGTGGGCGGGAACATAGCAGGCAGCAAGTGAATGTTTTTGTTCCTGCAGTTGATGTGTTTGTACCAGAAATGCTGAAATGAGCAAATATAAAGATTTGATCAACTTTGACAAGCAGTAAACTGTGATGAGTAGACAGCTGGGTCAGGTGACTCACTGACGCACGTGTGGACTGAAGGCTGGGCCGTGATGTCTGATCCAAGATACTGTACCTCAAATTGGTGAGAAGGTGTATGTAGGTGAAGGTGTAAGTGTGTCGCGGTTTGTTGCCGTCAGGGTGTCCAGGCTGACCCGTGTCCTCCACCAAACGTCCTACACCAGGCACGTGAGCATCAGAACTGGACCACGGAGCTGTGGGAGAAGGTGGTCTGATCTGATGGATCACGGTTTCTTTTACATCATGTAGATGGCCAGGTGTGTGTGTGTGTGTCACTTACATGTGGAAGTGATGGCACCAGGACGCACTACTATGTGAAGAAGGTGAGTGGGTGGAGTCAGTGTGATGCTCAGGGTGATGTTCTGCGGGGAATCCTTGGAATTGGCGGAGTGTTGACTCCGCCTCCATATCCTTCAGATCTCAATCCGATTGAGCGTTTGTGGGACGTGCTGGAGAATCAGGTCCGAACGATGGATGTCCAATCTCACACACTTTATAGTATCTGATACTGACGGCTCGGTCCACACACACACACCTTCAGAGGGCGAGTGGAGTCCAGGCCTCGATGGGTCAGGGTGCAGCAAAACGGGAACTACTCAGTGTTAAGCAGGTGGTCATGATGTTATGGCTGACTGGTGTATATTCTCTGAAGTTAATTAGTTAGGTAGTTAGTTAGTTGTTTTTAGCTCCTCCTGTTGAGGGGTCGCCCCAGCGGACCAGCTGATCTGCACAACATCTTGACACAGGTTTTTACGCCGGATGCTCTTCCTGACTGAACTCTCCGGTTTTATCCGGGCCTGGGACCAGCACTGCCTCCAGTGGCTGGGGTTTGGGCGTTGGGTGGGAATCGAACCCAGCCTTCCGCATGGTAGTTAGTTATTATAGTTAATTACTAAACCATATTAATGTTTAGTTGTGTGTAATGGAGTAAATACTGGATGGGTCCTAGGATCAGTTCACACTCAGAGATTTACATGTGTCTGTCTGTCTGTCTGTTTGTCTAATCAGTGTCTGTTTAAAGGGTTCACACATCAGGTCACGCGTTAGTCCTCATGTATGTGATTGGTCAGACAGATCGGCCAATCATTTGGCTTTGCTGTTTAACGAATCATCACTAATTTGCATAGAAGTGAATTAAATTTCTGTGTGTAAGAGAGAGAAAATTAAATGTCTTTTAGCAAAAAAGGTAAAAGAGTAAGGTGAGTGGTGCAGTGTGTAAGATGTTTAATAGAGGGAGAGAGACAGATACGGACAGTGAGAGGGAGAGAGACAGATAGAAAAAGTAAGAGAGAGAGACAGATAGGGACAGTGAGAAAGACAGATAGGGACAATGAGAGAGAGAGAGACAGATAGGGACTGTGAGAAAGACAGATAGGGACAGTGAGAGAGAGACAGATAGATAGAGACAGTGAGAGAGAGACAGATAGGGACAGTGAGAGAGAGACAGATAGGGACAGTGAGAGAGACAGATAGGGACAGTGAGAGAGAGAGGGACAGATAGAAAACGTAAGAGAGAGAGACAGATAGGGACAGTGAGAAAGACAGATAGGGACAGTGAGAGAGAGAGACAAATAGGGACTGTGAAAGAGAGACAGATAAGGACAGTGAGAGAGAGACAGATAAGGACAGTGAGAGAGAGACAGATAGGGACAGTGTGAGAAAGAGACAGATAGGGACGGTGAGAGAGAGAGAGAGACAGATAGGGACAGTGAGAGAGAGAGACAAATAGGGACTGTGAAAGAGAGACAGATAAGGACAGTGAGAGAGACAGATAAGGACAGTGAGAGAGAGACAGATAAGGACAGTGAGAGAGAGACAGATAGGGACAGTGAGAGAGAGACAGATAGGGACAGTGAGAGAGAGACAGATAAGGACAGTGAGAGAGAGACAGATAGGGACGGTGAGAGAGAGAGACAGATAGGGACAGTGAAAGAGAGAGACAGATAGGGACAGTGAGAAGAGAGAGACAGATAGGGACAGTGAGAAGAGAGAGACAGATAGGGACAGTGAGAAGAGAGAGACAGATAGAGAAAGTGAGACGAGAGGGGCGAGTATGTTTATAGCTGCTACAACGTCGTTTATAACGTTAATCGTAACTATAAGTGTGTGTGTTGTTCTTTAAAGTGTAATAGTAAGTTGCCGTGGTGTAAGAAGAATAAAACACTAGGACGCGTGACGTTATGGGAAAATAATCAGTAACAGCACGGGTGATTTTAATGTGTGTGTGTGTGTGTGTATGAGAACACAGACAGCGAGTTCATATTTATAGTTCCACATGATGGGAGAATGAGTGTGTGTGTCTGGTGTTCTTGATCGCTCTCTCTCTCTCACACACACACACACACACACACACACACTGTACCTGCGTTCTCAGGCCTCGTGTCTAACTTTGGCTCCCGGATTCAGTTACCCTAACAAGGAATGTGAATTGAGGGGTGGAAGGGCAGTACAGCTGTTCTCTTACACACACACTCACACACACACACACAGAGCTTTTGCCCCATCTCCTTCTGGGCCTTGGAGACAGGGAGTGGGCTGGAGCTGTTGCCATGGCAACACCATTGATTGACAGCTGGCAGCTGTATTTGATCAGCTGTGACAGTGTGTGTCTGTGTGTGTATGTGTGTGTGTGTGTTTGTGTGATTTTACTGTATGTATAATTCATGTAACACACACAGAGTGCGCGATAGAGAGAAAGATGGAGCGGGAGAGAAGAGAGAACGGCATTATGGGAAGGCTTGCTGATACAGCACAAGCTCCTCAGGTTTATTTATAGAGACCTCGCCGGCCAGCCCTTGGATACCAGCAACCAATCAGGACGCAGAAGGAGGGGGGCTCTCGGCCAATCGTAGCGAAGCAAGTCGGGCATCACAGTCAGGAAGTCCTCAGCATTTAAAGGGCCGGCATGACATTTTTTAAACACACTCGTCATATCTGGCTAAAATTAGGGCAGTTTGTGTGCGTTTGTTTGTGTGCATTTGTGTGTCCGTGCCTGTGATTGTGTGTGTGTGTGTTTGTGAGTCTGTGTGCATGTAATAGGATCTGATTAAAAAATGAAAGAATTGTATAAATGAAGCACTTGAAGGTCTGTGTGTGTGTGTGTGTGTGTGTGTGTGTGCGCGCACGTGTGTGTGTTCGTCACTGCAGCATCACTGTTGCTGTGTGAAAGCAGTTGTGTAACAGGATGAGGCGCAAAAATTAATAATGAAATCATTCCAGCGCAGACACACACACACACACACACACACACACCAAAAGACATTCCGCTTCTTTATTCCTTCTGTCTTTCCTCTCTTTCATTTGCTCCTGTATTTTTCTGCTTCTTGTGTCCTGGACAGAAGGAATCCGTCTCAATCACTTCCTGTTACAGAATAATATCTTTAATTAAAATTATTCTCTCTTTCTGTCTCTCACATTTTATCTCTGCTGTGTTTGTTGCTTTGTGTTTCTTTCTCTCACACACACACACACACACATACACAACTGCATGTTTGTTGTTGTTTGACAAGTCACTTGAATGTCACGCTGCTTAAAAAAGTTGGCTGTGTGTGTGTGTGTAATAGATGAGTCTGATAATGTGTTTGCAATTGAGTTACACACACACAAACACACACACACACAGTGAATATGACATGGCTGAATGTGGTGAATACATACACACACAGCTGTGTCCAGCAGTTAAACCTGCAGTGTTATTAAACACACATATGTTATTAAAATATATGAATTATACCTACATTTAAAGCATCACTCTGGTCTGGGTGACTGAGTGATGTTAACCTGGTATTTAATCTGTCTAAACTAAGAGACTTGTGTATATAAACCCGTCTGTCTCTCTGCCTCAGGTTCAGGATGTATGCCCCCCTCCTCATCCCTGTGTTTCTCCCCCGCTGAGCGAAACATGTCGAGCCAGCACACTCATCCTGGATTAAGCAACATCCAGTCCATGGCAGAACAGCAGCAGGTATACACACACACACACACACACACACACACACACACACACACACACACACACAAATCTCCCAAGTTGTTTTCAGTTAAGTGACCATCAGAATTCCAAGAAATTCTTGTTCACCTGCCAGTCAGATTCAGGGTCATTAACTAATCCGATTCAGGGTCACTATAGCCAATCAGATTCCAGTTCACTATCCAATCAGATTCCAGTTCACTATCCAATCAGATTCAGGTTTAATAGCCACTTAGAGGACGTTTTATGATCTTTATTAGCTTGTAAAAAATGTTCTGGCTTCTTCTTTTAGCCTTTTGTTGCCTCATCATCAGTTTTAATTTACATGGCGGTGGGATCGAGAGCTCCGCTAGTCACCAGTCCGTATTACAGCTAAGTGTACGTAGCTCACCACAGGTGTGTACAAGCTGGATCTGCAAATGAAAAAACAAAACAAAAAAACTCCACTGTTAGCATAAACAGGGCTAGGACTGCTCATGCCTTGTGTTAGGAGAGTGAAGGTGAAGCAGCGGGTTCACAAAGCGACCTGTATCATTATTTACATTTCTAATGTTACTGTTTTAACCTGAATAAATACTTAAACAATTCAATTCAATTCAATTCAATTTTATTTATATAGCGCTTTTAACAATGGTCATTGTCTCAAAGCAGCTTCACA
>JAQMYI010000024.1:505755-523003 GCA_030014275.1 Clariallabes melas | reverse complement strand
GCTAACACTCCTGCCCCACTGCTGGTATAGTAGCTACTCTAAGTTATGACGCCCCCTCCTTAGCATTTAATGTTTATCGGCATTCATTAGGGGGCGCTAGAGGATGACAGAATATTGGATAAAATCTAACAATCCTACTTTAAAAGCAAAAGTATTTTACACAGTTTACAAGTAGACCTTGGAGTCTGTGCTTGGTGGGTTTCCTCCATTTACTCTGGTTTCCTCCCACAGTATAAAAACATGCAAATTAGGTTAATTGACATTCCCAAATTGCCCTGTAGTGTGTGAATGTGTGTGTGTGCCTTGCAACGGACTGGCACCTGTCCAAATGTGTACCCCCAAGTCTCCTGGGCTGGGCTCCAGGCCACTTGTACAGGATAAGCGGTATACATTATAAAATAATGAATGAACGAGAGGTGAGAAGTCGTGAGAAGTCTCGATGGTTTACAGAACATAGCGTCGCTCGAGGCACCGTGTCCAACAAACGAATCTTTTACTTAGTGAAGAAGGAGGTAGAAATCATTACATGCTGTAGCTCTAGCAGAATCCCACAGACTAGCACTGTTCTCTGAGCAAGTGCTCATCGCTCAGACGTGTCTCATTAACACACACAATGACTCAGACAGTGTTGCTTATTTCAGATGGATTAGCCTACAGTAGATTAGCAGAGGTGCAGAGACGTCTGAACACGGCCTACTTTCTAAATATGCACTGGTTTACCTCTTTTCTTCCACGCGAGAGGTGTTCGGTAAAAATTTGTCATAAAACTGACCGCTTTTGAGATCCAGAGCACCAGATCTAGTTAAGCTCAGGTTTAAACCGGTAAACTGAGTCAGAACAACGTGTTTGCTCAGCACTAATACCCACCCGAGTAAGTAACTCCATTAATCAGAGTTCGTCTGTTACACGGGACGCAGAAAAGATTCACAATGTTCTGAATTCAACTTTATATAGTTTTTTAATGTTTGTCAATACAATGAGATGGAATTGAGTTTCACTTACACATACGTCATATTACATCATAAACCTGTCAGGACACTACTTTCGAGCTTACCTGAACCGGTGGTGTAGATTCAGGGAGTCAACACACTCCCAGGAAGTTTACACACCCTCATGGGTCACTGCCTTTATGTTGCCATTACATCAAACCTTCTCGTGGAGGAGAACGACTTCAGCGCTCCGTTTTAAAAAGACTCGGCTCGGCTGTCCCTTCTTCCGCGATTAGGATTTAGGATCTACGGTTGTTCTCAGTGCAACAGCTTAATCCTCTAGTTAACCTCTTGTTGAGCGGTAGGGAGAGGAGAGGGCGCAGGCTTTCTCGGACATGCGTACACACTAAGGACACCCGTTGAGGGCAAAGGCACGTTTTATGAGCTGTGAACACCTAATGAGGTGTAAGAGTTTTCCTGGAACGAGCGAAATAAGCCTGGCTCAGAGCGAATATCAGACAAATGGCTTTTCTTGGAAGCCTTACTGTATATCTGCCAGGGTTCGCACTTTGTCAAATTACTTTCTAGTGTTGTCTACACTTCAGGTTTGTTTATACTGTATACCCTGATCAGCCATAATGTTAAAACTATTAACATTATAACCACCTACAGTAGGCTTTGCGTTTCCCTTGTGCCTCCAGAGCGACTCTCTGGCTCTGCAGGACCTCTGGGGGGGGGGGCTGTACTGTACTGTGGGTGTCCTGTGGTTTCTGGCACCAGTTTTCTATTAACTTAAAAATGTCTCTGTTTTGTCTCAGCTAGTCAGCTAATTAGGTTTCTTAGTTAGCTTTGTTAACTTGTGTTGTTAATTTCTGTAGCACCGTGGTCCTGGAGAAACGTTGTTTGAAAAGATAATAAAAGCCTACCTGACTTGACTTGACTTGCACAGGATGTTGGCAGCACGTTCTTTGGGTGCCGTAGGTTGCATGACAGGTTCTCCATGGATCGGACTTGTTTGCCTGGCGCATCCCATGGGTGCGTGATCAGATTGAGATCTGGGGAGTTTGGAGACCCGAACCCGTGCCAGTTGCACGGTGTGCTGTGGTGCATCGAGTGTTCTAGTGCCTGTCTATCGTGGGTTCAGTCTTTTGTGCTGCGCTAGCTTTTCTTTTTTGGGATCGGACTGGACGAGCTAGCCTTTAACCCCACAGGCTTGGGTGAGACTTGGGAGCCCATGATCCCATTGCGCAATCAGTATCACCATATGAACATCACCTGTTTCAGGTAGAACGTACAGGTTCATACGTGCCAGAACCACCAGACTGTCCCACAGCCTTTTCCATATCCTGTGAGGCTGCTGAATGATCATAACCCCCCTCTCTGCCCCTGACCTCACCTTTTCTTACATATCCCACATAGGCGTTACGGTTATTGCACTGCTGCACTATTGCTGCACTTTATTACATGCCAGGAAAGAAGATGCTCTAATGATATCTCGTCGTTATTCATAACAATGACAAAGTTATAAATAATTGACTGATTGATTGATCCAGTCACCAGTTTACTGGAATATAATTGATAATCAGAGTTAATGTGTCAATGCTACGTGGTGTTACTGTCAAGGCCGATCAGGGTAGGAAGCACTGGATAATAGACACTGTGACAACGCAAAATTGATCCGGATGCTTGAGAGCAAGCTAGAGACGATAACGGTGATGAGATAACTTGATGCAACATGAGGAAGAAACCTTGACAAGAACCAGACTCGTTTTCGCACCAACTATACCAAACCATTTGTGGCTTTTTTAATTACCCTATGTCTAATGAGATATCAAACCAAAGAGGAAACAAAATAAAAATACATACATATATAAATTTAGGTGTGAAAATGCCTTAAATCAATCAAAGCCAGGTTGAGACGAATTTAATGGAAAAGGATCAGATACGTCCGGTACAGTCTAAAAACTAAAATTAGACTAAATTCTACTGAAACACGGCTGCATGCATTAGCGTAGGAGTGTGATGTGATATAAACAACCGAGCTAGAAAACCTTAATAAAATATTCATCGGAATCTGAATAGCGTTATGGTTATGGCACGCCATAGTTCACGCCATGGTGCGTTCCTGGTGCTGCAGGGGGTTTCCAGGGAAATTAATTCCCATTCTGAAGCTCTTTATGGTATTTAATAGGATTCAGCAGAATTTCCTCTTAAACTTCTTCCAGGGTGGTACGACTACACCCGATTTCGACATCAGCCCAGGATACGGTCGTCCGGAATCCATACGGCGTTTCAAATGAAAATGACTGAACAGAAAAATAAAGGTCATGGCTTTATAAAAGGAAGCTCAAGAGAAGAGAAGAGAAGACTCGAGATTCCTGTAACAGCTCCGGTTTAAAGGCTTATTACACCTCGGATGTTTAATGAATACACAATTCTCTGTACTGTAAATAAAACCCGTGCATGCTGCGCCTTTTAGATACAGCGCACACACAAAAGCAGACAAACTTTAAAGGGATAATTAACCCTGGATGGATATTAAAAGTGGGCGGCTGACGAAGAACAAACGACTTTAAGACTCGGATTAACACACGTGACGAACACAAAACGGTGAAGGAGCGAGACGCAGAGCAGGATTCTTCCTGGAGAAGATAAAGAGAATCAAAAGGCATAAAAGAATCTAATTTGTGGCACTACTACTATATGCAAAAGAAGAAAAAAAAATAAGGACAGAGTAATCTGACACCCAGCTGAAATGCTTTCACACACAGCAGCATGTGTTTACAGTAACAACAGCACAGAAAGTCGCAGCAGCTTAAAATCTAAAATGGCCTTTAAAGCATTTTACATTCGCTATTTTAAAAAAAAAATAGAATAGGAATCAGAAGGGATCACCCGATACAATATCATCACGATACCTAGATGGCGATTCGATTTGTATCGCACTTCTGTCAGTATCATAATCCTGAATCCATTAAAAAAAAAAATTTGATTTTGTTACGATTCTAAAAAACATAATAATAATAACAATAATAATAATAATGATAATTAGCTTCTCCCGCATGAGATGCTGTGCAATAGTTTACATACGATTATAAAGGCGGGGTACACCTTGGACAGGGTGCCTGAAGAAACACACACACACACAAAACAGGCAATCTGGCAATGAGCCTAAATTGGCAAAAAAAAAAAAAAGAAAGAAATATTAGACTAATCTGCATGATTTTGGACTGAAGGGAGGAAACCGGAATACCTGGAGGAAACCCACCAAGCACAGAGAGAACATGCAAACAGACCGCGAGGCAGGAATCGAACCCCGCGCCACAGTGCCAACCTCTACGCCACCCCGTCCCGCCAAATGAAAACATAAATACATTTTTTAAAAACTACTTGAGTTTGGAGTGAGTGTGGCAATACATGAACTGCAACACAAAAGAATGAATCGATTCCCCTCCCATCTCTATTAAAACAAAAAGAGTAGAAAACTAGCACAGTACACTAGTCTGTGATGATGTGTTGCTACCAAGTAACTGAGTAAAAAAAAATAATTAAACAGCAAGCTCAACTCAAAACGTCTGGAAATTTTTCAGACTATTTCAGGAAGACAAACATCATTACAAACTCCATGCACACACAGGGGTGGGAATCGAACCCGGACCCTGGAGGTGCCAGGCGACAGTGCTAACCCACTAAGCCGCCATGCCGCCTTAAGCTACGTATACTTGTATTAATTATTTACAACTCGTGCTCCATTCTACATCACATTTTTACAGATTTGGATCAGCATATTTGTTCAACTTAAAGAGCGGAATTAGACTTTGGTGAATTAGTTAGTAATAAAGTAAAAGGTGTTTAACGCTTCGCTGCAGGAGAAAAGGAGAAATCGTCTGACAGCACCACGGTCTAAAGTTCATCCATCTTGTTTAGCCCAGAATATCACCAAGGGTATACAGTAAATGACATGCACTCCTCCGTTAGAGGGAAGGGCCGACTGTAAGAGAGAACCACCCTGAAACAACATCGCGCTGTTCAGGACAATGCATCTGGACAGAATCCTGCTGGTGGGGGGAGAAAAAAAAAATCCTACTTTATCTGTGTGATATGAAAGAGAAAATGTCATGTTTAGGTTAACACTTGTTATGCCTCATTCTTAAACTGAGGTCCAGAGGGTCCATGAAGAAGAAGAACCAGGGGTCCAGCAACAACAAAACACAAAAACAAAAGACAACAAAAAACAAAAACAAAAAAAAACTATTCTACACAATAGCCAGAATTATCAAAGACATAACAGCATTGTTTATTTTTTTTTTAATAATCATCCACTTGTGAGGATAATGGAAGTTATTTTTACAGTTCGAAGGTGGCTTATTGAGGAAAGAAACAGCAAACACTCTTCTAAACATCTGGAAATAATTCACACTATGGGAAGTCAATTCTAAAATCAAACGTTATTACTTTCATATTACTTTTATAGTTAAGTGTCAAGTTGTGTGGAAAAGCCAAATATTTATAAATACTTTCATAAATCAGTGAGTGACTGGTAAAGCCGAGCAGTCGTACAAACTCCTGGTATACAGTTGATTAGGTTATCTGTTGGCCTTAAATTTGTTTTAAAGGTCCCATATGTTACTATTTCTTTAACAAGTTAACACAGTCCTCAGATCTGCCCCAAAGTGTTTGTGTGTATATGCTCCAATTTAAATACTCTTATATTATGCAATTTTTTTTTAATACCGTACCTCAAACTCACTCTATTTCACTCCAGCTGAACAACACGGGAGGGGAATTCCTTATATGAGGTCACATTAGGGAGAGAATCAAACTGGCTTGTTTACATTCTGGTCAGTAAAATAACCTCTCATGTTTGTTTTTTTTGCCTGTAGAAGTGCACAAGCCATCTGAATTACTACAATTTTAAAAAGCTTTGTTTCTTTTTTTATTATTTCATGAATAATAATAACTGTAAGGAGCTTTGTGGGGCTTGCAAGTCTGTATTTCATTAGTGCTTCAAGAAGTCTCAAAAGGTCGACTCTATGTCAAAGAAACAATGTGGGAGGGAAAAAAAAAAAATCTTACATGCTCAAAGTGAAAACTCCCTAATTTCTTTAATACTGTTCCCCTACGGCGCTGTTCCTCTGAGATCAGCTGACTGATGATCTCTTCCACGGCAGGAACATTTCTCCTAGTGCGTTTACAAGCTCTGTCCCGGAAAGCAAGGGTGTGAAATGAGTCATTATACTGAAGACGTGATTCAGGGTTGGACTGCGTGAAACACACACGCGTGTTGCTATGTAGCCGAAAGAGAGAAATCGGGTGGCTTCTCTGGTTTGATTCTTCTGTATAATGAATGACATCAGGCTACTGAAGTCAATACAACACATGTATTTATTCAAGGAGGAACCAGGTTGCTGTGTCTCATCATCTCCGCCTCACTTTCAACAACTTTTCAAAAGGTCCTTATACACACAAAAAAACTTGCATGTGACTCCCGTGCAGTACCGGACACCGTGTGTTCTGTTAACCTGCATCAGGCTCGTACTTACTCGAGTGAATAACGGGGTGTAGAGACGATTACTACACAGTGGAAGTACGTTTGCCTTAAATCTGCTTATCTGTGCGCTGTGTTCTTAAAGACCGCTCTGGAACGGGAAGTGGAATGACACACAGTGTTTCCACGGGCACTCCCTAAAGTCAGCGGTGCAGAGTGTCTCCAAGACCAAGTTTCATTGTTTACGCTGGATACAAAATGATTAATTTGTGGTTTTGTTCGCAGAAAGGATTACACAGGAAGCATGGTATCTGTGAAAAGCAGATTAGTCTCATATGTTGTTCATTAATGTTAATATTCATTAATAAGTCTGATTGAGACTTGGGTAAATTTCATACACGGATGGGTGACATGAAACAGACGACCTTGATTTTTTTTGCTTAAAAAAAGTGTAATAAGATAAAATACATACTGTATCTAGTACGTCTCACATACAGCTACTCGCTTTCAGTTTTATGTACAATGCTGTGAAAAAGTATTTGCCCTGGCGTTATTGTAATAACTGGTTACCACTGCAATCATAGCGTTTTAAATAACTGGCAATGAGTCTTTCACACCAGTGTGGAGGAGTTTTGGCCCACTCTTCTATGCAGAATTTTCGAGCAAGAATGACCCGATTAAGGTAATCTCAATCGGATTTAAAGTCTTTTTTAATATTTTTCATTTTTTTCAAGCCATTCAGAGGTGGACTTGCTGGTGTGTTTCGAATCATTGTCGTACTGCATAATCCAAGTGCACTTCAGTTTGAGATCACAAACTAATGTCCGGGCGTCAGGAAGGGTGCAAATACTTTTTCACGGTACTGCATTAAAAGTTGACCTACACAAAATGCACTTTTTAGTCATGTTTAACTTTCACAAACTGATGGCCAGACATCTGTTTGTGCCGGAAGGGGACCAAAACTTTTTCACGGCACTGTATTAAAGGTGACCTACACGAAATACACTTTGTCATGTTTAGAGGTAAAAAAAAATAATAAAAATCCCTGCTTTTTTAATTTTTTTTTTTTCATTTTTGTATTTGCCGGAACAAGCAAATAAAAATTCCCCCTATTGTGACCTCATATACTAAGAGACCCTCCCCCAGATCAATGCTTAGCTCCACCCAGCTCTGCTGTTCTCTAGGCAGCATTTTTAAGAACTACAACAAACAAAGCTAGGTTAATAGGTAGCCGCTAACAGCTAACCTAGCCTTCTTTAGCCCATTAAAACTGCTAGGTTAGCCTTTAGCAGTCAGCTGCTAAGAGCTAGATGCTAACCTATCAGAGTTTTAAGTATCAGTTTTGTTTAATTTTTATTTAGCTTTTTATTGAGAATTTCATTTTGAACTAACGCTCTTGCTCTCGTATATTTTTCTTGCATGTGGAAAAAGGATGATAAGGTTCCAGACATCTGTGCATCATGTTTCTGCATTTCGATGCGATGAAAGATATGTTCAGGGGCCGTTCATTTAAAGCTACCAGAAACAGCAAAAGAGTGAATTAAAAAAAACAGCAGCCAGAATGCAGGATCTGAGTTGTAGTTCAGCTGGAACATTAACAAAGGTTCACAGTTTAGAGATGTCCGAGACTTACGCAACCGTGTATAAAACGTAGTACAATATGTGACCTTTAACTGGAAGAGTCATGTGGTACAGGCATGTCCAACCATTAACCCAGTTCTGAAAACCTGTTTGAAACTGATCAGGCAGTGCTAACTGGGTGAGGGTAGACTAAAGAACAAGCTCTTGTTGCATGTAAGTGGTTTTTACTTTATACTCAGTAGATGTGACAGTCATGCTGATCGTGCTGTAATACCGACGTTAGCAGCCAAGACACCTGGTTGCAAAAACACAGCGGGAGTCTATTGTGAGTTTGAAGTGATGTGAGCCAGAATCAGCTTTCTAAAATGCCACATTGTGCAGGCGGGTGTCAGAATCTTTAAAATGTTCATAAATACACAATAAGACACCTTTCTAAGCCAGTTAGGAATCTAAAAATAAAAAATGTTATTATAGCTTAAAAAATGTTATGTAATGGAAATGAACGTTGGTTTAATACATATTTATATAATACATATTTAATACATATTTAAGCAATTTCCCTCTGGGATTAATAAAGTTATTTGAATCTTGAATTGAATCTTGAAATATCCTTCAGCTAAGGTGACACACTTCTTCAAATGATCTGGTTCTTTAAAGAAGACTTCTTTTCGCCTCTTGGAAAAAACACACCTGCCACAAAATGGTTTCTTCAAGTGATGGAAGAGAAACAAGTCACTACAATATGTGCGAGGTCGGAAGAGTAGGGAGGTGAATGAGGCAGGATTTCGTACCCCTAGTCGCCCGCGAGTTTCATCGTTCCGTGAGCTGAATGGGCTGGTGCATTGTCATGAAGAAGGCGCACTTACATTTTTTCAACCAGGTGTGCCATTTTGGATTTTTGGTGCAGAACAATACCGCAAGTTTTTTTTTTTTTTTTTTTTTTTTTTAAAGGAAGACATGTTCATGAATGTACTGAAAATATTTCCCGTTTTTTTCATATGATAATACGAATGTTATGACGACCCCTCGTAGCTGGATATCTAGACCACATTCCTAACGATGCGTGGTCTGTACCGACATGTTTAGCTAGCTAACTGTTTAGCTAACATGTGAGTTTGTGTCATTTGTTTGGTCAACTGTTGATGCCACAACTACAACTTCAATGCTGAAATCATTTTTTTAAGAAATCGTCTATGACTTATCTTTGTTTTCCAACAAATATATAGGCATTAAGAGACTTTAACTGTTTGTTTACTGAAGGCTAAGCCACCACGTAGCATCATTTAGCCACTGAATTTTTTTTTTTTATAAATAAATAAAAAAAAATACATGCCATACAAGAATAGTAGAATATATATAAGAATATATAGATATAAGAATCTTCTAGTGTTATACCATTTAGAAGCGTTAGCTAATAAAGCCTCTCTGTCTTTTAGTGCTAATCCATCTCGATAATGGTGGATTTAAGTTTGGACATGTTTAAGGCTAGTAAAACTGGTATAATTCATAGGGTCATGAATTTGTTTAGTGACGCATTAAGAATAAGGCCCTGGGTCAAGTCTAAATGCAACACGGTCCAAAGTCTAAAACCTAATATAAACCTTTACTCAATACTTATTTCTCAATAGCACACAGAGTGAAGGCACACAAAGTGTTTTTCAGTCAATATCAGTTCATTTATAACCAAAAAAATAAAAATAATAAAATACACACACACACACACACACACACACACTCTTTTTGTTGCCATGACACCACATACATAATACGTTAAGAAAAAAAATTAAAAGGAAAATTATTGTTGTTCTGTTGTTGTTTTTTTAAATCATATTAAACAAAAATAAGCCTTATGGTTTCATGACACTCAGACTCAGGCTTGTAGTGTTGGATCCTACAGGCCAGAAATAACCACAGCAACCTCCAGTGTATTACGCCTGATTCAGATCATGTGCTCTTTCATGACCTCGGTATTATATAGTTCCACTTGAGTAAAGAGCAGAAAAAGAGAAAAGTGCTGAGAGAGAATCTGACTACTAAGTATAAAGCCTGATTGTTGTATTTCAACCTCTTGAGAATATCTGTGTCACAAGTACAGTGGAACCTTGGATTACGAGCATAATTCGTTCCAGAAGCGGGCTCGTATTCCAAAACATAATGGAAACTCAAATTATTCGTTCCTCAGCCCCAAAAAATAAATACATAAAAATAATTAATACAAAATATAAAGTAAAAATAAAACAAATTAACCTGCACTTTACCTTTAAAGATAAGTATAAATAAATCCCGACAGATAAGTGTTTCCTTCTATGCACGCAGGCGCTGTGTGTGTGTGTGAAGCTAAAGTAAGAGGAGAGGAGGATTTAGACCCCCCCTCCCTCTTCTCGTCTTACAAAGTAAAACCTCCTCCTTTCTTATTTGAGTTTTTCACACACACATTAACAGAAAGACTGTTTTACTGGAAAAATTAACAAGGAACATCGCTAATGACACTCGCGTGAGCGACACACTAACGGAATCACTGCTGTAAAGTCAAACAAACAAACAAACGAACCTGAACTTTACCTTTGAAAAGCAGAGAATTGAATTTAATTCAATACAGTTCAATGTTATTTTTACAGGTCGAGTTATGAATTTCAGCAGATACGAAGTTCTAACAACATTCGTAGATGCAAATACTGCACTAAAGTATACCAATATTTACAATTATATACCATATTTTCAGTGTGTAAGTGAATGTATAAAATGTCTAAAGTCTGGTATATTGTGTGTGTGTGCGGGAGAAATGAGTCGGCCTCACCGGTTTCAGTTAATCAGTCTGGGAGCATGATGATAGTAAATCTGTCCTATAAATCTGTCCTACAAAACTGTCCGAAACTTGGTTTGCAGTCTAAGTTAAGACAACATCTGTGTGTGTGTGTGTGTTTTAGTCGTCCTACACAATAACCCGCCTCCTCCTCGTCTCTGCCTCCAGTGATTCTCCTTCACTGTGAGATTAATTTCCTTCACATGTTTACGATTTCGGGCCACATGATGGCAGTGTTGGGAAAGAGGACAGATTTAGTCAAGTGGATCGTTATGCCGTTTATTGTATATTTGTGTCAAAGATGTACAAGACTCACTTTGTCCCAAACTTTTGAACAAATCCGACTTTTGAACCTGTTCCTGGAATGGAACTCGTTCGTAAGTAGGGGACTCTCTGCACAGCGCACGTGACAATCATCTTTGTCGCAAAGCAGCTTTGTAGAATCAATGAAATAATGAAAATGTATGAAATAAAATGATCAGTTTGATAATACTGACAAATGAATGATAATTCTAACCCTAAGCCCCATTCCTAAAGCCTAACCCCTATTAATCCCATCCTAGAACTCTAAACTCTAATCCTTTCATCTGTTTGTTATGAAACTAATCACACATGGTCATCATTCTCAGTAATAATTAACAAACAATTCTGAAATAAACTACATATATTCATCAAGTATAAAGCTTTATTAAAAAAAAGTTTCTTTTGTAAATGGAAAACTGATTCACATTGGTCAGATATAAAGCCTCAAAATGTATCATTAAATGTAAAGCTCAGAGCAGCTTCTGTAGTGTTACTGCGAGACGATTTATTAATCAGCTTATTACACTTCAGATTTTTCCCACAAGCCCCTCTGCAGCTCTCCGGCTGCTAAATATGACGTCACTAACAGAGACGCCGTCGAATGAGGCTCCGGCCAGCGTGAGTGGAAGAGCGTGATCGCTGATATACTGCCTCATCAGCTCTGAAAACACAAACACAGATTTTTGATTATTATTGATATTATTATGATTATTATTAATAATAATAATAATAATAATAATAATAATAATAATCATAAATTTGAGTGTTATGTGTGTGTGATGTTAGACGTGTCTGTAATGTGTGTTAATGATGATGTAATAAAACATAATAAATCATCTCACCGAGTCGCTTCCAGTGTCCCAGGTGATACTGCGGAATGCAGTTCTAAACACACACACATACACACATATATATATATATATATATATACATCAACATCTGAAAGCCTGACAAAAGTGAATTCTCTCAGCGGGGAGACGAGGCTGAAGCAGGACGAACTCACACAACTGTAACACACTGACTCATGTTCCACTTTAAATCATCTCTGAGAGCAGCTTCCTGAACTTCTACATCAAGCACACACACACGCCGTGCTCTCACTACTGTTCCTGTGTAGGCTTGACTCGCTCAGAGCTCATACTGTACATTACTGCAATAAACGTTTTACTTCCGGTCGTCGCCTCCACTACGTCGCCTCTTAACGTTAGAAATTTTACACAGTTATCTGTGGGCTACGGAGAAATATATGCAAAACAAACCTAATCTGGTAATAAATTTATCATCAGTTACATTTTAAATGCCAATTAAGTGATCAATGACTAATCATTACCATCTCTAGCAGGTTCACACACTCGTCCTCTCACCACTCTCTCATTACTGTCTCTACGAGAACTGTCTCTACGAAACAGCTGTGATGAGAGGTGAGACAGCCTTGACGGGAGGCGAGCATTGGACGCCGAGAGGTACGACAGTGATGAGGAGTAACGCCAACACACAATGTTTATGATGAAGGTTTAATAGGCCGTAATTATTTGTCCTGACTGTTGATTTTCTCAACAGGGAGACGAGATGAGATTGAATCAGACAATAAGGCACTGACTCATCGTCCAATTAAAAGTCTCCATGGAGAGCGTCTCTCGGAGCCGAGAGTGATCGAGGACAGAGGAATGATAAACACACTGAGTGGAAACGTGCTGCAGTGTTTAATGTGACGGGACTGAGCAGAGTACTGACTACCAGCGAGGGACTTGGAGACACCTGGTGGCAGGAACAGGAACTACAAGTCATATTTCTACAAAAATCATATTAAGATTACATTCTCCAAATCCATGCATGAAGAGACGAGAGACAGGAGCGTCAGACTCACCTGCAGTACAGAAGCTTTACTCCACACGGGTGATGATGTAACGTTGAGGTGCGAGTTCATGGCCTGGACCGCTTGATCCAACAGCGCCTGACCTTTCACCTCAGATGGACGACCTAATGTCTCTTCAAACCAAGCACCTCCCATCATCACCTCAAAACACACACACACACACACACACACACACACACACACGGGTTATCATCATCAGTGTCTGATAAATCAGTCATATATGTACAATAAAAGCTTTAAAGGCGGGGTTTTGGAACTGAACAGAGTGAAAGACACGCCCACTCAGATCTGACCTCATGTTTATATACAGACCCAAAGACACACCCATTTTATTATTTATGAGCTCAACGCCACACCCTTATTGTTTAGTGCCCTAATTTATACAGTATGGACTCTGGGACAGGGACGGACCTTAAAGACTCCGAGCCGATCTCGTTTCTATATGACTGCAAAGACACGCCCACTTATTTCTGCCCTAAACTCCATATAATAAGGACAATAAAAAGATGTGAATTAAAAGATGAGCGCGTTGCTGCTGCACCGCTGGTCTCAGACACGGGGAGGACAAAATGCTGGACACGTCCCTCTTACATTAGTAATGATTTATGAGCAGGACAGGTGAATTATTTAAAGGTTCGGTGCTCTGTGGAGGACTGAGGGGTATTTAATTCTCTTCAAAATCTTCTTAATGGAGAGAGAGAGAGGGCGGAGGGGGGGGAGAGGGGGGAGAGGGGGAGGAGGGGCTTTTATACAACACAAGGCACATAACATTTTCTCATGTTAATAAAGAATGTGTGTGTGTGTGTATATGTGTGTGTGTGTGTGTGTGTGTCCTTTGTGTTTCAGCTGCCCTTGTTGCTCATCCCATCAGAGCTTTACAAAACACACACACACACACATACAGATTATAAACCCTAACAGCGAGTCCGTCTTTTGCTCTGCAGTGAAACAGTGAGTTACTGAGTCTGACTATATTTATAGTAAAGGGGAAATAAAAACATGAATTTGTGTGTGTATCTGTGTGCGTGAGTGAGAGACAGCGAGGGAGAGTGTGTGTGTGTGTGTGTGTGTGTGTGTGTGTGTGTGTGTGTGTGTGTGTGTGTGTGTGTGTGTGTTCTTGTTTTCCGGATGCCTGTAGCAAATCAATACCTTTTATAACAGTTTATATAACAGTTACAGAAACACACAGAGGGTACTGGGGTCTCGCTGAGGTCCTTGGTGTGTGTGTGTGTGTGTGTCTCACTGTCAGTCTGGTTGTGGGTTCTCCTCTCCGGTCGTGTTGAGGATACGGAACCGAGTCGTACACGACCCCTAACAGACTTCTGTGCTCTGAGGATGGGATCAGGTGTCCAAAACCCTAAAAAACACACACACACACACACCAGAACACATCACTCATTCATTTCTTTCTCTCCTCCTTCATGTTGTTGTTTACACTCCTTCTCTCCTCACCACATCACTCTCTCTCCTTTTTTTTTTATAGTTCTTCCTCTTACTTACTTTTCTGGGTGTAGAAATATGTGTGTGTGTGTGTGTGTGTGTGTGTGTGTGTGTGTGTGTGTATGCCGACCTGTACAGGTAACACAGATCCCTCGTACTCCAGGTTCACGAGCCCGACACTCGCAGTGTTTATCTCACGCAGCTGATGTGACAGTGATTTGGCAGCAGGGGGCAGTACTGAGGCCAACGCTACACACACACAGAGTTACACTTGTGAACACACTCATTTCTCTCTGTGTGTGTGTGTGTGTGTGTGTGTGTGTGTGTGTGTGTGTGTGTTTACCTGAGGCAGGGAGAGCAGAGATCACATGATCAGCTTTGACAGTTGCTCCGTCCTCCAGTTTAATCTAAACAATGATGAAGAGTTAAAGGTGCAGTGATGAGGAGCGCGCTAGCCGTCAGTCTCACACACACACACACACACACACACACACACACACACACACACACACACAGAGACGAGTGTGTATTAAGTGGTTTAATTAATAATGGTTTAATTTAAGCTCACTCGCGCCTCGTCTCACCTCCCAGCCGCCGCCCGCAGTGTGGCTCAGAGACCTGACGGGGGCGCTGTGACGGATCTCCACTCGCTCTTGACTCCTCAGCGCCTCCTGCAGGGCTTCGGGGAGAGTCTGCATCCCCTCCCTCAGTGAAAACTGTGCCCAGGACTCCGCCTTCGCCCGCTGTACCAGCGCCGACGTGCCATCTGTGCCCGCCTTCTCTACAGTTCAATGGGTCAAAGGTCATTACAGCTCGACCTCCCGACGTCCCGTTTATACACTCCATAATAATTATATATTCAAACTATTCCACTTCCTCATACACACACACACTATATAGTGTACACTCCTTCTTAATTACCTGCTTCCTCTCTCACTTCCTTCTTTCCTTTCTTCATTTATTCCCTATTTATACTCTCTTCCTTTCTTTACATCTTTTCACACGTATACTTCCTTCTGTAGTTACACCTCCCCCCCTCCTCCTCCTCCTCAACCCCTCCCCCCTCCTCTTCTCTCCTCCTCCTCCTTTTTCTTCATTTTCTTCCTTCCTTTATAACATGTTTACTGCCGTCTCTATTTTCTTCCCTTCATGAATCTTCACCTTTGCCTTTTTTACTCCTTCACTTTTTTCCTTTATTCTTTTCTTCTTTTACAGCCTTCAGATACCAAACCTCCCCATTTATACCTCCTTCTTTACTTCCTCACGTCGGTCTTTGATTACTTGCTTCCTCTCTCACTTCGTCCTTTAATTCATTTATTCCTTCATTACTTTGATTCTTCTTCACTTTCAGTTCTATACCTCCTTTCACACTCGTTCCTCCCCTCCCTTCTTCCTTTTGTCCTTCCTCACTTGTACTTTATTTATTTTCTTTCTTATATCTCCATATGTCTTCTAGACACGTTTTCTTCCCTCCTTTCGATCACGTGTCCCACCATCCTTCTTTTCTTCCTTCCGTCAGTCTTAATTACTCCCTCCTTCCATCCCTTTTCTTATACAGCCGAGTCTTATTTCCATAGCATTTACAAATTATAAATGTATTCCTAATTCATCCTTCCTTCTCTACATCCTCACGTCAGTCCTTACACACGTCCTTACTTCCTCACACTTTATCCATTCCTTATTTATTCTTCATTACTGTCCTACTTCTTCCTTCCCTTCTTACATTTCTTTACATCCGTCTTTCCATTGGATCATCTTTAGTCTTTACTCCCTCACTCATGTTCAGTCTGTAACGCTCTGCACTAATTAAGATCCACAAGTTCAATCTAGTAGATCATTTAAATTCATAATGAAAATTTAATTCATTCATAATCACAATAAAACAGCGCGTCACAGCGTCCTGGCACTTTCATTCATCGCTGGGATTAGACTGTATTAATGTGATGAATTATTAATGAGGTCATTATAATAAACATTACCGCGGGAGAGGAGCATGCCCAGCAGGACCGAACCCCAAGCCTGCTCGGCTCTGTGGAGCGGCGGGAAACACGAGCGCACGCTCAGACGTCTGCTGTCTCCCGCAAACACGCCACGGCACAGACAGTCGATCGCTATGTCTGCTAACTGCACACACACACACACACACACACACACACACACACACACACACACAGAACCGGTGTCAGATTGCATTACACTCCTCTCTGGAGTCCCATTGGAGTCGTGTTTTGGGGGTGTGGCTACATACAGTATGTGGTGCTAAAACAGTTAGCTACAGGCAGAATACTAGTGATGAAGAGATGGTGGTTGCCATGGTAACGATGAACCCCATTCTGACTGATTTATCTAACGGGAGGCGGATCAATCAGAACACGCGGATGAAATGAATCGAAACCCAGAAACTGCGTGTTTGGGGCGTTTCCTCATTTGCATACTCATGTATATTCATGATTCCTGGCTGTGATTTTTAATAAGGCTAAAAGTGCAGAGATGCCCATCAGCCGCTGTAAGAACATCTATAGGTGTTATAACGCGACACAGAGTGTATTTATCAGTGTACGACTGGATGTTCTTTAGGGCTTTAGGGCTGACCTCAGAGCCGAATCTCCTGGAAAAGAACGAGTGCATGGACTCGTCCTCCTCCTTCCCCTTCTTCACCAGGACCTCCTTCAGCACGCTGAGGATGATGGGACGCGTAAAAGGAGGCACAGTCTTCACCACTCCACTGAGGAGACAGAGAGAGAGAGAGAGCCTAATATGATATTCTCTCATATCTAATATGTTTATACTGTATAGGTTTATAAATTCAGATTAATGTAATTAATGTT
>JAQMYI010000023.1:43291860-43305136 GCA_030014275.1 Clariallabes melas | reverse complement strand
TATCTATCTATCTATCTATCTATCTATCTATCTATCTATCTATCTATCTATCTATCTATCTATTTGTCTGTCTGTCTGTCTGTCTAATGCAGCCTATCATGCTCATTCGTAAGCCCCCTTTATCTGCGTTCACTGTGTAGTTATTTAAGCATGGGTTCTGTTGTGTCCAACATCAATGGGTTAAATAAATAAGTGAGCATAATGTTAGTAATAAAATGTGTAACTATTTTACTCTTCACCCCAAGCAACATCCATTTGAAGTTCAGCACTGATAGGTAAAATAAAGTATGTGTCAGTTTGTAATGGGAAATGTTAATGCTAAAAAATGAAAAAGTCACTGTTAATATTAAAGCAATGTGAATAGCAGGTAGCAGTACATCAGATCTGATATTGAACTCTGAAAATGTAATAAATTTGATACTTGTAGCCAGGAATGCCCATGTTATATACAGTATACATTTTATGACCTCTTATGTGTGTATATATATATATAGCACACAAGAGGTCATAAAATGTGCATTATTGTACGAAGAAAATTTAAAATATTTGCCCAAATTATGTCTCCAGAAATAAGTACATTTATGAACATTTCTTCTTATTTAAAAAAACATGGCTCACAAGGGGGGTTCGCCTTTTTCATGACAATGCGCCAGTCCATTCAGCTCTCGAAATATTGAATCTTGCGAGCGACTTGGGGTACAAAATTCTGCCTCGTTTTCATTACATTACACTACCGTTCAAAAGTTTGGGATCACTCTGTAACAATGCTGAAGGCATCCAAAATATGCGATAATCTTCTTTGAACAGTTAATGTTGAGATATATCTGTTACTCATGATCTGTAAAGCCTTCAGAACGGCGCAAATCTGAGGTGCTGTTTGTTAATTGGTGATTTCCGAGGCTGGTAACTCTAAATGAACCTCCCTTTTTCCTCGAATGGTCTTCATGATGGTGCTTGATGGGTTTTATAAATCCACTTGACAGTACTGTTCTTGCAACTGACTGTTGTTGTTTTGTTGTTACATGATTATCGAATTCCATATGTGTTGTTTCATAGTTTTGAAATCCCTAGTGTGGTCGTAGAAAAATAAATAATTACAACAAAAACAAAGAAATTTGCAAGTGATCCCAAACTTTTGAGTGGTAGTGTACTGTATACTCCATATAGTGCAAAATGTATATGCTAAATTGTATTAATATGACAAAACCAGAGGTGACTAAAGTACACAAACTCAATACCCACGTAAAAGTACTACTCGCCAAAAAATGTGCTACCACTTAAAATTTTTACTTGGGTAATGTACTAAAGTAAATATATGCTCTAGAATGTACTTTCAGAACAAGTATAAGAATTCCACAAAGAAACGGATTTTTCTGGATATCGATCCGACCGAATTACTGATAAACAGTATATTATACACAAGTAAAGTTTATGCTGTTGATTACATGAATGTGCAAGTTTATTCCAAAAGTTGACATTAATTACAGCATATGAAATGTTAGCATTGTTAGCCCCTTTCATTACTTTGGTAGGTTAGCGAGTTGTTATCATTGCTACCCTCTATAATGCAAGTAAACAATGGCATACTGCAAGCATACTGTACAGAATACAATAATGTTAAAAGATGCTGCAAAACATTTTAAGCTTAAAAACAATATTTTGTTATTTGCGCAACACCCAAACCAAATTTATAAAATTACATAACTCTTATGCTCAGTATTTTTAGCTAGTTAGCTAGATCACTTCTAATGTTACCATAACACATGTTCCCGTTCGATATGCTTGAAAAATGAGCCAGAAGAATCCACTTACCAGGGAACCAATCAGTACTTTAATAATGACCTGCCGGTCATTACTGTAAACTTTGACTGGTGGAATTGTTTTGTTCCTGTCCTTCCCATGTAGGTTAACTTAGATCACGGTATGGTGAGAGTGACAGCATTAACACTTATGTTTACAAATCTCTTTTGTGTTTGGCATCTTTACTTTTTAGATGCCAATCACAGAAGAGATTTGTAAACAAATCTCCTGTTCCTGTTTAAAAAGTAAAAGTACAGGATTTTCATATAACGTGTAGTGAGCAGGAGTAAAAAGTATCACGTATGTAAAATTTTAAAGTAAAGCAACAACACACCCAAAAAAATACTTTAGTACAGTAACAAAGTATTTGTACTCCACTACTTACCCCCTTTAATCTCTCATCTTTCTCTATCTGGATGCCTTCTTCCTGGCCCAAGTCTGCGCTGAATCGAAATCCGAATCTATTTTCCTGTCATGTGTTCAACCTTCAGCCTCACAGGCCAAAATCTCCCAGAATTCCCACTGGGTTGGCTTTATAGTCAGTTAGAAGGCATAAAAACAATCTAAAATCCTCACGGCCAAAAAACTAGCTTTGAAATGAGCAACTTTCACATTTGATAAACACGCTTAAGAACTGTTTTCCAACACAAGACCTAGGAACCCTAAAATCCTGAATCTCTGGATCTGGCCCCGGGGCCCTGAACATATTCTGACTCTCAGCGTGCGGCTTTCTCGCGGCATTCTTTCAGCGCCTGAGTGGAATAATTAATCAACACATCGCTGATTGGGTAATTAGTATGTAGTAACACTAACAGTGAACACTCCATTAATATAGCTTATTTATGGCACCTAAATGACTAATTAATTACAATGGGAGGACGGGTGAGGCGGGTGCCGTATATGTGTTTGGACCTCCAGTTCATTAATAATGCATTTCTTTCATCTTTTTTCCAAAGGTTTCACTCATGAATAACTAATCTCCAAACTAAGGGAGAATAACCGCAGACCGGTGAAAACGCTTCGGAAATGTAAACCTTGCATGTATTTGCATTTTTTAAAAACCACATCATTCAGGTCTATACTTCGCATATCCTCTTTTTTTCTTTTTTCTTTTTTTTTTTAAGTACGCACCCACTGCTAAAAAAAAAAAGAGTGCCTTTGTGTTGTGAGAGTAGAAAATAGGAGAAAAATCAGTGTGAAACACAATGAGAGTCACTCTCCTCCCACACTAAGTCACAGATGAGTCAGTTAGCTGTGGTATCCGAACGCAGGAAGACAGAATGCAAATGCCAAAGAACAACAGTAAAGACAAAACTTTGATTATAATTACTTCAGTCCATAACAAGAACAAGGGGGAAAAAATTATTCTGAACGGAAAAAAGTGCATTATCCTGACCGTAACTTCGGGTGAATGCACAGAAAAGGCTCATTTAAAAATGAGGCATCAATTACAAAGTTCGTGACGCACCATTCCAGTACAATGACTTGACATCAATATCATTTTACCAAGCAAAAGCCTGAGCTAAAAAAGAAAAAACATCACAAAAGTTTATTTTTTTTTTTTAACAAGCCAAAGATAAATTCTTCTGTACCTCATTTTCTCTCAGACACTTAAAGAAAAACTTACTATGTGGGATGGAGAGTTAGATGGTAGACAGATGGAAAGAAGAGAAGAAAGATGGGTAAGGGTTTAGTTGCATGGCTTTTGGGATATATCATTAGACTGATGTTAAGGTACTGTAGATAGTGACAAGATGAATATATGGATGGATGTATGGGTGGATGGATGGATGAATGGACAGAGAGAGATGTAAAAAGATGTAGAAAGAGGATAAATATGAAGAATGACTTGTCAATAAATGTGTCGATGGATCAGTGGATAATGAGAGCAATGTATAAACGGATGGAGGGAAAGATGCATGTATGGATGATTATAGGTGTATATTTGGATGGTGGATGTGCTCTAGTAGATGGTGAATGGATGGACTGATAAGTAATTGTAGACAGGTAGGAAGATGGGTGGGACAATGTGAATAAATATACTGTAAAGATACTGTAAATTGGCAGGTGGTTAGATCAATGGATGGATGGATGGATGGTTAGCAGTCAGAGAAAGCACTCTGAATGAAGCCTAGCTTCTACAGGAGTAATGATGACATTAAATCAGTAATAATTAAAACAGAATATGTTCAATATGGGGTGTGTGTTATACCATAAATGTACAGTAACACAGCAGTGTGTATGGTTTATTTGTTGCTAAAACCCTTCACCCATCGCTACTCGGGCTCAGAAGGTCCCTGGGCGCCTGGCCTCGGTGTGTTTGAGTAAATGGTCCTTATTTTTACAGTGTAATTACCTGCTGTAGAGCGGGACTGATGTGGTCGCACCGACCGATCAATCAGGTTAGAACAGCGCTGGCACACTGGCAGGCTGTGAACACACACCGTCGCTCACACCGCCTCATGTTCGCTTTCCAATCTGCGCTCTGCTACACTGTGGGACCTCCAGGAGTGAATTAACACCCACAAAGTAGAATTAACTCCTGCAAGTGCAGAACTTTACTCATACAGAGTGGTAGTAACTCCTACAGTGTAGAATTAACTCATAAACATTAGTGTTAACTACTGCATTGGTAAATGAACTCCTACAGTGTGGCATTAACTCACTTAGAGTGGTACTAACTCATACAGTTTAGAATTAACTCATGTAGAATGGTTGTAGCTCGTACAGTGTAGAATTAATTCATATAGTATGGTGGTAACACATTCAGTGTATATTTAATTTCATATAGAGTCATTTTAACTCATGAAATGTAGAATTAACTCATAGACATTAGTGTTAACTACTGCATTGTTAAATGAACTCCTACAGTGTGGCATTAAATCACTTAGAGTGGTAATAACTCATACAGTCTAGAATTAACTCACTTAGAGTGGTACTAACTCATACAGTCTAGAATTAACTCATATAGAATGGTTGTAGCTCGTACAGTGTAGAATTAACTCATATACTGTAGTACGGTGGTAACACATTCAGTGTATATTTAATTTCATCTAGAGTCGTTTTAACTCATAAAATGCAGAATTAACTCATATACTGTAGTGTGGTATTAACACCTGACGTGTAGGATTAACTCATATACTGTATAATGGTATTAGCTCATATATTGCAGAATTAACTTATATAATGTGGTAGAACTAGTGTGTAGAATGAACTCTTATAGAATGGATTAAACTCATACAGTGTGGAATTAACGCATATTGAGTGGTTTAACTCACACGGTGTATTGCAGTGATTGCAGTCAGAGAACAGCCCTCAGAGAACAGCTGTCAGCATCAGCCAAAGCCAGGACCGTCTTCATGGCAAAGTGGTCCCGTCCCCAGTCACCACACACATCCCAAACAGACCACATGCGACGAGATCTCCAACCAGAAGCAGGGCATCAGGACGAGTCAGTCAACTCCAGAGGGCAGAGGGGGTCTGGATCACTGACGGCTAAGGAGCAACGTGTACAGCTCAACAGAGAGACAGGGAGAGTTAAAGAGAGAGAGAGAGAGAGAGAGAATTTATAAGGTGAATGTATAATTATTGCAGAGTGCAAGCAGGGACTCCCTGAGATGTACTGTAAAGCGACCAATCACTTCACCGTCAACAAACCTGAGTGATCAGTGAGAGTGAGGAAGACAGCATTTAAACATACCAGTTCACCATAATACTCTACGTCCATGAGTCCCTCAGATCTGCTCCTTTACCTAAGGCAAATCTATTTATAAAAATGCTTGGCTAAATAAATAGGTTATTAGCCTAGACTTAAACACTGAGACTGTGTCTGAGTCCTGAACATTAATTGGAAGACTATTCTGTACAGCACCTCTGTGTACAGTCTGTAGTTTTTTAGTTTTTTCTCTATATTTTTTATTCTATTTATATCTGTTTATATATTATTTATTTATTTTCCCCTATTGTATTTGTATCTTTTTAAATATGCAGCCACAGGAGAAACAATTTCCTTCGGGATTAGTAAAGACCTATCTTATCTTATCTTAACTTTGGGGCTTTGTAAGAAAGCTCCGCCCCTTCTGTAGTTTTCATAATACGTGGTACTGACAACGTTTGAAGTAGGTGGATCGTAAGACACTAGCAGTTCACTCAGATACTGCGGTGCGAGACTATTTAATGCTTTATATGTCAAAAGTAGTATTTTAAAAATTGATGCAAAATTTCACGGGGAGCCAATGCAGTAAGTAACATGTCTCCTCATCTCATCATGTATCCATCCCACTACCTGCTACACATGACTGTTAAAGGAAAAGAACAACATAAGCCTAGCTTCACTCTCTCTATAAACTCTATAAAGACTGAGGGCAAATTCGGTATTAATAACCCCAATAACTGTTCTTTACTTTGTAAGGATGTTGAGATGGAGACCTGTATGACCTCAGGTGAGGGGACATCCAGCTTTCTAGGACGCATCATCATCGTGAACGAAGAGAAGGATGGATCCCAGACATCTCTGAAAGAAGAGCCTAAGGACGAATATTACCTCTGTAAGAGAGCAGGGTGAATCTTTAACCCTATTTATAATCCCATCTCCTACTCTAACTAGAATTTACTTTTCACTGGACACTTTCTGTTTTTTGTGCCCTGTATTTCATGACAACTGTATAAATATTAAAAATTATGAACATGCAGGTGGAGAAACATCAGACTCTGTGGACCAACAGAATGAAGAATTCCAAATGAAACTTATAAAAGAGGAAGAAGATGAAGCTGAAGATGAGGACTATCTCTGTAAGAAAACAGGTTTCCCACTAACTTAATGTTTAAAGTAACTCATTGCAGACACTAAAGAACTCTAGAGGCCTACTTGGTGTAGAGATATTAAACCAGAGCAGAAACAAGCAAGGGACAAAGTGAACGGTCGAATTACACAAATCATGATCTTATGCATTTAGCATAGAGGCATCTGTTTCATGTGTACATAAGTTATATTTTATTTATATAGTTTTCTAATCATTTCTCTGCTGTGTTTTTATCTCCAGACTGTGAGATTTGCAGATCTTTCTTCATCAATAAGTGTGAGCTTCACGGTCCACCTCTCTTCATCCCTGATACGCCTGTTCTTATCGGGGTTTGGGATCGGGCCAGACAAACACTTCCACCATTTTTGGAAATTCGGAGGTCTGATATTCCAGACGCAGGTCTGGGAGTGTTTAACACAGGAGGCACGGTGCCAGTAGGTGTGCACTTTGGGCCATATGAGGGAGAGCTGGTGGACCAAGAGGAAGCCATGAACAGCGGCTACTCCTGGGTGGTAATTACCTGTCTTAACTACTCTAAATTAATTTCAAATTAGAAATGGATTTTCATCAGTGAACATATAGAGGGGTAAGTCATGGCTTAGAGGATCTCATCTGTATAAAGAATACTGTGTTCAGTTCCAGACAAACTACTAATTATGTTTTCTTTTTACTAGAGTTAAATATGATTAAAAACAATACAAGGCTGAGGAATAAAGAATAGGACATTGTTTTGTGTTTCCCCAGCACTTGATATCATCCATTCATTAATTTTCTATAACTCTAACATGTTTGTCTGTACCTGTAGTCCAAAACATTTTCTTTTTTACACTAGTGAAGTGACTGTCTGGTGAAGTTTTTAAGCTTTTACAGAGACTTTGGCTACCTTATACAGTTTAGAAACACATTTAAGTCTAAGATTGGCAAACATACATAAAAATACAATACCTAAAGTTTGTGCACCTCGACCATCACATCCACAACTGCTGCTTCTCCAAACTGTTACACATACTCTGGAAGCACACAGTTATACAGAACGTCTCTGTGTGGTGGTACAGTTCCCCTTCACTGGAACTAAGAGGAACTTACCAAACCCTTATCCAGCATGAGAACACCCCTATGAGATCCAGAAATCCCGCTCCATGAAGACATGGTGTGTTAAGGTTGGAGCGGAAGAACTCGAGTGTCCTGCACAGAGTCCTGACTGAACTCAGCCTCACTGAACCGTCAACTTTGGGATGAACTAGAACTGGAGCCTCCACAACATCCCGACATCAGCACATGAGCTCACTAATGCTCCTGTAGAGCTCAAGTGTGAATGAACACCAGTCCATACAGCCATGCTCCACCAAATTGTGAAAACCCTTCACAGAAGAGTGGGGCACATTATAACAGCAAACACAGGGGGCAACATCTGGAATGAGACATACAGTTGAAATCACAAGTTTTACATCCATTTAGGTGGAAATCATTAAAACTGATTTTTTTAAACACTCCACAGATTTCATGTTAAGTGTTTGCGCTTCGCAAAATAGATGGCATCACGAGGAAGGAAGATGTGGATATATTGAAGCAACATCTCAAGACATCAGCCGGGATGTTAAAGCTTGATCACAAGTGGATTTTCTCATGGATAGGAAACCCAAGCATACTTCCAAAGTTGTGACAAAATGGCTTACGGAAAATAAAGTCAAGGTACTGGAGCCCTGACCTCAATCTAATCGACCAGAAACATCTGACCAGAGTTACACAATTTAAGGGAATATTACTAAATACTAACTCAGTGTGTGTAAACTTCTGAACTACTGGGAATGTGATCCAACTAAATCTTTCTCCCTGCTATTGATCTTTCACATTCACAGGTTACTCAGATTAAATGTCAGGAAATGTGAAAGAAGTTTTAAGATTTGTCTAAGGTGTGTGTAAATTTTTTATATCAACAGTATACAGGTTTTAGGGTCGGGGTGCACATAATTTTGGCCTTATAGAGTATTTATTTATCATCTCACAATTTTTTACAGATATCCCACAGAAGACAATGTGAGCAGTACATTGACGCTAAGAAAGAGATACATGCTAACTGGATGAGGTGAAAAACTCACCATAAATCTTTTTTTCAAACCTGATTGAATATTTGTACAATAATTCATTATATTTATTTTGAATATAATCGCTGTCTCTGACCGTGCGCTCATCACTATTCTCATTTTCTTTTTCTTTTTCCCGCTGTTGCTCTGACTCGTCCTCTCAGGTATGTGAATTGTGCTCGTAACGATGAAGAACAGAATTTGGTGGCTTTTCAGTATCGAGGGGGGATCTTCTACCGTTGTTCTCGACCCATTGAACCAGGACAGGAGCTGTTGCTGTGGTATGGAGAGGAATACGCCAAAGATCTCAGCATCGCATTCCACTACCTCTGGAAGAAAAAATGCTTTGCAAATGGTTACGTACAAATATTGTGATTTCATTATGCTTATTTATTTGCGAGACAAATGTACTGGAAAGTTTTCATATGCACGTCCAGATGCAGTGTAGTCATCCTTATGTTGTTTACGTCATCTCTATGCATTTTATTCCCTATACATTTTTTAAAACTTCTTTCTGCAATCATTTTTTTTTTGTTTCAGGAATGAACAGCACGCAAGTGTTCTCCTGCTCTTTGTGTCCAGCATCCTACACTTCTCAAGTTTACTTTCACAAACATGTTAGAAGATGCCACTATGAGGAGTATTTGAGACTGCTGAATTCAGGAGAGATTAAATTTGAGACTCTGATGCCCACGAGGAACTCCAGTAGTCAGCAGACTTCGCCTGGTTCTCTGGCCTCTAACACCTCTCATGAACAAAAGCAGGAGGAGCTCCATCCCTGCTCTCACTGTGGGAAAAGTTTTACTCAGCTGAGGACTCTCCAGTTACACCAGTGCGTTCCCACCGGGAAAAAAACACACCAGTGTTCATCATGCGGAAAGATTTTTAGCAACAAAGGAACTCTCGTAAGACACGTGCGCATTCACACCGGAGAGAAGCCGTTCCACTGTGCGCAGTGTGGGAGGAGTTTTACTCAGAAAAGTCACCTTCAAACACATGAGCGCATTCACACTGGAGAAAAACCGTTTCATTGCTCACACTGTGGGAAGAGTTTTAATCACCAGAGTCATCTCCAGCAACACCAACGTATCCACACCGGAGAGCGGCCGTATCAGTGCTCGCAGTGCGGTCGGGGTTTCACTCACCTCGGGCACCTCCAGCAGCACCAGCGCACACACACTGGAGAAAAACCCTTCCAGTGCTCGGAGTGCGGCAAAAGTTTTAATCACCAGAATAATCTCCAAACTCACCAGCGCATTCACACAGGCGAAAAGCCGTATCACTGCACGCTGTGTGGGAAAAGTTTCACTCACCAGAGCCATCTCCAGTTCCACCAACACATCCACACCGGCGAGAAGCCATTTCAGTGCTCGGTGTGTGGGAAATGTTTCAATCGAGCCAGTCACCTTCAACAACACCAGCGCACTCACACAGGCGAGAAACCGTACCAGTGCACCGTTTGTGGAAAACGTTTTACACGAAACACTCATCTGCAAAAACACCAGCGCAAACACGCATCAGAGACGGCGTATTAATGCTCGGCACGGTGCAGACTGTGCATGTGCACTCACACAGCCATCAGGCTCAGCACAGAAGTATAATCATGTTCAGATTAATGTGACAAATGATGTGAAGCATGTTTTAGCTGTGTAGCTGTTTAGGCATCCTGTTGGTTACAAATACATTTCAATTCATCTAGTTATGTTTAATGTGGCGGCACGGTGGTGTAGTGGTTAGCACTTTCTGTCGCCTTGCACCTCCAGGGTCCGGGTTCGATTCCCGACCAGGCTCGATTCCCGTCTCTGTGTGCATGGAGTTTGCATGTTCTCCCCGTGCTTGGTGGGTTTCCTCCGGGTACTCTGGTTTCCTCCCACAGTCCAAAGATATGCAGGTTAGGCTAATTGGTGTTCCCAAATTGCCCGTAGTGTGTGAATGAGCGTGTGAGTGCCCTACAATGGATTGGCAGCCTGTCCAGAGTGTACCCCGCCTCGTGCCCTAAGCTTCCTGGGATAGGCTCCAGGTTCCCGCGACCCTGAATACAGGATAAAGCGGTATAGATGATGAGTGAGTGAGAAAGTGTTATTGTATTTCCAGGTTTACATACTGCAGTTGTAGAAGAAAGCAATTTTTCTTAGCGGCTCCCTGTTTTTGCCTTCAACGACCGAAAAGGCAGACTGAACTGAGTGGGCAGCAGAGATTCTTGTTTTCCGCACACAACTTTCTATATGTCAGTGATGGAAAATAATTCCTCCAGGAAGCTGCTATGACAGTAAAGGGGTAGCAAGGTTTCAATAAGGGCATGCACACAATCTCAGTATTTAAGGTCTCTAATAGGGTTAATCCATCATCGAAATATTATATCCACAAATTCCAGTTTGGCAAGTAATCACTTTAAAAATTGTAAACTGTGTACAACACTAACAGTGCATCCATATTCAATATATTTTATTTACACCCAAAACATATTGAGCCACAGAGCATATTTTATTTAGTGTATGATGGAAATTAATATATTTTTGATGAAAAATATTTTCCTTGGCCTTGAATAAATCAGTATGTAAAAACCTGAGCAACATGCAAGAAACAGCGAAGCAGATGCAGCACTCAGATTTCTGTTACTGATTAAACTGGTCTATTTATATGCAGCATCAACTATAAAAGTGAAATTATTATAACATTGTTATAACCTTTATTATTGACAAGGGAACATAAACCAGCTCCTTTTTTTACTGCATTTACAAAGTAAATTTAAAAAAAAAAGTTACTTTGTTAATGTTACCTTTGAGACACTATAAAAAAAGATAATTTGATGATCATGGCTCTTAATATTAGGCAAATACAACCTCAGATGTACAAAAACAACTTTTCACCATGCCTTTATTTATTTAACAAATATGAAGTCAAAAAAAGGTGAAATAAGTTCCACCTTACTGCTTCTACAGGATTTAAGTTGCAGCCAGCTCTTATTGGCTTATTAGCTCTTGATTAACTATTAGCTGTTATTAGCTCTTGATTAACTAATCAGCAGATTTGCAGACTTCTGTAAAAGCAGAGGTTTTGGCAGTCTGTTGGTCCGAAGCATACAAGTGTGTGTTAACACGATGCATGGAAAAGACATAAGCGCTAGTCTTAGAGAAGCAATTGTTGCTGCTCATCAATCTGAAAAGGTAAATAAAAGTTTCAACATTCCACAGCAAGGAAGATTATTCACAAGTGGAAAGATTTCAAGACAGTTGCCAGTCTTTCAAGAAGTGGACGTCCCAGCACATTCACCCCATGATCAAACCACACAATGCTCAGAGGAAACAAAAAAAAAAAAAAACATATCTCAGACCCTATAGGCTTTACTGATCCTGTTAAATGTCAAATTCCGTAACAGACAAATTAGAAGGATATACTGAACAAGTACAGTTTGTTTTGAAAGGTTTGCCAAGAAAAACAAATCTTCTGTCTAAAAAGAACATGGAAGCAGAACCGAGGTTCACAAACCTGTATCTGATCAAACCACGAGACTTCTGGAGTTGTTTGCCCATAATGCACAGCGCCATGTTGGCAAAAATGAAACACCTCATACACACTGTCAAGCACGGCAGTGGAGGTGGAGGTGATTTGAGCTCCTTTTTGCAGCCACAGGACCTGGGCACCTTGTACTGTAGTCACCAAGTAGACCATGAACTCCTCTGTATACCAGAGTATTCTAGAAGCAAATGTGAGGCCATCTGTCCGACAGCTAAAGCTTGGTCCAAAATGAATCATGCAAAAGGGGACAATGTTCCAAGGCACTTCAGTAAATTTACATCAGAATGGCTAAAAATAAAAGAATCAAGGTTTTGGAATTGCCTAGTCAAACTGCAGGCCTCAACCCAATTGAGATGCTGTGCATAAGGCAAGTGCTATTAAGTGTGTTTAAGTGTTATTAAACTCAATAAACTGAAGCAAAGTAAAAAAAAGAATGGGCTAAAGATTCCTCTGCAATTACAGTATGTGGGAGAAGGCTAAAGTCATACAGGAAACAAGTACTTCAAGATATTGCTGCTAAAGTTGGATCTACTTGTCTAATGGGGTACTTTGTATTGCCCACATTGTTTTTTTCTTTTTGGCTTCATCAGTGTGTCACAGTCTTAGGTTACATTTACAACAACATTTGTTATATCTGGCTAATTACGTTCTCAGCTTACGAGCTTAATGACAGTGAAAAAACACTTAGGTGGTTTTCATCTAAAGTTATATTTGACTAATACTAAAACCTACTAAAATCAGATGATATTTTTGTTTCTACACATAGAAATAAAAGAGAGGGTACTACACTACCGTTCAAAGGTTTGGGGTCACTTGCAAATGTCTTTGTTTTTGTTTAGTGATTTATTTTCTACATTCTACAACCATACTGGGGATTTATAAACTGGGGGTTCAAAACTATAAAATAACACATATGGAATTAGGTAATTACGTAACAACAACAAAAACAACAGTTAGTTGTTATTTCTAACTGTAATAGTTCTTGCAAAAACAATATTGTCAAGTGCATTTGCAAAATCCGTCAAGCACCATAATGAAACTGGCTCTCATGAAGGCCATCCCAGGAGGGCG
>JAQMYI010000023.1:43124732-43138373 GCA_030014275.1 Clariallabes melas | reverse complement strand
TATTTACACATTAAGTTTACTGAAAGTAAAAACAGTTGAAAGTCAGAGGACGTTTCTTTTTTTGCTGAGTATATATTATTTATATATAAATATATAATGTGTGTGTGTGTGTGATGTCATGTATGAGTTCCAGACAGGATGTTACAGTGAAAAGCCTTGCTTCGAGTCATGTGACCAATGACAACTAAGGTCTTGTGTGTGTCAGTCATGTGACCAACTCGTTTGGCGTTTTGAGGTGTTTATGTAAAGCCACGCGCACGTGTAGTCTCACTGTTGTGAATCATCATATTGGAGATTTTTTATTCATAAATAAAAATTCAGGAAAACTAAACCTTTTATTGCATTTCACAATGAACCTTACATTTACTTCATATCTCACACACAAAACTTTTGGTTTATATTTAATGACTTCAATCTCAACTTATAAACTCTAAATAAACTCGTGTTAATGTATCTAGGTTTTTGTAATTGCTCTCCTTTTTCCTTTCCTCAATTAATTCTCTTTATTGTGTTTTAATCATTTAATTTGTGTGTTGAATCGTTAACACTGCCTGGCGAATTTATAGATTCTGATCAAAGATTCCAAACAGTGGTGTGTGATTGTATTCATGTTTATAACTAGAAAGAAAGAAAGAAAAGGACTTTTGCTATTTCACTTTTTTCTGTTCTGAATCTTCACTTAATTTTCAGAGTTTCAGAGATAGTGATTATCTGCAAAAACATTTCCTTTGAACAGTGGATTTTCACACAGACACACACAGTGATGAATGCAGCTCTACTCGCAGCTGCAGGTCCATTATTATTAACTGCGGTCTAGTTGTTAACCACTTTGTCCACTAGAGGTCAGTACAATGAGCCCTTAAATGAAGCTGCATAAAACGAACCTTTTTGCTGAAACTATTGGCTAAAGCCTCTGTCTCACCATCACTAGTGTGTGTGTGTGTGTGTTACCTTGAGCATGAGTCCACACATACTGAAGATCATGCCTAGGAGGTTCATGTAGTCTGGAGTCGGATCCTCTAGAGTGGGATTAGAGTCACTGCTGGGAGGCTTGTAGCTGGAACACACACACACACACACACACACACACACATATCAGCTGTTAGCCGCGTTAGCTCTGTTAGCCGATGCTAATGTACAGTGCGGTTATTATCAGGTTGTTACCGGAAGATATTGTTGTGTCTCCGCGGGTCCGCCATGTTGTTACAGCTCATAATATCACACACAATCTACACACTACACACCCTGATCACTCCGCTATCCCCTGCGCCGCACTCTTCACCGGAACTGACGTCACCACTCGGATTTTCGCTTGGGAGAGGGCGGCTGTAAGCGCCATCTGCAGGCCTGGAGTGGGAGTGCAGACATGACATGCACTGTCTGTCTGTCTGTCTGTGTGTGTGTTTACTGAAAAACAAAGGTTCTGTTGTAGGGGTTTTACTGGCGCGCGCGCACACACACACACAGACGAGAGTTAAAGTTTGTTCCCCTGTGTTCCTTTAAATGAGTGACTCTCAGATCATCTGAATGATTTGTGGATTTTAATCAGAACTCAGAAACATTTACACTCAGACATGAAAATAAAGTGTGTTCATAAACATACACACACACACACACACAGGGTTGAAGTAGTGCTGATATCTGAACTCTGTGAGTGTGTGTGTGTGGTTAATAAAAAATACACTCGTTATTTTAGAGAACTTTAAGTAATGTTGGTGTATGTTTGTTACATAATGTGATTTATTTCTGACCAGTCGCTCTGTTCTCTCAAGGGGAAAGTCTGGACCTCCTGAAACTGTAATAATTATTAGAATGAACACACACACACACACACACACAGGTTTAGTGTAAATGTGACGTCATGTGATCAGAAACGCTGGAAGCTCAGTAACTGATAATGAAACACACAGCATGTTACATCTCTCTTTCTCACACACACACACTACTTTATATACACAAATTTATAATAAATTATTAAATTATATTAAATAATAATTAAAATAAGATTCACATCTTAGCAAATTTACACACATTTTATCATGAAACCAGTCACTAAGGTACAAACCTCAACAGCCAATAGGAAACAAGAGGGCGGGGCTACAGTATCTATAATAGTACTTTACAACATTTATAACTGTAGTAATTAGGGCTAATTATTATCGTCACTCCTGGGCAGGATGGGGGTGGGGTGAGGTTGGGTGCAGTGGGTGGCGGCGTCTCCTCACAGCTCCAGGTTCCATCCTGAGCTCAGGGTTCTGTTCGTGTGGAGTTCTCTCCATGTCCATGTAGGTTCCACAGTGTCCTCCCATCTCCAAACACATGCAAGGGGACTGTTTATGCTAAATTGCCCCTTGGGTATGACTGAGCAGTGCTCTGCCCTGGACACTGGACTGGACTGGCATCTCACTTCTCCCACTGTGTGCTCAGCACTTCTGGGAAAAACACTGCAACCCTGACAAGGATGAAGAGCTTACTGAGAATGACTCTTTCTTCTCCTCACTATTATCTCGCTGTAGTTGTGTTGTGTTTCTTCTTTACTTTAGTGTCTATGTGTTTAACAGATGAAGAAGCTTGGTTGTGTGAGGCGTTGTGTATGAGGTTGAGTGTGGTGGTGTGTGTGGTGTTGTGCGACATGTTGTATGTGACATTATGAGTGGAATCGTGTGCGTAACTGCATGCGGTGTTGCGTGCAACATTATTTGTGACATCTTGTGTGTCATTGTGTGTGACATGTGCAGTATTGTGTGCAATTTGTAAAGCACTGAATGCCGCATTGTGCGGGACGTTGTGTGTGGTGGTGCGTACGGTGTTGTGTGCAACACTATTTGGAGCGTTTCGTGTGGTGGCGTGTGTTACATGTACACAGTTGCGTGTGGTGGTGTGTGCGGTGTTGTGCGGGATGTGTGCAGTGTTGTGTGTGGTGGTGTGTGCAGTGGTGTGTGTCTTTGAGCGTGTGAGAGTCCTGCCAGTCATGCGCTGGGGGGAGGGGCTAAGTGTCCTGTGGGTGGAGTTTAAGCTGCGTGAGGTGGTAAAGATGCAGCGCAGCGGGGTTCGGGGACTCGCTGGCCGGGACAGAGCAGATTTAGACCTTACACTGCCTCCGGACTGTACACACCTCGACCTGAAATGAACATCATATAATAAATATAATCATCACACACAATAAGATTGCAAAGTGAGTAAATAAGTTTTCAGTTCACTACAGTACATACTACGAGTCAGAGTAATACACAGAGTAAACACACTACATACTTCTCACCTTGTGCTGAAAGTGTAGCCCTGCTCAGAAATCTAGTGCCAAATTCAAACAACAAGGACAATGTGTCTGTAAAAAACAATCACACCGGAAAGTGGCACGGACTGGGCAACACAGGTAAGCCAGGTCTCCCGTGGGATCTGAGAACCTGGGAAATCATTGGTACTGTAAGAGTACCAGATCCACATTCAGCTGATGAAGCAGAACAACGAGTAGATAAAACCATCACCAACCATGCACAGAGCAACATCTGATAAAGGGAAGAAGAAAGAAACAACAGAAATGATAACAGACATCTCAGTCGACACCCACTGGGTAACATCCACCTGTCACTGAGCTCCCACGAGACTGATACTACAAACAAACCATCAGGTAGGTGCATGAAGGCTTTAAGGCAAATCAAACTCAGGGAGGTTAAACAGCTTGTACAAGCATCTGCCACAAAAATCATCCAGGGATCTAAAGAAAGACAGAGGAGACAAAAATCAAAGCAACCAGCTTGAAAAGACAAGCCGGCTAAAGCCGCATGAACAACTGACCAAGAGGTAGTGTTACGGAGAAAGATCTGGGGGAATGACAGGAAGCAGCTTGGATCCAACAACAACAGGATCAATATGAAGGTACAGAGAACCAGGAGTGGAATGACATCAACATCAGAGAGACCACTGCCACCATCAACAGATCCAGGAACTGGTAGCAACCAGACAGACATTGAGAGAAGTCCATTTCTGGATCAAGAGGGGCCTACAAGGAGCTTCTCCCACAAATGGAAAAGACCAAGAGCCCCACAAATAACTGATGCCATCACCTGTCTTAAACATGTATGAGATTCTCGCTGGCATTATTCAAAAAAAGAGCAAGTTGCATCCTGCAAAAAAGGAAGACTGGAGGAAAGGAAGCTGTGGATGCAAAGACCAGCTGCACTTTAACAAAGTCAGACTGGAAGCTCCTGAGGACTCGTGATCAGATCACCCCTGCATTAACAAGGACAGTGTATATAAACAATGCAGACCCCGGAAAAGTATGGTCAGACTGTCCAACACATCATATCAGGCTGCTCTGTACCAGCAAATGGTGAACACCTCTGTCTATGTACCTACAGGAGTAACAACCATAAGACCACAAGAAGCAGGAGAGCGAGGGTGTTAATATCAGCAGCAGCAGCGAAACATGATGGACAGGATGTGCATGCTCACCATGTATTAGTTCCATCCAAGTACAAAACCTCCACCAGTCACCAATGAGCTCTCCAACTATATGTTTGTATATATACATGGACTACACAGATAATACACTGACTGGATCCCTGGAAAGCTCAACTTCTACAAACTTCCGAAGACCACACAATCTGGAACAGATCACATCACATCATAGAGCGATCACACTAGCAGAACATCACCCTGCCTCTTGTCCAAAAGGATGTGAACTTTTAAAACTGTCAAATAATTAAATAATATTAATAATAATAATCATACCCAGTGTTTGCAGTGTGTGTTGTGGTTTCAGTCCTCACAGTGGGTTTAGCTGCGATAGTGAACAGAAGCTTAGTTGGAGCTCGTTTAATGGGTGTAAGTGGTCGAGGGATCCTACTGCTCCACCCCTCACACCCTCGCTCCCTTACTTCCTTTTTGACCTTCCCAATCGAGTCGTCTGATTGGTGCGTATCCTCCTCAGTGGTGGACATTGTCTCTGAGGCTCTCCTGGGCTCGTCTCCAGATGAAAGCGATGAAGATGTCCTGGAGTTTAGCATCTGTCTCTGCCTCTCCAGCACCAATCGAGCAAACTCCTGCTGCTTGGACCGTTTCCGGGTTTGATCCCAGAACAGCGACAGATCTGCACTATCCTCTGATACCAAGATGGGGATTCGACTCCTGCTTGTCAGGTGAGAAGATCTTGTGCTTTTACCCCTATTTCCTTCTGCCTTGCACAAAAACTCATCTTTGGGCATCTCTGGTAAAACAACCATAGCTGGAGCCTGGCTTTGCACAGGTCCATTAACAACACAGTGTCCTCGAACATCTTCTGCTGGATTGTATGATGAAGTCTTAGGCCAGCCACCTCCTGCTTCTGCTAATATGGCATTTCTGGTTTGAGGCTCCACCTCACACTGACGGTTCTCAGGCAGCTCATGGTCCCCCCCTTGAACCTGAGGCAGTCGAGATGACATGATGTTCAGATGTGTGGTCTCAGCAATGTGGATGAAGGTTCTCTCAACTTTGGTGAAAGGAGGAGATGCAGGAGAACCAGAGGAAACCAGTACAGTAGCTGAGTGATTATTTTTTTGTCTGACTACACTGGAGATCCCAATATCATCTGGATCACTATGCTGGTTTTTACAGGGTTCTTTTTCTTGATGGCTCTTGGTCAAAGAAGGACATGTAGAAGAAGCTGGTTGGTTAGACTCTTTCTTGACTCCTAACACAGGAATCCTATCATCATTTTCCTCAGCCTGGTTCTCTAATAGTGTATGTGCTGGTTGGTGCTTCTGTGTGCTGGTCACAGGAGGAGATGTAGGAGCAGCAGTGTTCTGTTGTGATGAGCTGATGATTCCACCATTACCTGCATCGCCATATTTTGTTGAAGCTTGTTGGTTCTTCTCCAGGAGACTGGAGAAGTCGATAGTCTGGAAGTCGATAGCTTCCTTTTCACTCTGGAGAACGTCTGTTCCAGCTCCAGAATTCAGAGACTTCTTCATGTCTCCAGGTGAGAACAGAACCAGAGTTTTAGAGATGTCCTCTTGATCCAGATCTACATCAGCCAGAGAACCTGGATCTTTCGGACCTTTCTGAGGGTCGATAGCTAATAAGGTTGAAGGAGGTCCATCTTGGCTCTGATCCAGGCTGTCAGACTCGCTCTTCGTCACGTCATCTTCTCTCGGCCCGTCGTCTTGTGTGTCAGGGGGCGTGGCCATGAAGCCCCGGCGCTGGTGGAGGCTTCCGGTCAGCATGACGGTGAGGAAATCACCCCGTTTTGCCTGAAGCTTTGGAAGGATGTAGAACATTTCTTTTTCAGAATAGGGTGCTTTGGTCCGATAGTCTGTCGGAGAGAGGAGAGTCTCCCTTGGTAACGAAACCTGCAAGAAACATAAACTTCAGTTAGCAATTGTAGCAAGAAACTAAATTCCTAATTATAGTTTAACATGAGCAAGTGTAAACAAGCAGGGTCATGAAGAGTGCTAATGCAACAACTGTGTGGTGCAAATATTACACTGTTTAACACCAGCACTGCTAAGTCCTGTGCTCTGATTGGTCAGATGGTGTTGATTAATTCTCTATAACAGTATCTTACAGTAGCGCAGGTTCATATTAATGCACTCACTCTGATGCATTATGGTTTTTTAAAGTAACAGCTCATTCACAAGTATGTGTATGGGTACTTGAAAATAACATGTACGCTTTGACATGGTGATGTTTACTCAAAGTAAGGAAATGTTTCTATAACACTTATGGAAGTTTTTAAGTTTTCCCACATCCTCAGGACAGAGGAGTTTACACTGCTACTGTATGCTGTTTCTCATTCTGTCTTGTTAACATGAAGTGAGAGAATATGGTGAGATCGGTGAGGGAGCAAGTGTGTGTAGTTGCTATAATGTAAGTGACAACAAGAACTGACTTCTTTATCATTAAATGTAACTATAATTGTAGAGGAAGAGTGACTCATGTTCTATAATATGTAAAAAAAAAAACACTTCTCGTTAAACTGCTGTAATGATTTAAGAGTAAAAACATACACAAGAATATGCGGTTAAAGGAAATTCATCAGCTTCAGGGTGAGAAGAGTTGCTCTGCTTCATCACACCACCCTGTTACACTGTTGATTAGTTTCCTCTCACAGCATCGCACACACACAGTGTTGTGAAAAAGACTTTGTCCATTCCTGAGTCAATTCCATTTGCCAATTCCTTTTTTTGCATATTTGCCCCTAAATCTAATAACTGGTTGTGCCGTAGTTGGCAGCAACAACTGCAGTCATGTGTTTTTAATAACTGGCAATGAGTCTTCCACATCGCTGTGAGGGAATTGTGGCCCGTACTTCTTTGCAGAATTGTTTAAATTAAGACACACTGGAGAGTTTAACCGATTTGAGGTCATGCCCCAGCATCTCAATCTGATATAAGTCCAGACTTTGACTAGGCCGCTCCAAAACATTTAAAAAATGTTGGGGGTTTTTAACCATTCAGAGGTGGACTTGCTGGTGTGTTTCGAATAACTGTCCTGCTACATAACCCATGTGCGCTCGAGCTTGAGGTCAGGAACTGATTGCTGTACATTCTCCTTTAGGATTTTCTGGCAGAGCACAGAATTCATGGTTCCATCAATTATGACAAGTGGTCCAGGTCCTGAAACTGCAAATCAGCCCCAGACCATCACACTACCACCACCATGTGTGACTGTTGGTATGAAGTTCTTTTTATGAAACGGTGTGTTAGTTTTACACCAGATGTAACGGGACACACCCCTTCCAAAAAGTTAAACTTTTGCCTTACCAGTCCACAAATAGATTTGCCCAGAAGTTTTTTTGGCAAGTGTGAGACTTTGTGTTCTTTTTGGTCAGCAGTGGCTTTCACCTTGTAACTCTCCCATGGATGCCATTTTGCCCCCAGTCTCTTTCTTATTGTTGAATCATGAACACTGACCTTAACTGAGGCGAGTGAGGCCTGTGGTTTTTTAGATGTTCTTCTGGGTTCTTTTATGAGCTGGATTGGTAGGCTGGCTGCTCCTGGGAAGGTTTGCCACTGTTTTCTCCAGTGGCCATCGTAGATAACGGCTCTCACTGTGGTTCACTGGAGTCCCAAAGCCTTAGAAATGTCTCTATAACTCTTTCCAGACTGATACTCTATGTCAATTATTTGTTTCTCATCTGTTTCTTGAATTTCTTTAGATCGTGCTGCTATTTGAGATCTTTTATGATGCTTCATTTTGCCAGACAGGTTTTATTTAAGTGATTTCTTGCTTTAACGGGTCTGGCAGTAGGTGTGGCAAGTAAAATTTAACTCTGCTTTCCAACAAATGTGGTTAATCACAGTTCATTCCTGACAAAATAACTTTTTTTACTAGGTAAATTTGTAAAAATGTACAATTACTAGGTTTTGACAACTTTTTCCCCAAATAAATGAAATAATCATTTATTAACTGCATTTTTGTATGTAATTGCTTTATCTTTGTGTAACATTAAAATTTTCTTTGATGATCTGAATTAAGTGTGACAAATCAGAAAGACAAATATTTTTTCCACAGCACTGTGTTTGAGTTACATTACAGCTCATGAGATCAGACAATTAAACCCAGACTCTATTATGAAAAAGACATCAGATAACATAAATTATTCTCTTTGTGAAACACTTTAATGGAGTTTTGGTTCTGTACAACAGATTATCAGATTGTCTCTGTTACACATTTCTGTAGAAAAGGCACAAAAATGTAGATGTTCCCTTTTTAACATCAGAGTGAATCCTCACAGAGCGGCTCTTCAGCACTCTAACTGCTCACATCACATGCCTTTAACACAATCCAGACAGGAATTTCTCATCTGTGTGTGTGCATATATATATATATATATATATATATATATAAACACACAAACACACGATATTTCTAATTAGAAAAGTTCCATATACATGCTGAAACTGTATACAAGCATAAAGAATATTTACATTCATACAAAAGAAACATACAGTATTATAGTACACACCGCATCATCAGGGTGGTACTGTTACCGTGGAAACCAGTCCTACTCGTCTACTGTACAGAAAGAACTTTGTAAATAAAACCTCTGTGTGTAAACGAGTCGAATATCACGACAGAGAAACGATGAGCAGCACATGCCTGAAGCAAACCTACCGCGTCTCTACTCAGTCCACTCAGCCACAAGATACAAGAGTTTATTGTTTACTTTAATATAATATAAAATATACCGTTACTGTACACGACCTCACCGCTTACAGAAACGTGTGTGTGTGTGTGAAAAACAGTAACGTTACTGAACACGAGTGCAGCGTTTAGAGACGAGACGCTCTTTTCACAGGGTCATCATGCAGCGCTCGCTTATTTACATCGTAATACACACTCAGCTCCTGTGTGTTCAAGGCATTCCATGTGTGTGTGTGTGTGTGTGTGTGAGATAATGTTTATATAAGTGTGTGTGTACGTGATATGAGAGCTGAGTGTTGAAGCAGCAAAAATGTGTGTACAAAACCACAGATCACATTTTTTTCATTCAGTTTTTCTTTAATACATTTTATTTATTTTCTGATCACACACACACACACACCCTTATGATAAATAATAATAATAAATTAGAGGTTTATTGGTTAGGGTTGGAGAAGTGAAATACGCCATCAGTAACAGTGCCACGTCTCTGTACATTAACGTGTGTGTGTGTGTGTGTGTGTGTGTGCAAAGTAAGTGCAAGTTAGCAGCCTATTTAAACACACTCAGTTTTCATATGCAAAAAGCGCAGGCTGCAAAAAAACAAACAAAACACACAACTAACCCCTGACTCTTATACACACCAGCACTGTGGCCGAGTACACCTCTCACTACTCATCATCCTCACACACACACGTTCACCCTTTCACCTTTGCATATCGAGACTATTTGAATAACACACCTGCAGCTTCACACTCCAGTGCTAATGGAAGCACAAACTACATAACACAACTATACAACTCTCTGTAGTTTATAGCCCTTCAAGTTCACACATCGCTGTTCCTGTAACTCACACACACACGCACAGACACACAGTTTTATTGCACAATCTGAATGGAAGACCTTAACTCACATCCTACAGCTACAGCTCTGATCACTCTTCCTGCTCACTCCTGACTCTGGTGTCCAACACACACACACACACACACACACACACACACACACACACACACACACACACGTTTCGTCACATGGTGCAGTCACACCATCACATTAGGACCCATTCGGGAAACTTTAAGGAGATCATGATTGTGTCCACCGACACATACAGAAGAAAATCTTGAGTGTGTGTGCGTGTGTGTGTATAGTGAACAGGCCACGCCCACAAGCAGTGCGAGGCGCGGCCATGTTTATTGATTTGGTCAGGAGCCTCTGTGTGACTGAGGGGTCTCTGGACTGTGAGGATGTGAGATCTCTCCCCACACCACGCGCGCCACAGCTCACGTGACGGACCGCATCACGTTTCTCTCACGGCTCGACGTCACAGCTTCTAAAGTGCAGGAGTGTGAAAAGTACAGTACAGGGAACACACCACCACCACCACGAGAGAGAGAGAGAGGGAGAGAGAGCTCCGATACCGCCAACACAACAGTCACATGACCACGTCACTTTATTCTCATCCTCATCTGGCACAAACGTGACTGGACCACATCACGTGAGAATATGTTTATATGAGCACCGAACTGAACACCGGAGCTCCTCGTTCCCGTAACGATACGTTACATTAACGTCAATAAGCCATGTGGAGCTCTAAAACTAGCTAGCTATAGTGTGTGTGTGTGTGTTAGGTGAGTGGACGCTGAGGTGCAGAATGATGAAGCACATTGCAGCCGTGTGTATTATTATTATTATTAGAAAGATCAAAGCGTTCATGCAGGAGTAAATAGAGATATTTAAGAGCATTAAACTCCTCAGAGTGTTCACAACCCCAGAACCACAGACTACACACAGCTACACAACGCCCCCCTCCTCCCCACTCAACATGAAGCGATAACGTTATTTCACTGCACACGAGTGATGTCATGGCTTTGGATATCACACTTCAGCATCTCATTTGCATATCTGACTTCATGAAGCAGAGCACCGTTATATCAAACCTCAGGTTTATATTCTGAAACACTAGATGAGTTCGCAATGAATACACACACACACACACACACACCTCTCGTGGCACAGCCCACATCACAGAATCCTGATGGAGACCAAATCATATACATTTAACACATGTGTGATATAATCTATACACGTACACCATGTGCAAAGTAAAGACAAAATTACCCAGAAAAACACCTGCTATACCTCAGCACAACCGTGCTGGTCAAAAATATCACTTAGCGCACCTTTAAAGGTCAGCCATGTCACTTACTGCACCTTTAACAGGTCAGCCTGCTTTAACAGTCAGTGATTTTACCTGTGGCTTTAAAAGTCAGTGTTACAATGTAACACCCGTTTAAAACTCCTTAATGCTAAAATGCAAAGAATCAGATAAAAAGCTGAGTGTGTGTTTTTGAACTTGTACACAAGATAGTAAAATAACTGTATAACAACACAGCAGCTCTCGTATCGTCACCTCTTAATTTCTCACACAAGAGAACATGCAGAATTCATGCTCCTGCTGCGCGCGCACACACACACACACACACACACCAAAGATACTTCAGATCAACTGGTAATTAAACAAGGTCATAATTAAACACTGAGAAAAGGAAACACCAGAATGAGCAAAGTGTACACAACACACACACACTTCCATGAGTTTGTTGCATCATTAGGAAAACACATCTTCCTGACTTGGCTGACACATGTGTAAAGCGCAGATGTGTGTGAGGCACGTGCATGTGTAAAGTAAGCGTGCGTGTGTGTGTGTGTGTGTGTGTGTGTGTATGTGTGTATGAGGCGTACGTAATGCAGGTGTGTGTGAGGTGTGTGAGAGGAGAACGTGCGTGTGCGCGCTCTCAGCTGTTTTTGTGCATCAGTTTGGCGAGAATGTGCTGAATGTGAGCACGCGGAGAGAGGACAGAGTGGCGTTGTGGGCGGAGCATGGCAGAATGTGGGCGGGGCATCCCAGGACGGAGCCGCTGGTTAACGTGAGCTGGGCTGCTCTCGGCGGAGCGACTGCGCTGGATGAAAGATGAGTGCGGATACTCCTCCGTCTCCAGAGTGGAGGACGAAAAGACGTAGGAGGCAAGACGGCGAAGCTGATTGGGACGAGGAGACGGGGGTCTGTCCTCATCCACCTACAACAGACAGAGAACATAGAGACAGAGAGAGAGGTTACAATGGACAGATTATGAGAGGGGAGTGTAAGACGTCCAGCCATGTGCCGAGACTCAATAAACATGGGCGTGTCTTGTGTTCCTTTTCAGAGGAAGCTGCCTAAGCAGAGTACCCTTCAGCACCAAGTATAACTAAGTATAATATAACTCATTAGTCAGGACCATAAGTATTTAGACAGTATTTTTCTCTCCGACAAACACTTTTTTTTCCAGTTTAAGTTGCTTTTTAAGACAATCAGCTCTAATGATTTTACAAACTCCATCCATTTTCACAGGTTCAGTAAACTCTAATCAGTGCTTCCTGCTTCAGAGTGTGTGTCCTCAGTCCTGACTGTAGTCTCTGACGGTGATAATCCTACCTCCTTCACAGTGTTCTTGACTTGGCTAAATACTGTAAAGGGGTTTTTCTTGAACACTTTCGTCATCTTCTGTGGTCTTCCAGGCATTTTGGTGTTGCTGAGCTCGACAGTGCATTGCTTCTATTTTAAGAATGTACCAGATTGTTGATCTGGCCTCCTAACGATGGCATCCTTCTCCTGCACCAGCACCTGTTTGGACTGCAGATTGAAAGTTCCCATGAAAATAAACACCAAATGGAGACTCAACACTTGGAATAAATTTCAGACCATTCATCTTCCTCACTTCCTCATTTGCTATAAATAAACCTAGAGATGGTTTTCACATCAAGGCCCCGTGGTCGATTATGAGAACCCTCGACTCGAAGGTCTGGTTCATTTTGATCAGTGAGAACACCAGTGTTCTGTGATCGGTAACCGTGCCCGAGTCCGCTGGATGAGATGGTCTCTGAAACAATACAGCGTACTCAGGCAAGAATCAATCAGATACGGAAGCCAATCATACCCGAGACGTCAATAGATCACTGTTTAGACGCGACGTCATCAATGCCGTCTGTCTCCTCCGTAATCTCAGTGTGTCCCACAGCTGATACAGTAGGAAGGTATGCAAGAGTGCTGCTCTGAAAATTTTGTTCCATCAATAATATTAGGAGTAGCACAAACGTTAATTTCCTCATTCTCTTCTTCTCTTGTGTTTAACAGCAACTCACAAATTAACTAGGTACACACTGATACCTCCTGTATTGAAGAGTGTAACTACAAGTGTACCTGAGTACGGAGAGTAATAACAATGTGAACACTAGCCAGCAACGGAGGGGCACGATAGTTCCTGGACATGGTAAAAATCTGTTTATCTGTCAGTTGTCCAGAGTTACTTCTGAGCCTGGACTTCTGAGCGTGTTTATTTGTTTTTTAACAAAGTCCTTTAATTCCTAAACAGCTAACTGAGTTAAGCCCCTGAGTTAAAGCTGCAAGTCGACCCTTCAGTCAATTATTGATCGTTTCAGTTCAAATCCCCTAGGGGGGGGGGGGGGGGGGGTCGAACT